>JANAVB010021999.1:10221639-10724139 GCA_029216955.1 Iris pallida | reverse complement strand
TCTTATATTTAGTGTAGATATCCTTGAATGCTCGACACATTGGTTACACTGATTGGTATTTCCAGATACCATCATGACATGTTATTCCCATATGTCTTGCCATATCTTGTGCAAGCCCCGTTGTTGTTCATGTGCATTGTATAGACACTGATTCCTGAGAGAATTACCTACCTTTTCAGAGTATCCCATGTCATAACGTACCATGGTTGGATCTATTGTACTAGTCGGAGGCGGGGAGTAGTAGTGTAGTTATGTAATTATACCCTTCCCGTGCATGATATTGTTTTTCATAAGTGTTAATCATACACCGCATGTATGATTAGCCAGGCCATAAATTCCCGTGTAAGTTCCCAAGTCGATCACATGTTAAAACTAGTACTCACTCACGTAGATTGTTATTTTCTGATTATTGTACATGATGGTTCATGTTCTCCCATTTATTTACAGTATTTCCATATATGTTACATTTCATCTACATATCATTTTATCTTGTATCTTCTTTCTACTTATTGTTACTGGAACTGTTGTTGGAGATGTACTTCTCTACAATCCTGACTGGATAACTATTTAGGTAATGTTATGCCCCACACCCTGGACTTCTTGATGACAGATCTCGATGTATCTTTGATCGTGAGTTGACCTCTGGAGAGCTCTAGGACATGTTCTTTATCAAGATTTATTTCTTATTCATCGGATATGTCTCCGATATATTTCTTGATATGTGTAATCATTGTATAGATTCTAGATTGTTTAGAGTTATTACTATCTTTCTTTCATATCTTCCTTAGTTGTATGTAATTTGAGTACATGTGTAACTCCCTAAAAATCATTTTATAAATTTTAGAATATATTTCTTGAAATTCTACATAGAAATCATATTTTTCTTAATAGAAATCTGGTTGTAAATATTTAATTAATTTATTTATTTATTTTTTAATTATTATTAATTGCTAATGTTATTTACTAATGATTAATTAATATAATTTATGGGCTAGATTTATTTTAAACTAATTGGTTTCTAATTAAAGCCTACCAAGCCTTGGGCTTTAGATTGTGGGCTTTAGACTACTACAATTTCCTATTGCTGGGCCTAGTACAGTTTAATTACTGTAATCCTGGTTTAATTATGTATTAATATTAGTTAATTAAGTTAGTAAGATTGGCTAGTTAGTTAGTTAACAGTTAGTTAGCATTTTTTACTAGTTGACCCTAGATCTATTACAAATTACATAGGTTGCCACCAAGTCTTGACTTGGATAATATACTATTATTTTAAAATAAATATTAGAAGTTTTTTACGTTATTTTAATATACATTAATTCTAACACATAATTGTTCCCCACACTGAGACACTCTGTTCACCACTGATCCCTGCTCACTAATGTCCGATCACCGCCGTCCACCGCCATGACATCGCCGGAGCTACACCTGATCTGGACTGCTAAGTCCAGATCTGTTGTCCTCGTCGATCGGAGCGCCACCGTCTCTCGCCATCGATCTTTGCCGTCGGAGTAAGCTATTGATCCTTTCTTCCTTTTTCTTCTTTCTTTGATTCCTCATCCAGTACCTCACCACCTCATCGACCACAGCCAGACGACCGGAGCCTCTCATAGATCTCACCGGATCTAAAGATCTTTGTCACTCCCGTTTTTTGTTGTACGTATTTTCGATATACGTGTACAAGTTTCTAACAAGTTGTCAGGTGACCCGTAGTTAGACTTATCTTGCTTAGTCGTGGCTTGGTTTAGTTTTGGTTTGTTTTTGGCTTGGTTTGGTTTGGGTTAGTTCAAGATGGGATAGCTTGATATATATACCAACCCCTTTCTCTCTCTTCTCATTTAATTCCATTAACTCTTCTCCTCCTTCTCCACCACTCCTCCCACCAACCAAACCTTAAGGCAAGTATACCTTGTTCCATGGAGAACATGATGGATCTCTATTTTTGATTGTTCTATTCTCTTTCTTGCATGATTTTAAGCACCTTTAGAGCTTGGGATTTTTGGTTTTGAAGGATATATTTTTGTAGCTCTAAGTTTTAAGATTTTTTTGTTTTTCTTTATTTTGATCTCTAAAAACTTGGTATTTCAAAATCTAATGGTTCCATGTTGTGGGGAATTCCGTTCTACCCAAGTTTGACCTTTGAAACGCTTGATTCCGACTTTGATTTGGAGGAGCTATGGCCTTTTTTGTGTTCATGGGTCCCTTAAGTATTCGGTACTGATTTAGAGAAGATGAACAGCCATGCCATGCGCGCTTCTTCGTGCCATGTGCACTTCTTCATGCCATGCATGCTACGCCATGCACTCTTATTCATATAATGCGAGCCTGCGCCATGCGCGTTTCCTTTGCGCCATGAACGCCTGTGCTATGCGCTCTCCTTCATGCCATGCATATTTCCTTGCGCCATGCACTCTCAATCACGCAATGCGCACTCGGTCGCACCATGCGTGCCTCCCCATGCATGCAGTGTGCTTAGTCGCCTGCTCCTTACCGCCCTCCCGTATGTAATTCGTTGTGGCGCGTGCTTCCTTATAGATGTTATTATGTCTTCTTTGCCTATTTTCTGCTCTTGGCCTAAATTGCGGTGACCCGACTTGATAACTTGGTAATTTTGAGTTATTAACTTGACTTGAATATGATAATATGATCCCGTCTAGCTAATCTTGATAGTGGCCCGTCAAGGTGCACTCCTGACAAGTATTCTTGATATGACAAGTAATTCTGAACCGTCATGTACAACCTTGATTTGTTGTTGCGACAGCTAAACCTGTAGTGCTAATGTAACTCTTGTCTTGACATCGTGGTTAATTTTCCGATTATGATTGTACAAGCTACCTATCTTGTCTTGCATTATGTTTAGGACATGGATCCCTGGTTACCACAGTCAGGGATTCATAATGAATCTGACTAAGTTAAGTAACTAGTAGTTCATATAAGGAGATTTTCTCCGTTACAAGCGATCCCGTTATCCTGTCCACACCTGTGGACTTGTAGCCTACCATCGTGCATTCATGAAATCATAAGTACTTAAGTACACTACTAATCCTGATAACTCTCCTAACTTTCGTCTGGATAGCTTGGAGTCTGCAGGGCTTGTGACTGTAGAAATATCTCAACTGCATCTTGTTAGTAACTAGGCCTATGATAACCCTAGTTAGCTAGTGATAGCAAGCCATAGGGTATGATTGGTCGTGCCTGAATGATTGTCTCATGATTAACATGGGAATTATATTCCACCTTTTGTTCTTCCTGATATAAGCTAGTATGTTTATTTTAACTCTTGTCTTTATGATATTATAATTATGTTATCGTATCAGTTTTTTTCTTTACATTACATGCTGGTTTTAGTTTATAAGTGGAGCTGCCCTTGGGTACTTGCTATTTATGGGCTCTGACCCAGCTGGTTTTGTATGGCCATATTTCGGAGTGATACCTGAAGATATAACTGCTTTTCAGCCAGATGGTGAACATCAGGAGTAACCGTGGCAATGAGTGTGTTTTCTTATTTTGCTCTCCCACTTTAATGTAACTTATTCTTTTGAGGCGTTTAGCCGCCGAGCACGTGTTAGCTCGTGTTGAAACTTTATTTCTGTCTGCCTAAGGGTTGTAACATGATTAGCAAATCCTAGGGTTAATCGTGTATGACTTAACTCTTGCTAGTCTTCACATCTTATATGGCTAGCTTCATGATCATCTAAATATATAATGTTTGGGATGCCTTACTTTGTATGTCTGATGATCTAACTTCTTGTAATAATTATTTACTTGTTTGAGATTGAGACACTAGGCTTGTTCTTGACCAAAAGGGACTGCTGGATTGTAGATAAACCTTCATGCATCTAGACATCCGTGACCGTATTGTGAAGTGTGTTGCTCTCTAATGTACGTAGCTTGTTATGTCTGTCCCCACTCTCCAGTATTCTGGTTCGGGGGCATGATAATATTTCCACTCCGGAGCTCGATCTCGTCACCGCCCAAGAAGACTTCGTCGTTGTTCACCAAAGACTCGTCGACCGCTTTGTCGGAGACATCGAAGCACCGCAGTGCCGCTAGACCAGTACCACCGATCGGAGTTCGTCTCGAAACATTATCGTCACCAGATCCTGACAGATCTCGCTGCCAGCCACCAGGGACCATCTCAACCACTCGACCTCGTCGAGGAACCCCACTAAAGAGTCGTCGAGTTGAGCTCCCTCTGATTCTTCTTCTTTCTTGTCTATCTTTTCTTCTTATTTCTAGGTAGGGTTTCAAGAATGGGGGTTGGTTGCTGGAAGAAGAGTGATGAAGTGAGATTTACGGCTACAATGGAAGAATGAGAGAGCTGGAGAGAGTGTATTTAGGGTTTGAAGGCTGATGAAGAAAAAAATGAGTGTAGGAATGAATTTTAGGGTTTGGTGGCTATGAGTGAAGGAGATAATAGAGTGAAAAGAGTAGAAATTAGGGTTTGGTTGTTCTTGAGCGACTGAAGAGGAGTGAATAATGGGGATTAGGTTGTGTTGGCTAGAATGAGATGGAAAGAGAGAGATAGGGTTGTGTTAGGGTCTCGATAAGGGAGTCAGGCCCGGTCTGTATGGACAAAATGTAGGGTTGTATCAATTTAAATAATTAGAGGAAAAGAAAATAGGAAGGAAGTTGGGCTTGAGGGTTGGGTGTATGTGAGGGGCTCAGCAGAATTGAAGAAATAGAAAATAACAGCAATAACAAATAGATTAGATCTTGAGCCATTGAGTTGGGCTCTGGACTTGTAGGCTGGATTGGGCTAGTAAATATAGGCTAGGCTGAGTTTTTATTAGTGTTATTATTCTGTAAAATAATTCATGTTATTGGGTAGAATTACTATTATTAGCATTGCTATCATTAGTAGGAATCATTATTAAATAATTTTAGTTAAGTAATGATTATTGCTAGTAATATTTTTAAGGGTAAAAGATATATATGTATATATATATATATATATATATATATATATATATATATATATATATATATATATAATAGAGGATAGCTTGGGTTTGGCACCCCTTGGGATGAGCCCCGCTCCTTGGGTTCCCCCAGCTGGCCGCTGCCGGGCGTCCCGCCCGCCGTCGTGAGCCCACCTCCTCCTTCAGCCTCCCCTTCGGTTAGTCGGACCTCCCTCTCCCGCGGGGCCCACCCACCTCCGGCGTCTGTCCGACGTGTGGCTCCCCCTCCTCCGTCCTCCCCCGGCCTCGTCGACTCCGCCACCCCGGGCGTCGGAGGGGCCTCCGCGCTAGGCTCCTGCGGCCATCCCAGGCCCCCTTCCTCCTCGGCCCCCCGCCTGGCGCGCTTGTCGTCGAGCGAGCGGAGCTTATTCCTTCTGGCCCGCTGCCAGCTCCGCCCGCCGCCCCTAGCATTGCCTCCCCTCCGCCTGCGGGTCCTCCTTCTGTCCACTTTTCCCTGAGGTGGCCCTCTGGGTCTCCTGAAGCGGCCGCCGCGGTTCCCCTCCCATCTCCGGCCCCCCTTGCCAGTTTCCTCCCCAGGCCGGTGCGCCGTCCAGTCCGGAGCCCCTCCCTTTCCTCCGTCGACACCTTCACTCGCCCCCTCGCCTGAGCTTGCAGCTCCTTCCCCCGTACAGCCCCCAGCCCCCCCTCCACCAGCCCTTCGGGTCTCCCCCCTCCGCCCTCCCCGCCGTCCCTCCTCTCCTCCCCTCGGCGTCTCCTCCCCCTGCCTCGATGGAGGAACCCCCCTCGGTGCCATCCGCCTCCGCGCCGCCTCCCTCCGCGCTTCCCCCCACCATGGCCATGGACCACCTCCCGGCTCCCCTCGCTTCGTCAGAGGCCGTCCTCCAGTCTCCTACCTACTCCGCAGGAGCGAACTATCCCTCGACGCCTCCTTCCCTCGCGCTCGTCGCCCCGGCCGCGGAGTCGCTCACCGTCGCAGCGGACCCTCCCCCGCGTCGGTGGCCTTCTACCAGGACCCCCTCACCCTGAGGTGGCACTGGTACTACCTTTCCGCCCAGGCGGCTATGCCCCTCCCTGCCCAGCCGTCGGCCGCCTCCATCTGGGCCTCCTCTTCCTCCGACGGTTCTGGAATCCCCTCCTCCGAGTCGTGGTGCCCCTGCGGCCGGTTCCCACCCCACCGTAGGGCCTGGTGAATACAGGGGCCTCCTCCGGCCCCCGCCGCTGAGCCCCTCGCCCCCTCCCCCCCTCCCAGTGGACGGGCTTCCCCTTTGCCGAAGAGCAGTCCCCGTCGGAGCAGTCCCCCTCAACCTCCGTAGCGTCGTTCCCGACGGCCCACGCCTATCCCACGGCGGATCCCCCTCCGTGCCGCGGCTTCCGCCGTCGTGTCGCCCCTCCTACGCCCCCGGAGCTCCGCCACTGCTACCCCCGCCCCCGGCGTCGCTCGGAGACCCCTCTCCCATCCCTTCTCCGGCCTCGCGACCCCATCCCCGGCGGCCGTCCCTCCCCGGCGGCGTGCTCCTGGCCAGCGCTCGCCCCCTCGGGACCCGAGCTCCCTTGGGCCCCGCCCTTGTCCGTCCGGGCCCCTCGGGTCCAGTGCACCCCTTCGGACCGCGCGCGTGGACCTACCCCCCTCGGGAGCCGTGTGTGTCTGCTACGTGCCCCCCCCACCCCGAGCTTCGTGCGCTTTGGATTTTGAATTTTCAAATTTGGTGTTTTATGTTTGGTCCCCCGCGTGGGCCAGTATGTTTGGTTCTGTGTTGCCCGTTTCAGTCTTCCATTCAATAAATTTTCCTTTGAATATATATATATATATATATATATATATATATATATATATAATTGCTCTTGCTAATATAATGAGATAATACCTTAGCTAGTAAATAAATAGTTATGTGTATATACATGGTTGATTAGCTAATTTATTAGTAGTATTCTTTAGATAGCTAGCTAGCTAATGTTATTATTTAGAAACAAACCAAATTCCTAATCTATTCTAGGAGGACCTAGAGATTACTACATTCCTATTAACGATCTCCCAGAGCAAGGCAAGTAATTCTTTAATTTTGATTCATTTACTTCATACATTGGTCTTTTCATATTGGACATATTGTTATACGATCTTACATTCTGGTTCATGATCTTATTCTGGTATATTGGGAGAGAAAATACTACGGATATGTGACCAAAGTCCAACTTAGGATTCATATATATATATTTTAAAAGAAACCCCCTTTTATTAAAAATCAAGGCTCAAAAAGAAGCCTGACACGTATACAAGACAAAAGTATACCAAAAGGAAAGACAGGGGGAGAAGGCCGGGCGCGACCGTCAAAACTAAGAGGAGAACGGTTGCCCGGAAGCCGGAGATCTGTGGGAGCACAGGGAGCTCCGTTTGCGACATTGTCGGTGAATTTCTCGGATCAGCTGATCGGCAGAGTATTGGTGACCCTCGTATCTCGCTTTATTGCAATTTTTTCAGATGGCCCAAGTGGAGGCTGCTGCAACGATCTGGTGGCCGTGGGAAGCGGCACCCCAGTGAGCCAAAAGATCGATAAAGCGCCCGTCGTCTGGAGAGGTGTTGTGGTTGTGATTGAGGGTGCTCCAGATTTTGTCGGGGAGGCTTCCCTCCCTGAAGATGTGATCGATAGTCTCCGTCTGACGCTCGGTGCAACAGTTACAAGCAGACGCCAGGCTAAAACTGATAGATTTATGGGTGTCGTCAGTGGGAAGTTTCTTTCTCATGACTTTCCATAGGAGGAATGACCATTTCTTAGGGATACAAGAGTGCCAATAACGCACAATGAAAAGGTCAGGGCCGTTATCTTGGATGGAGAGTCTGGCCGATCGCACAGAGAAAGCTCCAGAAGCTGCTAGCGACCACCTCAGCTGGTCAGCGTCGATTCCGATGGTAAGACCGTGCTGGCAAATGCTGTCCACCATTTCGTTGCCTGACCAGTCTCGGATTCTGTCCCAATTCCAATCATTAATAGTAGGATTCCATAGGTCTTTGATCTTACTATTTCTAGGGGACTCGGAAATGTTCGGGATAAGGCTGTCGCCTATCCATCATTTCAGGAATGGGTTGGACTCGCCAGTGCCCAGATGTAGTCTGATCGCGGGCTCGGCCAGTTCCCAGCCACATAAAATACGACGCCAAGCCCCGGAGGATCTGCTGTTAGTTGTGGCAGTCGCTGGATGGATGTGTCTGAAGTACCTGGCCTTCATAAACTTGGTCCACAGATTATTGCTAGTGCGGAGTTTCCACCACAGTTTCATTGAAAAACTTTGACGATGTGATCGAGTTTGGTGAATCCAAGCCCGCCGTTAGCAATAGGGGATGCCATAGTGTCCCAGCTGGCCCAGTGGTGTTTGTCTAGCCCCTTGTTGTGACCCCAGAAGAAGTTGCAAAAGATCTGTTCAATAGACATGATAACCTTCCTGGTCGGAGAGCAGGCCGCTAGGGTATGGATGGAGACGGAGTTGAGTACATGTTTGATGAGGATAATTTTCCCGCCTGGGGATAGGGTTGTGTTATGCCATCCTTCGATCTTGTTCCTGATTTTGGTGATCAAGTTCTCGTAGATGCTGGCGTTAGATTTCCCGTATGCCAGGGGGCGCCGAGATAGTTGAAAGGAGGATGAGCCACCGCAATGGAGGTGAGGTTGGTGAGTCTGGTCGCGTTCTCGATTTTGATGCTGTGGTGGGAGTAGATGGTACTCTTGGACAGGTTGATCTTCTGGCCGGAGCATTTGGAGTACCGCGCCAGGGTGTTGTGAACCACCTCCATTGATCTGACGTCCCCGGATGAGAAGATGAGAAGATCGTCGGCAAAAGCCAGGTGGGTGATGGTGGGGCAGCCGTTGGCAGTGTGGTATTGCTGGAAGTTGGGGGTGTTAACCATGTTGTTGAGGTTTCTGCTCAGGGCGTCGGCTGCAATGATGAAGATCGTGGACGAAAGGGGATCGCCCTGTCTGACTCCTCGGCTAGATTTGAAAAATCCTTCAGATTGGCCGTTGATGACTGTGGAGAACCAAGAGTTGCTGATAGATCTCCACACGATGTTGGTCCAATTCTCGGAGAAACAGAATGCTCTGAAGACCCAGATCATGAATTGCCAATCTTGTCTGTCGTATGCTTTTTCCATGTCAATTTTGATGGCGATGTTGCCCCCTCTTGCCAGAAATTTCATGCAGGTGATAAGTTTCTGGGCCAGCATGATGTTGTCTTGGATGTTTCTACCGCGAACGAATCCGCTTTGCTCTTCCGATATGATTTTGGGGAGAGTTTCGGTCATTCTGGATGCGATGATCTTGGAGATAATTTTGTTGGTGAATGTACAAAGACTGATGGGTCGGAAGTCGCGAAAGGAGTTGGGGTTATCTTTCTTCGGGATGAGGATGAGATTGGCGCTGGAGATAGCTTTAGGGTAAGGAGCTCCTTCGAGGAAGGCGATCGTCGCTATGGTGATGTCCTGCTTGATAATATCCCAGCAGGTACAGAAGAAAGTGCCCGAAAAGCCATCTGGGCCGGGTGCGCTATGCGCGTTCAAAGCCCAAACCGCGTCTTTCACTTCCTGTTCGGACAGAGGGCGTTCCAGCATAGCATTGTCGGAGTCGTTAATGATGGTAGAGATTTGGTCAAGGAATGAGTTGTCTTTGAGGATAATCTCCTTGGAGAGTAATTTGGTGTAGAAATCTGTGGCCGCCTCTTGGATCCCCTTGTGGTCTGATCTGATGATGCCTTGGTCGTCGGTGATATGATGAATCGAAAGTTTGTTTCTTTTGCCGTTGACGCAGGCGTGGAAATATTTAGAGTTTTTATCCCCGTCGTTGTCCCATTTCAGTCTGGCTTTCTGCTTCCAGAAGTCGATCTCAACTTTGAGCCTGTATTTGAGTATTGCCTTGGTTAGGTTCAAGGCACTCCTCGCCGCCGGGGATCGGTCGGAGAGGAATAAAGCTTCAGCTCGGGTGACATCGTCCTCTGCGACGCGAATCGCTTGGAAGATGTCCCCGAATGCTTGTTTGCTCCAATTGGAAAGAGCTTTCCTGGTGGCTTTGAGCTTGATGCTGACCCGAGTGAGAGGATGAGGGGAGTCCTGACTATTCCACGCCTCTGCCACGATACTCAAGAATTACGGGTGGTCGGTCCAAAAGTCGAGGAATTGGAAGTTCTTTTTGGAAGGGTTGGATCTGTTTTTGATTTCTACCAGGATAGGGGCATGGTCGGATTCGGTAGAGTTGAGGTGGGTCAGGGTGGAGCTGATTCTCATACCCTGCCAACGCGCGTTGGTGAGGGCTCTGTCCAGACGGGAGTATTGTTGGCGGTCGCCGTCCTGCATGTTAGACCATGTGAATTCGCTACCTTTGAATTGAAGAGGGGTAAGGTGAGCATTGAAGATGAAGTTGTTGAAGTCTTGCATGGCTGATAGAGGCGTAGGGCGACCTCCAATCTTCTCGTCTCTGCAGGTGATGGCGTTGAAGTCCCCTATGCAAAGCCAGGGAGTGTTGGTGTTGAGGAGATAGGTGTCGAGAAGGTCGTTCCATAGGTGTTTTCGTTCTGCGATGACACAGCTACCGTGGACCGCTGAAAGGATGGCCCGCTCTGGAAGGGTGGGGTGAGAAACCCAGCAGGAGAGGGCTTGTTGAGTGTCCTGGATGATGTCGAGATTAACCTCCTTCGTCCCGAGCATCCAGATGTCGTGCCTGCCAGCAATAGCCGTAGGGAGGCCCAGAGCCAACTGGGTAGATTTGAGACGTTTGGAAAGGATTTTCGGTTCGATGATGATGAAGATGTCGATCTTTTGGATTTTTCGATGGTTTATTTGCCAGACCTTGAACGTTCCAGGATAGGACGTTAAGCATTTAGAGATTGTGGGGATGTTTTTTTGTTCCGCCTTGCGGTGGATCTAGTTTGGATGGTGGCGGTCTTGTCGGATCCTGATTTGCTCCGTAGGGAGTCAACCGGGTTGGCGTTCGATGTTGTGGGCGGGTTGTAGTTGTGGCACTCATGCAAGCCGGGGGAAAGTCCTATTAGATTGCCAGCTGTGTCGACTGTTGTCTCCTCCGGGGGATGGCAAGGAGTCGTGCGCGCTCTCGGTCAGCAGTTGCTGGAGGGGGGCTCCTGCTGCTAGCACTTGGAGGCCTCTCCTCACTTGGTCAGGTCCAAGGATAGCTAGGACTTCTTCGACTGGGATCGCGCTGGGGGATTGATGAGTTCCGTTGGAGGGGGGAGGGGCCAGGGGGGCGGCCTCCTGACCAGGGAGGAGTTGTCGGTGATCTGCGTAGCCAGCTTCGGTGGCGTCCTCCACGCACGAGGAGATGGGGGAGGAGGGTGGCAGATCGGGGGTGCTGGAGCCGTCTTGAGAGAAGCCTGGGTCCGGGTCCTCTGAATCGAGAATGGCGAATTGGTTGGAGGTCTCTATGTGTTGGGGAGTGAAGGGGATCAGGGCCCTGTTCGTCGCTTCGCTGGAGGATGGTTCTCCGTTACTGGGATCGAATCGAATGTGGGTGTTTGGAAGGGGGAGAATGGGCGACTTGGGGGACTTCCCGACCGGTAGGTCGTAGTCTTTCCTGGATGGCTTCTTTTTAAGCTCCGGATGCAGGCGGTAACAGTTCTTAGAAAGATGGCCCCTTTGGTGGCAGTGGTTGCAGAACAGTACGTGGTTGTCGTAGAGGATTTGTTGGGTGTGGGTATGATTGCCAAGCTCAATGTTGATGAAGTTGGGTGGTTCGGAGGTGAGATCTAGTTTAACACAGATTTTGGCGTAGTGGGCTTTGGTGAGGTTACTGGTCTCGGGAGCCGAAGCCACGTACGTCCTGAAGGAGTTGGCGATGCGCTTTAGCGCCGCAGGAACAAAGCAGATGAGGGAGAGGTTGGGAAGGGTAACCCAAGCTGCAACCGTGGCTGAGTCTTCTTTGGGGTTGAATTCTGGTGACCATTTGATAATCTTCATCTGGTGAGTGTCAATCTTGCAGGTTCCTTTGGACCATACGGTCCTGTGATCGCGATCCGAAGATAGGTAAAGGAGAATGTGTCTGGGGTCGAGGGGGGCCACTCGGTAGTCGGTCGAGAGATTCCATTTGGCGATCGCTTCCTGTACCCTGGGAAGTTTGGGGCATCCGGTGGAGAATTTAAGGATGAATGTGTGTGGAAAGGACGTTGACAGTGACGATAGTTCCATATCGGAAAAGGGAATGACGGGGGTTGAAGACTCTTACGAATATTCGATGTCTGGCAGTTGGACGTCTGGGAGGATAACGCCCTTCGAAGGAAGGAGGTCCGGACGAAGCTTGGCGGCATAGGAGGGATAGGTCGGGCCGGAGGGAGCAAGACCCGAAGGGGCAGAATGGGAGAGCGGGGGATCACTCAGGGGATTGGGGTGCTCGGGGCCGATGGTGGAGGGGGAGGAGGGGCCGGGGTGGGTCTCCCGGGCGGAGCGACGGTGGAGGGGAATGCGGAGGCCATGCCGCCGCTGGAGGAAGAGAGAGGAAGCTGGGGCGAGGTGGCTGACACAGGGGAGAGGAGAGACTGTGCTCCCGCCAGAGGTGGACGGAGGCCGAGGAAGCGGGGAGCGGAAGAGGGCACCGAGGGCTCTGGATCGATGGGCGCCCCCCCAGGGGAGGAGAGCGGACCACTGCGGGCAGGGGGGCTGGGAGGGTGGATGGCGTCGGAGATGAGGGGGGAGGGACCTGGGAGGTCGGAGAGACTGAGGGTAGGGGGGCAGGGAGGCGCAGGAGCGCACTGGGAGAGTGGGAGGGGAGGGTGAGGGGATGGAAGGGGCAAGGAAAAACTGATGGATTGCGCAAGGGGGTGGGGGCCTCCGAAGGAGGGTGTAGACTGGAGATGCGCAGATGGGGCAATAAGAGGCCGCTCCTGATGGGTCCCACCAGGAGCCCCGGAGGAATGCGCAGGGGGGCGGGGGCCCCAAGCGGATGAGGAGGAGCCAATCAATTGCGCAGTGGGTTGGGCAGGAACCCCTACCTGCTGGAGTGGCGCAAAAGGGGGTACAGAAACCCCATCAAGCTGGGACCCGCGTGGGACACGTAGGGCGCTTTACTGCGCAAGGGAGGGTTGCTCCTGGAATAGCGCGTGAGAGGGGACGGAGGTCCACTCCTACTGGGACCCACGTGGGGTGCTGGAAAGCGCTTGGGCGCCAATCAATTGCGCAGTGGGTTGGACGGAAGTCCACTCCTGCTTGGACCCACGTGGGGTGCTGGAAAGCGCTTGGGCGCGCAGGTCTCCAAAGGAGGGTGAAGCTGGCAATTGCGCAAGGCCCTGCGCAGCATGGGAGACAGCAGGCCACGCCAAGTAGGACCCGCGAGGAGACTGGAGTGGGTAGCTGGGGAAGCGAGTAGGGACTGCAGCGAGTCCTGAGGAGACTGCCTCGGAACAGACGCCAAAGGTGGCGTGCCCGAGTTGCCTTGGGGCGAGGGGCCCTAGGCCAGAACAGCTGGAGGACGCTGCTCCTGAGGGAGGGACGGGGGAATTCGAAAAAAATGAAGGGACGGGAGCGGGGGGCTGCTCCGAGGACAACTCAGCGGCGGAGACTCTGCTGGCCGGGAAGGGAGTCAGATCGGATGGCGTTCCCTGAGAGGGGGAAAACCCTGGCGAGGAGAGGATGGCGAGACCACCCCATGGCAGAGGAGCAGGAGAAACGGAGGGCGCTCCTGGCTCCGCGAAGGGGAAGGGAGCTGGTGGCGAGGGGGTGAACGGAGGGGGTGGAGGAGGGGGGGCGTGCTTGGAGGGCTGCGGGGAGGAGCTGGATAAGGGCCAGAGCCTCGGGGGTCCACTGGAGCGCCATCGGAGGAGAGGAGCGGGGCAAAACGACGGAGACGGGCGAAGATGACGAGGGGGAGGAGGGGGGAAGGGGGGTGGCCGGCCTAAGCCGGCCAAGGGGAGGGGAGCGCGTGAATAGGGGAAGCTGGGAAGGAGATCATGCTGCCCAAAAAAGAATTATATATATATATATATATATATATATATATATATATATATATATATATATATATATATATAATTGCTCTTGCTAATATAATTAGATAATACCTTTGCTAGTATATAAATAGTTATATGTATATACAGGGTTGATTAGCTAATTTATTAGTAGTATTCTATAGATAGCTAGCTAGCTAATGTTATTATTTAGAAACTAACCAAACTCCTAATCTATTCTAGGAGGACCTAGAGATTACTACATTCCTATTACTGATCTTCCAGAGCAAGGCAAGTAATTCTATAATTTTGATTCATTTACTTCATGTATTGGTCTTTTCATATTGGATATATGTTATACGATCTTACATTCTGGTTCATGATCTTATTCTGGTATAATTGGAGAGGCAATACTGCGGATATGTGACCAAAGTCCAACTTAGGATTCATGTCGATAGCTTAATCTCATACCTGTACATATGCGATTAAGTTGTACCATTTACTTGCTCTTATTCATGATCTTTATCCAGCTGGTCACATATTTTTGTATGTATGTCAAATTCACATGTCAGGATGTTTTGATTACATGTTTCTATCTGTTAGATTATGCATTTACTATTCATGATCATCTTGTTTCTTTATTTCTTTATTGGTTCACATGCTGTACTTGTTTTATTATTATAGATTGTACTTTGTTCCGCTCCTAACTGGATATGTTGTAGGTGAGCTTGAGGCTATTTGCTCCACCTTCTATGGGCAGGAGCCCGGCCTTAGTTGAGCAGGACGACACCATGACTCAGGACTTAGGAGCTGTAGAGATCTAGCTTTAATTTTATTTTGTCTAGTGACTTTACTTTTGGATATTGTATTTTGAGGGTATATGTGGATGTGGACTAACACCTTTATTTTTGTCTGCAGTTTTGTCTCCGGCTTAGTTGTTAAAGGTGTAAGAATGACTAGGCATGTGGTGGTGTATTGTGATTAACTCTGGGAACATATTAGATGTTGTGATGTAGATTTTATCATATCTTTTGAGATATTTAGATACTTAGTACAACTTACTACGTTGAGTCCACAACGTAGGCTGGGCGTGTCCGACTCGTATCGGATTATTCGGGTACATGTCATGACATATTTTTAGTGGTGGCCAATGCAGGTCTCATCCTAATGGTACTTATGCTATAAAGTTCTATTAGGGAGCCTGCGAAACTAAGAAAAACTCATCATAGCATAGGATCGGGGAATGGTTATATTTATTATTACTAAGTTGCTTATTAATTTTTAGGACATAGCAATCAATCGTTTGTTTTTCTATTTCACGATAGTTCATATACGGAACACCGGGACCACTGAACCCCCTGCACAAGAGGCGCTAGAGCTTCCACCACCACCTCCCCCTCCTCAGATGTTCACTCTTGACAGTACCCAGATGATGGAAATATTCCAAAAGTTCGTTGACTCCCAGAGTGAGTACGACGCTCAATTCAAAGCCACTGTCGCAGATGCACTTCGATCCAGGGAGGCTCTACCAACACCACAAGCAAGACAGGGGACTGCTAGAGATTTTAAGAATCTCAAGCCCCTGGACTTCTATGAGATAGAGGGGATTCTCTACGCCGACGAGTGGCTAGAGAATACTGAGAGGCTACTCCTGGGCTACTCCAGGTCGCCCACGTTCGTGAGGACCCGCAGGTCGAGGCAGCCAAAATGTAGTTGTACGATGTCGCTCGAGCTTGGTTTAGAAAGGAGCCACAGCTAGCTGTGTCATGCCCTGATCCCGCAGAGTCCTTTCGTTCTCGCTTGCATGATGTCGTACAAGCCTAAGTTGCACTTGCAAAAGGCCAAATCTTGTACAATGACAAAATAGACTTATAGATAATATGCAGTGTAACATAATACAAATATTTGAAGCAGCAGCAGACGTATTACAGAATTATGAATTGAAACACAATGATAACAAGAAACAATTCTCTTTATTGATATCTTTGAACAGATTACAAGCTCTCGTTTTCTCTCTGACACATGCTATATGACTTACAATCTCTCAGAAGCTTTATAGATTACAATGATCTCGTTCCATACATTACATCCCTTTATATACAAAGCCAACTCTTTGCAATGGATGTCCATCTCTTGGCACCTCTTCTGATTTCTGGCTCTTAAGGATGAGGTTCGGGCTATCCATCTCGATGCATCTTGCACCTGCGTACAGACTGATGGTGGGTCAGTTTATCAACATACTGGTAATTATGAACAATGGCTACATCGTCTGAAACGATAACTAATTTATTTATTAAGAAAAATATTTCTTTGATGTTGATCTTGCTACTTTTACCTATGTTCATTTTATACAGTACAGAATCTGATTACATCTTTTGAAAACACTTTCAAAATGCCAATATATCATTTCTTTCATTTCAAGCATACAAAGGACTATTCATTTCAAGCACGATGACTATTCTTTTCTTGTGAAGTGTACATGTATTTCATGAGTCATACTTTATTCTCAGGGACAATAGCATTAACATTCTTTTCTCTTATTCAAGACATTCTCAGAGTCAGATTACAAGCACAATATCAGATGTTTTCTTCTCATGGGATATAATATATTTCTTGCAACAAATTGTTCTTTGATACAAATCATATTCCAAGTGTCATACTTCTTGTTCTATTATCGGGACATTAGAAATTCATTGGCACAGACTATTCTTTATAAGTATATTAATATTCAGAAACTTAAGCAACACATGTATCACTTTTTTAGTGATTGATACCATAGTCGATGGTCCATCCCTACATAAGACAAGGATTAGCATAACATGATATAACCAACATTGTTTCCTGTTCATCTCTGCATTGTTAGCTCTTAACAAAATTACTAATGACACAAGCAGACTCGATTGGCAGTTGTGACTCTCCGGTTCAGTTCTCACCAATCAATACTTATCTATATGATGAACCATGGGTATTCCCATGATTATTCGTTGTGAGTCTTTGGTTTAGCTCGTCACTACTTTCTTAGGCCGAGTGGTTCAAGGCGCCCCAAGTATCCACTCGAGAGATGATACTTGTGCACAAGTTATCCGAGACCAATGCATATGTTCTAGCATTTCTATCAGATGAAATCGATTTTGATCAGGTCTTTCAGATATACGACACGTTCATTTCGTGCCGCAGCAGATATACGACACGTTCATTTCATGCCTTAATAGATGTCTGACACATTCATTTCATGCCTTTCTTCTTTTCGGTTCACATAGCCAACATCTCTCTCTCTTTTCTTATTAAACATGCCAAATAGTCATGTCGATATAAAATCTATCTTTAGAATAGCAACATCTCATTTGATTTATCATGGCAACAGTTCATTTCTTATTATCATGTAACAATCTTCTTCTTAGCATTTAGATTATCTCTTTTCTTGTTCTAAGCAAAGCAATATGTGGATTCTCTTATAAGCATACTGATTTAGTGTACAAATATTCTCAATGATTATCAACTTGTTATTAATACTAATATTATTCAAAAACTCGAATTCTTATTAGGCATAAGTGAATCAGAAAATGAGTCTTCGTCCACTCACCCAGATCAATCGTCTTCTTTTGCAGAGCCAGTAATTTGATTTTTCTGTTCATCTAGTACCTTTACGGAGCAGGGTACTACAAGCAGCTCTACGACTTCTCTGGGCAGATTTTAAAAAGCTATTCAAGGAGAAGTTCTTCCCGGAGGTCGCTCGAGACGAACTCGAGAGCCAGTTTGAGCTACTACAGCAGGGCAGCATGACTGTGGATGAGTACACTTTCGAGTTCAGCCGACTTAGCCGCTTTGCAGAGAACCTGGTGAGCACTCCGTATTAGTGTCACGACCCGCACCCGGTTTAGGGGCACGAGCACATGGGTAAGTCCAGCCTACGTTGCAGTATCGACAGTAGAACACTGTATAGGTAAACAGTAACATCTAACATATATGGATTATAACATGTCATGTCCTCATGGAGGAATAATATGATATCCTTAGCATAACTCAATCACAAAATCTAAGGAAGATGAAAGAATAATATAGATAGAGGTAAAGAAGATGAAAACTGAATAGTAGCATAGTCATGATACAAATAAGTCTAGAAGTCTATGTCAAATAAATACATATCCTGAAATAATAATACAAATCAATCCCACATTCAGAACAATCTGATACAATATGAAATGCTAAGCTCTATGCCACTACTAAGGCACCCTCTACTAGTCATGATCCTCTTGAGGCTCCTAGGTGTATCCCTAGTGTACTCCCTGTCCACAATATATAGGACAACTGTCCTTTAAGCCATCTAAAAAATATATCCAGTCAAGATGGAGCGAAGTACAACCCAATAGCAGTTCCAATTAATTGACGAGTGTTATGTAACAGTAAATAATAATGTAACATTTGAAGAGCAATTTATAAGGGCTAGGTACAAAATAGAAGAAGCAAATAAATAAGAAATAACATATGTAATAGGGAGAACATGTAAATATGTAAAGACAGATAGATGTGTGATAACGAGAAAACCTATCATGCAAGTATACAACCAATAAGTATAGAATAATCCAGAAAACTGTAACTAAACTAGTGTTTTGAAATACCAAGTTGACATGTGAACGACTAGGAATATCCGGCAAACTACACGTGTCATGTGTGGCTGCAATTATTCCAGTAAGACCATGGGATAGAAAGGTATATTCACACGTCTCCTAGGTATTTCCTCACCCGACCAGTATACATGAACCCAGGTCTCGTCACGAAGAATCTCAATAGTCCAGAGTAGATCATTAGGCCAGAAAAATACATTAGTCTAGTAATTTATTACTCCAGAAAAGTTGATACGCATGAAACTACGTATCTCAAGACTATGAATCCATACAATACCAATCCGTGTATCCATCGTGTCAGGAATCAAATAAGACACTAATATAAACATGCATCATAAAAAATATCAAATATTGGAAACTATACAAGAATGTACTCGCCTACTGTCCTGAGCAACAAATATGAATTGAGGCCCAAAGTGGAATCACAAAGACCTAAACATGATATATCAATGTTAATTAGTGTTTTGGTGTGTCAAACATGAATAATAAAGATGAAATATGATTTATAGGTCACATCTAGGTCTCCGTGGTCAAACTAGGTCAATTTGACTTAAAGGTTGACTTTTAGGGTCAAACTAGTCAACATTGGTCTAATTGGGTCAACCCTAGATTTCTAGGTCATTACCTTGTCATACCGAGGTAAGCCTACCTATACTAGGCTTTCATAGTCTCTATTCGGTTACTTACCTATTCATAAGTATCTTGGGATACGTACCCTACTCCTTTTCCCCTTACCCTATTTCTTTACCTAGGTTAAATTTACCTATTTCAACATATAGGTAATGCCTAATTTCACATTACCTACCTATTTATATATATATATATATATATATATATATATATATATATATATATATATATATATATATATATATATATATTACCTATATATATATATATTATTTTATATATATATATATAAAATAATATATATATATATAGGTAATATATATATATATATATATATATATATATATATATATATAATATATATATATATATATATATATATATATATATATATATATATATATAATATATAATATAATATATATATATAATATATATATATATATATGTATACTGGAAAAATATATATATATACTGGTTCCTCCGGCCAGGTCTAGCCGGCCCCTCCCCTTGATCCTCCTTCGCTTGCCCCTACTCCACCCACTCCTCCCTTTGTCGGAGTTCCGTCCGGCCGTCCTCTCCTGAGCCCTGTCCGCCTCCTTCTTCCAGCTGCTGGTGCTTTCATGGCCGACCAGTCCTGCTCTCGTGCAGTGGCGCCCACGTCACCGCCTCTCCCGTGGCCCCCCGACCTCCTCGTCCTCATGGGCCTGTCTTCTCCATCGTTCCTCGCTTCGTCGGCCGTCTTCCCTCCTTCAGCGGTCGCCGACCTTCCCCTACGTCCCCCCCCCCCGGAGGAGTCCCCGTCCTTCTCCGCCAGCATCCCCTTCTGCCCCCCACCTCCGGCGTTCCCTCCGCGTTCTCACAAGCGGTGGCATTCCCCCCTCCGAGCTCCTCGCCTGTGTCATCCCGCTCCCTGAGGAAGTTTTTGAATTCAAATTGGAATTCTCAATTTCTGCCAGCCCCTTCTATTTTGCCAGTTGGCGCTTGCCCTCTTGTCGCGCCATCTGCGCCCGTCCTGTCACCTCGACATGGTTGCTCATCCGAGGAAACTCCTTTGGGTCCCTTCGTGCCACTTGTTCTTGTGCCTTTTCCTCTTGGAGTCGTGCCTCCCCCCGCGGGCCCCCCTGTACTTTCTTTCCTGATGCCTTCTTCTTTTGGCGCTGATCTTATGGCGCTTTTCCCTGATGTGCGCCTAGCCAGCCCGGCGCGTTCTGCCCCGGTGCTCTCCCCCCGGAGCGCCACCTAGCACCGCGTTTGGTAGCCTGGCCCCTCCATCCGCTGCTTTTCCCTTGGCGCTCTTTCCTCTGGTTGGGATGGTCGACGAGACCTCCAGCGCTTAACCTCCGACCTCGTCTTCGATCCTTTCTAGTCTCTTCCCTTGATACGGAGTTCCTCCCCTCGTACCTTCTGCCACATCAGCCCTGATCGACGTCGACTACATCCGGGCGGTGCCTTCGCTCTCTCGTTCCACACCTTCTTGTGACGATCGCCCTTGTGCCTCCCCTTTGGGTGTTGTACAACCATTCTAGCAGTTGGCGCTGGCTCCCTTTGCGCTTTCGTGCCCTGTTCCATCTAGCGAGGGTTGCCCTTGTGCCTCCCCCGTCTGGCCGTACTGCTGCTTAGTGGGCCAGAAGTTCCCCTCTGCTTCCAGGAGTTCCTTCAGCCCCCTCCAACATCTTTATTAGGGAATGCCCCCAACCTTGCACTATCTGTCGTCCCAGCTTCTTTGGTGCTCAACTTGTTTCTGTATCCCTCATTCTGCCCCTTAGTTGGCGCCGGAAGCACCCCTCCCCTGACAGGAGCTCCTATTTCCCTTTCCGTGCCATCTTTCGGGACTGGCCCCTCCATCATGCCACTCGTCGTCCGGGTCACTTTGGTGCACAACTCGTTAGCGATGTCTCATTTGTCTACGCCCCAGCAGCGGCAGCCCACCCGGTCAACCCATATTCCTCCTTTAACCCTCCTCCCCCCCCCCCCCCCCGTTTAACCCTCCGTGTCGTCTTATGCCGAGATGCTCAGGCCAGATCGGGCAGCGAAATACTTCTCTCTTATAGCGTAGAAAGAGCTACCGGACATCGAATATTCCTTCCCGCCAAAGAGTCAAGATATTTTGGTTCCCTTCTCCACCGACGATATTTCAACTTTAGCAGTTACCTTCTCTCAGACTTTTGTCCTTAAATTCTCCAACGGGTACCTAAAGCTCGCCAGGGTTCAGGAAGTGATCGCCGGCTGGGGACTCACATTCGGCTACAGGGTTGCGCCTATGGATACCAAACATATGTTTGACACATTTCCTCTGAGAGCGATCATAAGAGACTAGAGGCACAGATAGAATTGATGGCTACAGCATAAAAATTATGAAATGGTCCCCGGACTTCAACACCAAAGAAGACTCGATGATCGTTTCTGCCTGGGCCACCCTCCCTAATCTACCACTCATATATGCTTTACCCCGCAGCCTTGAAGAGAATTGCCAACTCAGTCGGGACATTTGTGGCCATGGCCGAAGAAACTCTTAACCTCTCCAAGGAAAATTAGGCCAAAAATTTATGGGGAACTTGATTTGTCGAAGGATCTGCCCAACCATATCCAGATAGTGCTTGGCAATAAGATGCACACTTAGCAAATTGTTTACGACAACAACATTATCTTCTGCATGCACTGCCACGTGAGAGGTCATGCCACTAAGCACTGTTTCAGAGCGCATCCAGAGCTGAAGAAGAAAGTAACCCGAAAAGCAGCAACCAATCAACTGGCAAAGCAAACCCACCAATCCCTGATCCTTTCTCTACCTAACTCCCACATTCGATTTGAATCCAGTATCGGTCACTCCCGCTCTCAATCACCCTCCCCTTCGGGCAGAGCCATTGTGTCCTACAAACCCTCAGCAATCAACCTTACCAACAAATTTGACATCCTCACTTCAGCCCCACAAGACGTCTTTCTAGAGACCCCCACCATTGAAGTTACCGTTAGGGAGGTAGAAGCGGCACTCCAGTCTCAGGATGATCCGTCGGAATCAACAAGCGAAGAGGACCCCCCAAACTCCGACTCAGGAGACCCATCCACTTCCCACAACTCGGCCATCATTAGAGCGGAGAACCCCATAGCTCAAACGAGCAAGGAGGACCCCCAACCTTCAAACACACTTTTCCCCACTACACCCCAGAATGTGGCTAACATATGTGCGGAGGCCTAGGCCAACATCGGCCAAGAACCAGTTGCCAGGATGCAACAAGACTTAGATACTGGAATCAGCACCACGAATAGCTTCTTCGGGGCCGTGGCCAAATAGCAGGAGAGGTCTATTTTCACCCGAACGAGGAGGCAGACAATTCCATAAAGGTGGTCAGAAAGGCAGCTTCCACCATGAAAAATCTAGCAAAGGAAGTGCTAACGAGGTCACAGCCAGGACCACTAGGTCAGCTGCGAAGCTCAACAAACCCCCCTCATCCAGCACCCTCAATGCTTAACATCCTATCGTGGAATGTTAGGGGCCTTGCCAATAAACCCACATTGAGAAGACTAAACAGTCTCAAAAAATCCACAGAATAGACATCATTGTGATTATTGAACCCAAAATTCCCCCAAATAAACTCAGATCCGTCCAGTTGCAGTTAGGCTTCTCCTCGACTTTCGCCGGCTGTCATGATATTTGGATTCTTTTCACTACTAACATGAAGTTTAGTATCATCTACGACTCGAAATAAGCCCTCTCGTACTGGATGGAACATTCCTTTCCCAAATCTCGCTCCCTCCAGTCAGTCGTCCATGGCAGTTACGACAATCCTGAGCGCAGACAGCTGTGGGATGACCTGCTCCACACCCATCTTAACCACACTGGCTCTGTGTCGGCAATTTCAACGCTATTACTTACAGAGAGAAAAAGTTAGGAGGTAGACCCTCTCCTTCGTCGACCATTCACGACTTCACCAGCTTTATCTTTAACGCCCAATTGTTTCCCCTTCAGTGCAACGGTAGCGCCTTCACCTGGTACAACATGCAAGAAGGCGGTCGAAGATAATACTCGTGCCTTGATCGTGCCCTAACCAACTCGAACTCATCGGACTTGTAGATCATCTCCAAACTCTCGCACCTCAACGCGACCGAATCGAACCACTCGCTTCTCCTCATTAAAATTAGCAGCAAACCGAACCAAGTATAAAAAGCTTCCGCTTCCTCGACTTCTGGAGCCACCACCCCCAGTTCAGGAACATTGCCGCGGCCGCTTGGAGTGGCGCCGACTCCGTTGACCCCTTGTTCATGTCGCGAACAAACACAAAGCGACCAGAAAAGCCCTCACTGTTTGGATTAAGAAGGCATTTGGGGATATTTTCCAGGCTGTCCGTAATACGGAGGATGACGTCACCTGCGCAGAAGCTCTCTTCGCTATCAATAGATCTCCAGCCGCCCGGACCTCCCTAAACCTTACCAAGCGCTACTGAAATTCTGTCTGAAAATTGAAACCAAATTCTAGAAGTATAAAGCTTGACTCAAATGGGACAGCGAGGGTGACAAAAACACTAGTTACTTCCACTCCTGTGTCAAAGGGCACAGACAGCAGCTAAACCTCCACCAGATCGCTGCTGAGAATGGGCACATTATCAAAGACCAATGAGGTATCCAAGTAGCTGCGGCTAACTTCTACTCCCGGTTGTTCACTAAAGAAGCCATTACCAGGGACGAGAAATTTTTCGAGGAGATCCCTCGCCTGATTGACGACAGAGACAACACCCAGATGGAGCTCCCACTGTCTGAACGAGGTCAAAGAAGCTGTGTGGGCCCTCGACGATCATAGCGCACCTGGAGCTGACGGTTTGTAACTCCCTTCCCGAATTTTTCAATTTTCTTTAATTTTTTGTGTTTAAAGTGTTTTTATTATTATTAATCATTTTTAACAAAACGAGTTTCAAATTAAATCTTATGAGAATGCTAAGTTGTTTTAAATAAAACATTTTACTAAATTATATTACGAAGGACGTTGGTTACTACTTTAGATTTTATAAAAAAAGGAAATTGATTTCGAAAATGATTGAGATTATAAATCTTTTATAAGTATTTTCTTACTAATGAAATATGTTTATCGAATATTATTTTGAGATAATCAACCATCGTTTCGATTTAAGAAAAATATGTTTCCTTTAATTATTATGCAGATCTTTCATAGATTTAAACTATATGATTTCGTGGCTTCATAACAATATTATTTAGATTATGTTCCTACTACAAACTTATCGTGGCAATCAATTATTCGATTATTTAAGTTTAAATATGATTCAAATTTCTTTGATAATATTAAAATATTATTTTAAAGTACTATAATGGTCATTTAATTGAAATAAACCATTAATATGATTTTAAAACTACTTGATATTATCAAAAATTTATTTGCACTAATATCAACTTTAATTTATGAATGTATTAGGATTTATATTAATTATGATTTTATTCCAATAAATGATTTGAACAGATTATATAATAAGTTAGCTATCGAATTGATAGGTATGTACAAGATTTCAGCTTATTCTAAATCGGATAGGAATATAGTACGCAAAACTAATCCTAAACCTTTTAGTCGACCTACCCAAATCTTCCCCTTAATAATATATATGCATATATGTATATATAATGTACCAGCAAAGCAGTCCCCTTCACTTTTTCTCCTGCCATCACAAGACCAAACCACCACCATTGCCGTCGTCATTCTCCTGACCGTCGCCATGTTTTCCCAAAGCCTCAACACCACTATGACAACAGACATCATCATCACCATCCCCAATACTACCCTGATCGCCGTTCACCACCACAAATACGAAGGTCCACTACCACCACAGAAATCACAATGTCCGGACCTCGTGTGTTCGTGTCCATACCATCTACTTCCACTAAAATTTATAATAAATATCAAAACCAATCTTCGGTGTCCAATACGGACACATCCATTTTCGACACACAAGTAAAAAAAATAAGGAACCCAGGCTTCGTCGACGTCGAGTCCCGACCATCCCCGGTTCCTCTACCTCGAACCACTCAAGGTCGAACCGTGTTCGCCGAGCACCTCCCAAAACCAGATCTGAACGACACCTCCAGCGTATCGAACCAGTGTCGCGCTCCTCGCTGAACCCCTCCCGTCTTCATCGACGACCACGTGGTTGTGGCCGTGCGCCTCTTCGAGGTTGGCGTGCTCCATCCATCACCCAAGCGCCCGGCCGCGCCTTATGGGTGGCCTCCTCCAAGTCGTCGGCGAGCCACCTTCGCTTGAGCCGTCTCCGCCTTCTCGTGTCCGCAGGCACCGATCCCGAGCTTATCCCCTCCGCCTCGGCCGTCGAGCTCTTCAGCAGTTCGCTGATGAACGGGCGAGCTGCCGTCTGGGACGGAGCCGTGCACCTCGCCACCGCCATGCCGCGGGTGCCACCCCACTTCGAACTGCCTCAGCCTTATGGTGAGCATTCTCTCCTTTTTTCCTTCCATTTTCTCCCGTCGATCTCTCCTCCCCCAAAGCTCACGCTCTCTCTATCTTCTATTCCTTCCTCTTATGAACTATGAAGAAGAGAAATTCTCTCTATCCAGTGGCATATGGGAGTGAATGAAGGGTTAGTGGGCTGGGCCAGGCCGACAGGCCATGGGCTTTGCTGAGTAAAGACAATGGGGGGAAATTTATTTGTATATACAAGCTTTGCATAAGTATATGAACAGTCTATATGCTTAAACCTATACTATTATATTATTTTTTGATATTATTATTATTATTTTGAGTTTATTTTAGTAAGGAATTATATGAAAATATTTGGAGTTTGTTAAAAGTTTATTTTCGGCCTTAAAACTTAGTATTGGGCCCTAAGCCCAATAGATTTTGGGTTTTAAGAGAGTTTCGTAAATTGTGCAAAATTTATTTATTTTAGGCATATATATATATATATTTTAGGCATATATATATGCGTAATATATATATATATATATATATATATATATATATATATATATATATATATATATATGCCTAATATATATATATATATATATATATATATATATATATATATATATATATATATATATATATATATTTTATATATAAATATATATATATATATATATATATATATATATATATATATATATATATATATATATATATGCCTAAAAATATATAATATATATATATATATATATATATATATATATATATATATATATATATATATATATATATATATAATATATATATATATATATATATATATATATATAATATATATATATATATATATATATATATATATATATATATATATATATATATATATATATATATATATATATATATATATATATATATATGCTACTAGGAATTTTATATATGTTTATAAATAAATTTACAAGTATCCTACTATTATGCTTCTAAAAATATTCTAATAGATAATTTCTAAATAATTATAAATAATCTAGTAAATAAATATATGTTTCTTTTTATATTATTTTGTTAATTTCAACCATATGGGTTTTACGAAAAGAATTGTAAATAAATTTACTTATATAATCATTTGGGCTATTATATACGTATAAGTAAATAACTTGGACATATTATATTTGGTTATACCTGTATGGTTTTTGGCTAATAATGTTCAAAGCTTTCTTAATATTAATTTAGACTTATAATAATGGCTCTTTTAATAAAGCCTTATATAGGTATTACAAAATAAGTATTTTCTTAGGAAAAGGTTTTGAAAAAGTTTATTTTTCTAAGATAAATTTCGACTAAAGGATTACCTTCAACTAAATCAAATTCCTCTAGATTAGAAACCTTGATCATGGCTAATAGTGTTCGTATTTTCCTTGACACTTTGGGATTTTTGCACATCGACCCTAGATAATTGGACGGTTCGGAACGCATGGTATTATTGGTTTTTTACAGAAAAGGACCACAGGCAAGTGCACTTTCTGATTGCTTTCGATTCATAGTAGTCTTTCCATTTCATTTCTATACATATGCTCTCTTGCATGTTGACACATTGTTACACGGATTAGTGTCATGGATCTCTACCTACTTAATTTCATGATTGTCGTGTTTGTGTGTTTCGTGACTTGTTCGAGTCCATGAGTACTAGTTGGGAGGGAAAATATCTTAGTAGACATATGGACTACCCAGAACTATCTTTCGTGTCTTTCGTGGAGAATAGCAGCTGCACACGACACGTGCAGGGTGCCTGATTTAGCCCTAGCTGTAACACCCTGTTTTCTGAAATTGGGGATTTTTGAAAATTTATTATTTTTATTATTTATTAGTGGTATTCTAGTCATGGTATGATTTTCTGGTGATTTTAGTTAAGATAAACCATTTCTAAAGTCATGCTAAGTCATGACTTATGACTTTTTGACTTTGTTAGTAAACCCTAGTGTAAACCCTAGTTTCTCTAACCTAGAAGTTGCCATGACCATGAGAACTTGACCATAGGCTTAGAACATCATTTTGGTGGTTTTTAGCCATAGGGGTATTTTGGTAATTTTTAGGAATTTATTTGGAATTTAGTGGGATTAGTGAGATATTACTATTCATGGACTTTTAGATTAGTGACTTGCTAATCCCTAACCTAATTACCATAATCTATAGGTTAAACCCTAACCTAGAATGACTAAGGGGATTAGATATTCATGGTAGTTAAGCTATATAAATATCTAGATATTATTTATTGATATTTTGCTTAAATTATGCAAAATATCTTAAACCCTTTTTACAAAGTCCTTCCCTTAGCTTGCAAGCAACCCAAGGACACCCCCCCCATTGCTATGACCAGCCAAGAACCCCCCCCCCCCCCCCTTGGCATGACCCCCTTCCTATATATTTTGATTAATTCATTGCATTTGCATTGAATTAAATTCATGAAAAATACCCCTTTACTTCAAAAATCCATAACTCTCAACCTAGTGATCCAAATCACTTCAAACCTCTTGCATTGGGTTCCTACAACCTAGAGGGTGCTAAGGGAGGCTAGCAAGTTGGACACAAGACTTGGACACACCCACAAGTGGACTTGGACACACCCCCTCATTATTTGAATTTTCAAGGATTTTGCACATAGAGGTAAATATATTTAACCTAGTTATTTTACTGGTTTTTCTTCATTATTGCATGCATATAGTTGTAATCTAGCTGTGGGTAAGGTTTGGTGAGTTTAGGGTTTTGTTTGGTGTGTATCGGACACGTGTCCTAATTTATTTACATTGTGTTTTAATGTGTTTAGCACACTGTCACATGGGTATTCACTCACTGTTTGTAAATATTTTTGAACTAAATTCTAGCCTAAACTTAGCCTAGCTAACCTAAACCTAACCCTGTGTCACTGTGCACGATTTTAGCTTGTGTCGTGTCCAAAACTGGACATAAAAGACACTGGGACACAACACTGTCCAACACTGCAATACACTGTTCATCCCCTGCTACCACCCCCTTGGTTCTCCCTATACACAACACGTGGACACACCAAAATTAGTGGACACGAGGGGGCAGTGTCTGCGCACATGCCCCCAAAATTTGGTGTCGCCTCGTGTCGTGTCGAGTGAGAAATCTCACTCGCACTGGACACGGGCAGACTGTGCACACGCATGTTTTCACCACTGACACGCGACTCGTGTCGCACGGACACGAGTCGTGGACACCTCGTGGTGACACGATCGTGTAGCCCAACACGTGGGCTACACGTGGACATGACCACGAGGCCCCACGTGGCCCGTGTCGTGTCCACGAGTCGTGTGCATCGCTGCACGACGCGGTGCAGAACACAGGTATCAGTCGATTTCCTTCGACTGATACGGGGTTCGTGCCGTATCCTGAGGACACGTGGACTCAAGGCAGACACTGGGACACCTAGTAGACCCCTAGGCGAACCCACACGCACGTGCACGAGACACATGGACACGTGTGTCGTGTCCTAGAGCGAAGTGCATCGCTGCACGACACTGTGCGTATATACGCGTGACAGTGTTTACCCGGGGGTGGATTTTAAGTGTTTGGACACGTGAATCCGTGTCGTGGTGTCGTGTCAGTGTCCTAGGACACTAGTATATGTGCGGGGGGTTAGTTACCAACCGATAGTATCGAGTCTTAGCTCGATTGGGTTGTGTAAAATCGAATTACCTATTTCAGTGTAAACTGTGCACTATCACAGTTTTGATATTTTTCCAGGTTTTTGAAAATCGAATTTTGATTCGATTTTATTAATGTTTTAGGTATTAGACTAGTGTATTTTAGTGAGTATATGGGTAGTATATATGTATTTGTAAGTGTAGGTCGAATTTGAGGAGTTTTGGGTGTGTGTGTGTGAAGTTATGTATATATATACATATCTATGTATATGTGTTATGTGTGTGTGTGTTGGGGGAATGTTGGGTTTCAGAATTTCTGGAAACCCCCCCCCCTGTCTGATCTCTCACTCTTCCTCACAGTCTCTCTCTCTCAATGTCTCACTATCTCTAACTCTCTCTCTCTCTATTTCACTCTCTCTCCTTCCTCTCTCTATATATGATTATATATATATAGGTTATTATATATATATATGTATATATATATATATGATATATATTTTGTGTTAGATATATACATAGTATTATTTATATATATATATGTAGGGTTGGGTATTATATATAGGTATTTCCATATTAATATATAGTTAGGCCTATATATATATATATATATATATATATATATATATGTATAGCCTTAGTTATAGGTTTATGTGAAAACCTAGACAATGGCCTATGGCCAAGAGCAATGGCCTATGGCCTAAGTGACTAGCCCATAGTCTTGGGACCAACCCCATTGACCTAATGACCTAAAAACCCAACATGTTGACCCTTGTTGACTAAGGGTTGACCAAAGTCAACCTTAGGTCAAAAGTGACCTAGTTAACCTAGAATTGACTAGGAATGACCTAAAACAACTAGTTTGACTAGTTTGACTAAAACCCTAACTAGTTGACTAGTGTTGACCTAACTTTGACTAGTTTGACTTTAGAGTTGACCAGGAGTTGACTTTAACCTAGATTAAACTTGTTTGATCTTGTTTGACCTTATTTGACTTAGTATGACTTCCTGTGACCTAGTTTGACTATTAGAGTTGACTTTTGACCAGATTGACCTAGAATCATGTAGTATGCATTGTACAATTTATTTTTACCATTGTGGATACATTGTGACTTGTATTGCTCTGATTAGGAGCCATACACCTCTCCTCAGACAGTATATCTTCTTCAGACATTCAGTTATCAGGCGAGTACATTCTCTGACCGTTTCATATTTGCCAGGATTTATATTCTTACTCTAGATTACTTTACTTGATGCTGACACGATTGTTATCACGGATTGGTACTATATGGATCTTTTCATGAGATGTTATCCCCTTCGGGAGCATCAGATACAGCATGTTTGTGCGTTTCACGAATCATCATGTATCTCTATGCTTTCATAGATTCACGAATCGCTTGTGACTCATGTACTCTCATGATTCACAGAGCCTCTCATGAATCTCCCATTTATGGGCTTATCACGAATCTTAACATAACTTGAACGGATCCTTGTGTATTGATTGGGGATGGGGGAGTGGAAATAGTCATGTGGATATTACCCCAGTAGCTGTAGTCATGAATCACTTCTAGCTGTAATCATGAATCTCCTATGCCTTTTCACATGTCTATATTTTACTCTGACTCACTAGACACTGCTAGTTCTCTATATACAGTAGATATTTCCTTTACAGCTATCTCTTTTGCTACATGTATCTTCCTTCAGCAGTTCCTGTATTTTACTCTATTGCATGCTTTATATCTCCTATCATTCTATGCACTGCGTGAGATGTATTGTGCTCGTTCCCGTCCTGATTGGACCTGTTGAAAATATTACAGAGGATGAGGAGGAGGCCCTGGTGTCTACCTATTATGGAGCAGGACTAGATGACACTTATGTTGTGGACCCTCAGCAGGATCCACCTGCAGCTGAGGATGTTGTTCCAGTAGTCTAGACCAGTTAGTCTAGGCAGTCTTTCTATATTATCATTTTGTCTCACATCTGAGTTATATTTTGAGATGTTGAGTTATGTATAGACTCTTAGTCTTGTATTATGAGTTGACATTCTGGATGTTATGTATCTTAGACACTTAGTCTTATTTCATCTATGCTATGGTTCTCTTTGAGTTACTATCTATCTTCTGTCTTTCGTTCTTCTACCCTAGATGTGATTGAGATGTATATTGTTATGTCACCTCCATTCGGAGAGTATAAACTGTACAGGTACTTTGGTATTGTTAGATGATTGACCTAGGACAGCGTTCTACTGCCGACACTGCGGCGTAGGCTGGGCGTTGTTACGTTCTCGTACCCTAACAGTGGGTGCGGGTCGTGACACGTTTTTAGTGGTGGCCCATGCAGGTCTCGAGTTTATGTAGTGGTATTCGAACTAGAGTATCACTACAGCCTGTGATAGGATTTAAGGAATAGGCTTAGAAAGAGTGGATGCTCAATCACAATTAGGAAAAATTTCCATGGATTTGAATCTACTGACTTCTGTTCAAATCTGTATTATCTATTTCATATTGTCCTTTGATACTATCATCCTTATACCGTTATTGACTTCCTTATTGATCTGTCTTCAGGATGGTGGAGACACGATCGCAGCGTCTCGGTCCAGGTGACACCACTGAGAGGTCTGCCACCTCTCGTCCAGCTCACCAGGACCCGGGGACTGCAGCTTCCCTTACTCCAGCTCATGTGGGAGCTTCTGCCACGTTTGGGGGTGCACCTCTACTTATTCGGAGGACCATCCCAGCTACCCCAGACATGCCTCCCCCGCAGTTTCGTCAGCCTCAGTTTGAGCAGCACCAGCAGCACCAGCAGTACCAGCAGCAGATGCCATCTGGATTTGTGGATGTTGCACAGATGTTTACATATTTCCAGCAGTTCCTAGAGTCGCAGCAGACCCTGCAGCAGCGTCAGGCGACGGCATTTACCAGAGGCATTGATGATGTCCATCAGCTGGCTACAGCGACGATAGAGAGGTTGGCAGCCCAGCCGCAGGGAGGAGCAGGACCGCCGCGACAGCAGAGGATTCCTGGCATCCAGGAGTTCAAGAAGATGAACCCCAGGGACTTCTTGGGTACTGAGGGGATTCTTTTTGCGGATGACTGGATAGAGCACATCGAGGAGATCTTCCGATTGGCGGAGATACCAGCCGGACTCCAGGTGGAGGCAGCAGCTAGCCAGATGCGGGATCTTGCCCGTACCTGGTATCAGACGGACCCGAGAGTAGGCACTCCAGGGCAGACATGGAGAGCTTTCAAAGGGCTCTTCAAAGGGAAGTTTTTCCCGGATCAGGCAGTCGGTGCTTTGGAGACCCAGTTCGAGAACCTGGTTCAGGGGAACCAGACCGTAGAGGAGTACGCCGGTGAGTTTTGCCGGTTGAGCAGATTCGTGGAGGGCCTTAGCGAGGCAGCGAAGGCGAGGAGGTTCAGGAAAGGCTTGGTCAAGGAAGTCAAGTCCTTGACCAAGAGTGAGAGGAGTGCCACCTTTGAGGATATTCTAGCAGGAGCGATGGCAGCTGAGGATGATCTTGAGCTGAAGCTCAAGAGGGGCCGTGATACACAGGGAGCAGGCAGCAGTGGAGGTCAGGCCAAGAGGCCTCATTATCAGCAGCAGCAGAGGCAGCCACAGCAGTATCAGCAGCCGAGGCAGCAGCAGCAGGCCCCGAGACAGCAGACTACCAGTTGTCCCTACTGTAAGAAATCGGGACATGGATGGGAAGAGTGCAGGAAGAGGTTGGGCTCGTGCCTACTATGTGGGGCAGCAGACCACCAGCTGAGGGAGTGTTCCCAGTTCATAGGCAGAGTAGCACAGGGAGCAGCACCAGGAGCAGGAGCCAAGGCTCCGGTAGGACAGCAGCAGAGAGGACCATTACAGCCACAGCAGCAGAGATTTATGCAGTTTCAGCAGCAGGCTGGAAGAGGTCAGCAGGGGCGTGCTTACGCCATGACAGTTGAGGATGCTCAGGCAGTTGGCGATGTGCTTGCAGGTTCTGTTCTTCTAAATTCCATTCCCACCTTGCTTCATTATATCTATCTTGAAATCCAATTCCATCTGCTCCTACCTGTTCTTTATCAGTGATCAGTTTTGACCTGTTAGTTCTTTTGATTTTGTCGATTGTTGTTGTTTCTTCATCTCTTACTTAGGAGTAGGAGTAGGAGTAGGAGTAGTTTAGTTGTTAATATAATTCTTGACTAAACTTTTTTGTCAAGAATTTTTCCCTTAAATAAATTAGTGTATATATGTTATGCCTTTTTGATAGAGTATCTCTGACCATAGAATGGTAACCCTTTTAGCCCTGTGATTTATTGTTTCCTTATCTTCCTAGTCTATACCTATGACCAGGACTGTCCCACCTAACATGTCCTTTATACTACTATTTTATCACGATTTTTTGGTTCAATTAGGCCATAGGCCTTCCCACTCTGAATTATGATCATCGTAGACACATTACCGTGACTTTTAAATTTGGAGCATAAGACTAGTTGTTTTCTCAAAACTAATTTCACATACATGACCTAGACATGACATACTACACCCATGACCTTAGTGTCCCACTCAGGCATACCATTGTGTGCTTCATTTGCTTAGTACGATTTTCCTGACCCGAGGCTCCATCCTGATTTATCCCATGGAGTTACTTTTGGCTTCGATTTGACTTAAGAACACCTTATGACCTAAAACTGTCAGCCAATTTTTGGACATGACCCAGTATAGGTCTACTACCCATATTTTGCTTGTTGACCTTGTATGTTGCCTAGGTAGTAGCTTCGTCCTTGATTGTTGGAGGTTTGACCTAGGAGGAGTACGACCATCTAAATTTCGAGGACGAAATTATTTTAAGGTGGGTAGACTTGTAACACCCTGTTTTCTGAAATTGGGGATTTTTGAAAATTTATTATTTTTATTATTTATTAGTGGTATTCTAGTCATGGTATGATTTTCTGGTGATTTTAGTTAAGATAAACCATTTCTAAAGTCATGCTAAGTCATGACTTATGACTTTGTGACTTTGTTAGTAAACCCTAGTATAAACCCTAGTTTCTCTAACCTAGAAGTTGTCATGACCATGAGAACTTGACCATAGGCTTAGAACATCATTTTGGTGGTTTTTAGCCATAGGGGTATTTTGGTAATTTTTAGGAATTTATTTGGAATTTAGTGGGATTAGTGAGATATTACTATTCATGGACTTTTAGATTAGTGACTTGCTAATCCCTAACCTAATTACCCTAATCTATAGGTTAAACCCTAACCTAGAATGACTAAGGGGATTAGATATTCATGGTAGTTAAGCTATATAAATATCTAGATATTATTTATTGATATTTTGCTTAAATTATGCAAAATATCTTAAACCCTTTTTACAAAGTCCTTCCCTTAGCTTGCAAGCAACCCAAGGACACCCCCCCATTGCTATGACCAGCCAAGAACCCCCCCCCCCCTTGGCATGACCCCCTTCCTATATATTTTGATTAATTCATTGCATTTGCATTGAATTAAATTCATGAAAAATACCCCTTTACTTCAAAAATCCATAACTCTCAACCTAGTGATCCAAATCACTTCAAACCTCTTGCATTGGGTTCCTACAACCTAGAGGGTGCTAAGGGAGGCTAGCAAGTTGGACACAAGACTTGGACACACCCACAACTGGACTTGGACACACCCCCTCATTATTTGAATTTTCAAGGATTTTGCACATAGAGGTAAATATATTTAACCTAGTTATTTTACTGGTTTTTCTTCATTATTGCATGCATATAGTTGTAATCTAGCTGTGGGTAAGGTTTGGTGAGTTTAGGGTTTTGTTTGGTGTGTATCGGACACGTGTCCTAATTTATTTACATTGTGTTTTAATGTGTTTAGCACACTGTCACATGGGTATTCACTCACTGTTTGTAAATATTTTTGAACTAAATTCTAGCCTAAACTTAGCCTAGCTAACCTAAACCTAACCCTGTGTCACTGTGCACGATTTTAGCTTGTGTCGTGTCCAAAACTGGACATAAAAGACACTGGGACACAACACTGTCCAACACTGCAGTACACTGTTCATCCCCTGCTACCACCCCCTTGGTTCTCCCTATACACAACACGTGGACACACCAAAATTGGTGGACACGAGGGGGCAGTGTCTGCGCACATGCCCCCAAAATTTGGTGTCGCCTCGTGTCGTGTCGAGTGAGAAATCTCACTCGCACTGGACACGGGCAGACTGTGCACACGCATGTTTTCACCACTGACACGCGACTCGTGTCGCACGGACACGAGTCGTGGACACCTCGTGGTGACACGATCGTGTAGCCCAACACGTGGGCTACACGTGGACATGACCACGAGGCCCCACGTGGCCCGTGTCGTGTCCACGAGTCGTGTGCATCGCTGCACGACGCGGTGCAGAACACAGGTATCAGTCGATTTCCTTCGACTGATACGGGGTTCGTGCCGTATCCTGAGGACACGTGGACTCAAGGCAGACACTGGGACACCTAGTAGACCCCTAGGCGAACCCACACGCACGTGCACGAGACACATGGACACGTGTGTCGTGTCCTAGAGCGAAGTGCATCGCTGCACGACACTGTGCGTATATACGCGTGACAGTGTTTACCCGGGGGTGGATTTTAAGTGTTTGGACACGTGAATCCGTGTCGTGGTGTCGTGTCAGTGTCCTAGGACACTAGTATATGTGCGGGGGGTTAGTTACCAACCGATAGTATCGAGTCTTAGCTCGATTGGGTTGTGTAAAATCGAATTACCTATTTCAGTGTAAACTGTGCACTATCACAGTTTTGATATTTTTCCAGGTTTTTGAAAATCGAATTTTGATTCGATTTTATTAATGTTTTAGGTATTAGACTAGTGTATTTTAGTGAGTATATGGGTAGTATATATGCATTTGTAAGTGTAGGTCGAATTTGAGGAGTTTTGGGTGTGTGTGTGTGAAGTTATGTATATATATACATATCTATGTATATGTGTTATGTGTGTGTGTTGGGGGAATGTTGGGTTTCAGAATTTCTGGAAACCCCCCCCCCCTGTCTGATCTCTCACTCTTCCTCACAGTCTCTCTCTCTCAATGTCTCACTATCTCTAACTCTCTCTCTCTCTATTTCACTCTCTCTCCTTCCTCTCTCTATATATGATTATATATATATAGGTTATTATATATATATATGTATATATATATATGATATATATTTTGTGTTAGATATATACATAGTGTTATTTATATATATATATGTAGGGTTGGGTATTATATATAGGTATTTCCATATTAATATATAGTTAGGCCTATATATATATATATATATATATATGTATAGCCTTAGTTATAGGTTTATGTGAAAACCTAGACAATGGCCTATGGCCAAGAGCAATGGCCTATGGCCTAAGTGACTAGCCCATAGTCTTGGGACCAACCCCATTGACCTAATGACCTAAAAACCCAACATGTTGACCCTTGTTGACTAAGGGTTGACCAAAGTCAACCTTAGGTCAAAAGTGACCTAGTTAACCTAGAATTGACTAGGAATGACCTAAAACAACTAGTTTGACTAGTTTGACTAAAACCCTAACTAGTTGACTAGTGTTGACCTAACTTTGACTAGTTTGACTTTAGAGTTGACCAGGAGTTGACTTTAACCTAGATTAAACTTGTTTGATCTTGTTTGACCTTATTTGACTTAGTATGACTTCCTGTGACCTAGTTTGACTATTAGAGTTGACTTTTGACCAGATTGACCTAGAATCATGTAGTATGCATTGTACAATTTATTTTTACCATTGTGGATACATTGTGACTTGTGTTGCTCTGATTAGGAGCCATACACCTCTCCTCAGACAGTATATCTTCTTCAGACATTCAGTTATCAGACGAGTACATTCTCTGACCGTTTCATATTTGCCAGGATTTATATTCTTACTCTAGATTACTTTACTTGATGCTGACACGATTGTTATCACGGATTGGTACTATATGGATCTTTTCATGAGATGTTATCCCCTTCGGGAGCATCAGATACAGCATGTTTGTGCGTTTCACGAATCATCATGTATCTCTATGCTTTCATAGATTCACGAATCGCTTGTGACTCATGTACTCTCATGATTCACAGAGCCTCTCATGAATCTCCCATTTATGGGCTTATCACGAATCTTAACATAACTTGAACGGATCCTTGTGTATTGATTGGGGATGGGGGAGTGGAAATAGTCATGTGGATATTACCCCAGTAGCTGTAGTCATGAATCACTTCTAGCTGTAATCATGAATCTCCTATGCCTTTTCACATGTCTATATTTTACTCTGACTCACTAGACACTGCTAGTTCTCTATATACAGTAGATATTTCCTTTACAGCTATCTCTTTTGCTACATGTATCTTCCTTCAGTAGTTTCTGTATTTTACTCTATTGCATGCTTTATATCTCCTATCATTCTATGCACTGCGTGAGATGTATTGTGCTCGTTCCCGTCCTGATTGGACCTGTTGAAAATATTACAGAGGATGAGGAGGAGGCCCTGGTGTCTACCTATTATGGAGCAGGACTAGATGACACTTATGTTGTGGACCCTCAGCAGGATCCACCTGCAGCTGAGGATGTTGTTCCAGTAGTCTAGACCAGTTAGTCTAGGCAGTCTTTCTATATTATCATTTTGTCTCACATCTGAGTTGTATTTTGAGATGTTGAGTTATGTATAGACTCTTAGTCTTGTATTATGAGTTGACATTCTGGATGTTATGTATCTTAGACACTTAGTATTATTTCATCTATGCTATGGTTCTCTTTGAGTTACTATCTATCTTCTGTCTTTCGTTCTTCTACCCTAGATGTGATTGAGATGTATATTGTTATGTCACCTCCATTCGGAGAGTATAAACTGTACAGGTACTTTGGTATTGTTAGATGATTGACCTAGGACAGCGTTCTACTGCCGACACTGCGGCGTAGGCTGGGCGTTGTTACGTTCTCGTACCCTAACAGTGGGTGCGGGTCGTGACACGTTTTTAGTGGTGGCCCATGCAGGTCTCGAGTTTATGTAGTGGTATTCGAACTAGAGTATCACTACAGCCTGTGATAGGATTTAAGGAATAGGCTTAGAAAGAGTGGATGCTCAATCACAATTAGGAAAAATTTCCATGGATTTGAATCTACTGACTTCTGTTCAAATCTGTATTATCTATTTCATATTGTCCTTTGATACTATCATCCTTATACCGTTATTGACTTCCTTATTGATCTGTCTTCAGGATGGTGGAGACACGATCGCAGCGTCTCGGTCCAGGTGACACCACTGAGAGGTCTGCCACCTCTCGTCCAGCTCACCAGGACCCGGGGACTGCAGCTCCCCTTACTCCAGCTCATGTGGGAGCTTCTGCCACGTTTGGGGGTGCACCTCTACTTATTCGGGGGACCATCCCAGCTACCCCAGACATGCCTCCCCCGCAGTTTCGTCAGCCTCAGTTTGAGCAGCACCAGCAGCACCAGCAGTACCAGCAGCAGATGCCATCTGGATTTGTGGATGTTGCACAGATGTTTACATATTTCCAGCAGTTCCTAGAGTCGCAGCAGACCCTGCAGCAGCGTCAGACGACGGCATTTACCAGAGGCATTGATGATGTCCATCAGCTGGCTACAGCGACGATAGAGAGGTTGGCAGCCCAGCCGCAGGGAGGAGCAGGACCGCCGCGACAGCAGAGGATTCCTGGCATCCAGGAGTTCAAGAAGATGAACCCCAGGGACTTCTTGGGTACTGAGGGGATTCTTTTTGCGGATGACTGGATAGAGCACATCGAGGAGATCTTCCGATTGGCGGAGATACCAGCCGGACTCCAGGTGGAGGCAGCAGCTAGCCAGATGCGGGATCTTGCCCGTACCTGGTATCAGACGGACCCGAGAGTAGGCACTCCAGGGCAGACATGGAGAGCTTTCAAAGGGCTCTTCAAAGGGAAGTTTTTCCCGGATCAGGCAGTCGGTGCTTTGGAGACCCAGTTCGAGAACCTGGTTCAGGGGAACCAGACCGTAGAGGAGTACGCCGGTGAGTTTTGCCGGTTGAGCAGATTCGTGGAGGGCCTTAGCGAGGCAGCGAAGGCGAGGAGGTTCAGGAAAGGCTTGGTCAAGGAAGTCAAGTCCTTGACCAAGAGTGAGAGGAGTGCCACCTTTGAGGATATTCTAGCAGGAGCGATGGCAGCTGAGGATGATCTTGAGCTGAAGCTCAAGAGGGGCCGTGATACACAGGGAGCAGGCAGCAGTGGAGGTCAGGCCAAGAGGCCTCATTATCAGCAGCAGCAGAGGCAGCCACAGCAGTATCAGCAGCCGAGGCAGCAGCAGCAGGCCCCGAGACAGCAGACTACCAGTTGTCCCTACTGTAAGAAATCGGGACATGGATGGGGAGAGTGCAGGAAGAGGTTGGGCTCGTGCCTACTATGTGGGGCAGCAGACCACCAGCTGAGGGAGTGTTCCCAGTTCATAGGCAGAGTAGCACAGGGAGCAGCACCAGGAGCAGGAGCCAAGGCTCCGGTAGGACAGCAGCAGAGAGGACCATTACAGCCACAGCAGCAGAGATTTATGCAGTTTCAGCAGCAGGCTGGAAGAGGTCAGCAGGGGCGTGCTTACGCCATGACAGTTGAGGATGCTCAGGCAGTTGGCGATGTGCTTGCAGGTTCTGTTCTTCTAAATTCCATTCCCACCTTGCTTCATTATATCTATCTTGAAATCCAATTCCATCTGCTCCTACCTGTTCTTTATCAGTGATCAGTTTTGACCTGTTAGTTCTTTTGATTTTGTCGATTGTTGTTGTTTCTTCATCTCTTACTTAGGAGTAGGAGTAGGAGTATGAGTAGTTTAGTTGTTAATATAATTCTTGACTAAACTCTTTTGTCAAGAATTTTTCCCTTAAATAAATTAGTGTATATATGTTATGCCTTTTTGATAGAGTATCTCTGACCATAGAATGGTAACCCTTTTAGCCCTGTGATTTATTGTTTCCTTATCTTCCTAGTCTATACCTATGACCAGGACTGTCCCACCTAACATGTCCTTTATACTACTATTTTATCACGATTTTTTGGTTCAATTAGGCCATAGGCCTTCCCACTCTGAATTATGATCATCGTAGACACATTACCGTGACTTTTAAATTTGGAGCATAAGACTAGTTGTTTTCTCAAAACTAATTTCACATACATGACCTAGACATGACATACTACACCCATGACCTTAGTGTCCCACTCAGGCATACCATTGTGTGCTTCATTTGCTTAGTACGATTTTCCTGACCCGAGGCTCCATCCTGATTTATCCCATGGAGTTACTTTTGGCTTCGATTTGACTTAAGAACACCTTATGACCTAAAACTGTCAGCCAATTTTTGGACATGACCCAGTATAGGTCTACTACCCATATTTTGCTTGTTGACCTTGTATGTTGCCTAGGTAGTAGCTTCGTCCTTGATTGTTGGAGGTTTGACCTAGGAGGAGTACGACCATCTAAATTTCGAGGACGAAATTATTTTAAGGTGGGTAGACTTGTAACACCCTGTTTTCTGAAATTGGGGATTTTTGAAAATTTATTATTTTTATTATTTATTAGTGGTATTCTAGTCATGGTATGATTTTCTGGTAATTTTAGTTAAGATAAACCATTTCTAAAGTCATGCTAAGTCATGACTTATGACTTTGTGACTTTGTTAGTAAACCCTAGTGTAAACCCTAGTTTCTCTAACCTAGAAGTTGCCATGACCATGAGAACTTGACCATAGGCTTAGAACATCATTTTGGTGGTTTTTAGCCATAGGGGTATTTTGGTAATTTTTAGGAATTTATTTGGAATTTAGTGGGATTAGTGAGATATTACTATTCATGGACTTTTAGATTAGTGACTTGCTAATCCCTAACCTAATTACCCTAATCTATAGGTTAAACCCTAACCTAGAATGACTAAGGGGATTAGATATTCATGGTAGTTAAGCTATATAAATATCTAGATATTATTTATTGATATTTTGCTTAAATTATGCAAAATATCTTAAACCCTTTTTACAAAGTCCTTCCCTTAGCTTGCAAGCAACCCAAGGACACCCCCCCATTGCTATGACCAGCCAAGAACCCCCCCCCCCCTTGGCATGACCCCCTTCCTATATATTTTGATTAATTCATTGCATTTGCATTGAATTAAATTCATGAAAAATACCCCTTTACTTCAAAAATCCATAACTCTCAACCTAGTGATCCAAATCACTTCAAACCTCTTGCATTGGGTTCCTACAACCTAGAGGGTGCTAAGGGAGGCTAGCAAGTTGGACACAAGACTTGGACACACCCACAAGTGGACTTGGACACACCCCCTCATTATTTTCAAGGATTTTGCACATAGAGGTAAATATATTTAACCTAGTTATTTTACTGGTTTTTCTTCATTATTGCATGCATATAGTTGTAATCTAGCTGTGGGTAAGGTTTGGTGAGTTTAGGGTTTTGTTTGGTGTGTATCGGACACGTGTCCTAATTTATTTACATTGTGTTTTAATGTGTTTAGCACACTGTCACATGGGTATTCACTCACTGTTTGTAAATATTTTTGAACTAAATTCTAGCCTAAACTTAGCCTAGCTAACCTAAACCTAACCCTGTGTCACTGTGCACGATTTTAGCTTGTGTCGTGTCCAAAACTGGACATAAAAGACACTAGGACACAACACTGTCCAACACTGCAGTACACTGTTCATCCCCTGCTACCACCCCCTTGGTTCTTCCTATATACAACACGTGGACACACCAAAATTGGTGGACACGAGGGGGCAGTGTCTGCGCACATGCCCCCAAAATTTGGTGTCGTCTCGTGTCGTGTCGAGTGAGAAATCTCACTCGCACTGGACACGGGCAGACTGTGCACACGCATGTTTTCACCACTGACACGCGACTCGTGTCGCACGGACACGAGTCGTGGACACCTCGTGGTGACACGATCGTGTAGCCCAACACGTGGGCTATACGTGGACATGACCACGAGGCCCCACGTGGCCCGTGTCGTGTCCACGAGTCGTGTGCATCGCTGCACGACGCGGTGCAGAACACAGGTATCAGTCGATTTCCTTCGACTGATACGGGGTTCGTGCCGTATCCTGAGGACACGTGGACTCAAGGCAGACACTGGGACACCTAGTAGACCCCTAGGCGAACCCACACGCACGTGCACGAGACACATGGACACGTGTGTCGTGTCCTAGAGCGAAGTGCATCGCTGCACGACACTGTGCGTATATACGCGTGACAGTGTTTACCCGGGGGTGGATTTTAAGTGTTTGGACACGTGAATCCGTGTCGTGGTGTCGTGTCAGTGTCCTAGGACACTAGTATATGTGCGGGGGGTTAGTTACCAACCGATAGTATCGAGTCTTAGCTCGATTGGGTTGTGTAAAATCGAATTACCTATTTCAGTGTAAACTGTGCACTATCACAGTTTTGATATTTTTCCAGGTTTTTGAAAATCGAATTTTGATTCGATTTTATTAATGTTTTAGGTATTAGACTAGTGTATTTTAGTGAGTATATGGGTAGTATATATGTATTTGTAAGTGTAGGTCGAATTTGAGGAGTTTTGGGTGTGTGTGTGTGAAGTTATGTATATATATACATATCTATGTATATGTGTTATGTGTGTGTGTTGGGGGAATGTTGGGTTTCAGAATTTCTGGAAATCTCTCTCTCTCTATTTCACTCTCTCTCCTTCCTCTCTCTATATATGATTATATATATAGGTTATTATATATATATGTATATATATATATATGATATATATTTTGTGTTAGATATATACATAGTGTTATTTATATATATATATATGTAGGGTTGGGTATTATATATAGGTATTTCCATATTAATATATAGTTAGGCCTATATATATATATATATATGTATAGCCTTAGTTATAGGTTTATGTGAAAACCTAGACAATGGCCTATGGCCAAGAGCAATGGCCTATGGCCTAAGTGACTAGCCCATAGTCTTGGGACCAACCCCATTGACCTAATGACCTAAAAACCCAACATGTTGACCCTTGTTGACTAAGGGTTGACCAAAGTCAACCTTAGGTCAAAAGTGACCTAGTTAACCTAGAATTGACTAGGAATGACCTAAAACAACTAGTTTGACTAGTTTGACTAAAACCCTAACTAGTTGACTAGTGTTGACCTAACTTTGACTAGTTTGACTTTAGAGTTGACCAGGAGTTGACTTTAACCTAGATTAAACTTGTTTGATCTTGTTTGACCTTATTTGACTTAGTATGACTTCCTGTGACCTAGTTTGACTATTAGAGTTGACTTTTGACCAGATTGACCTAGAATCATGTAGTATGCATTGTACAATTTATTTTTACCATTGTGGATACATTGTGACTTGTATTGCTCTGATTAGGAGCCATATACCTCTCCTCAGACAGTATATCTTCTTCAGACATTCAGTTATCAGGCGAGTACATTCTCTGACCGTTTTATATTTGCCAGGATTTATATTCTTACTCTAGATTACTTTACTTGATGCTGACACGATTGTTATCACGGATTGGTACTATATGGATCTTTTCATGAGATGTTATCCCCTTCGGGAGCATCAGATACAGCATGTTTGTGCGTTTCACGAATCATCATGTATCTCTATGCTTTCATAGATTCACGAATCGCTTGTGACTCATGTACTCTCATGATTCACAGAGCCTCTCATGAATCTCCCATTTATGGGCTTATCACGAATCTTAACATAACTTGAACGGATCCTTGTGTATTGATTGGGGATGGGGGAGTGGAAATAGTCATGTGGATATTACCCCAGTAGCTGTAGTCATGAATCACTTCTAGCTGTAATCATGAATCTCCTATGCCTTTTCACATGTCTATATTTTACTCTGACTCACTAGACACTGCTAGTTCTCTATATACAGTAGATATTTCCTTTACAGCTATCTCTTTTGCTATATGTATCTTCCTTCAGCAGTTCCTGTATTTTACTCTATTGCATGCTTTATATCTCCTATCATTCTATGCACTGCGTGAGATGTATTGTGCTCGTTCCCGTCCTGATTGGACCTGTTGAAAATATTACAGAAGATGAGGAGGAGGCCCTGGTGTCTACCTATTATGGAGCAGGACTAGATGACACTTATGTTGTGGACCCTCAGCAGGATCCACCTGCAGCTGAGGATGTTGTTCCAGTAGTCTAGACCAGTTAGTCTAGGCAGTCTTTCTATATTATCATTTTGTCTCACATCTGAGTTGTATTTTGAGATGTTGAGTTATGTATAGACTCTTAGTCTTGTATTATGAGTTGACATTCTGGATGTTATGTATCTTAGACACTTAGTCTTATTTCATCTATGCTATGGTTCTCTTTGAGTTACTATCTATCTTCTGTCTTTCGTTCTTCTATCCTAGATGTGATTGAGATGTATATTGTTATGTCACCTCCATTCGGAGAGTATAAACTGTACAGGTACTTTGGTATTGTTAGATGATTGACCTAGGACAGCGTTCTACTGCCGACACTGCGGCGTAGGCTGGGCGTTGTTACGTTCTCGTACCCTAACAGTGGGTGCGGGTCGTGACACTAGCCGTTCACATGTCGAACAAGATATTTCAAAACACATAGATAGTTGTCTTTTTTTTCTCGTTTTCTTCACCACCTGCCATGTCACCCTATTTACATGTTTTTCTCCAGTGGATACATCATATTGTAGAGTTACCTACTTTCCTTCTAGACATGCATGATATCAGTTACTATCTAGTTTTATTTTATATATGTTGTTTTTATGTCTTGTGAATTCTAATGTATTTTTGCAATACCGTCGGTTTGTGTGCTTGTTCCATTCCTGACTGGAAACCAATATTTTTCAGGTTAGCTGTGGCTTCTTTAGCATTGGAAGATTCGGGTGTACTTACAGGCCAAACCTAGAGACTAGATAGATGTGTTATATTTTCATTAATTGTGAGAACCTTATACTTTCTTTAAAATATAAATGTTCTAAATGTTGTAGCCCATTTATAAATGTGAATGAACAATACATGTTATATTCATGTGATTTTGAGCATCATGGCCATAACAGCGTTCTACCGCCGACTCTGCGGCATAGGCTGGCTTGGACACACACTCGTATCCTGAAAATTTGGTGCGCATCGTGACAAATTTTTATGGTGGCCCATGCTGGTCCGTTTTCGTAAAAGATTGCGAACTCGCGGTAGTACCAAAATTAGCCGTACTGCTGCGAGCCTGCAACTAGGAAATGCTCATTCACATTAGGATTGAAATAATTTAACAGGATGACTAGGACTAGGAGTCCCTTATGCATTGACTGTGGGTAGTTAAGGTTACTGTACAGGCCATGTGATTTCTGTAGGGATTTGTTGAATTCTACACCATATTAGTTGACTTAGAGGAAATTTTTCTAAAAAGGATATACCATTGTTTCTTGATACGATGATGGGGTCTAAGGTAGGTAGAATGTTCGTTTGGTAAACTAAGACACCTATGATTCAAACTCCTAACCTTGACCATTTGTGTAAAATTATTATTATTATTATTATTATTATTATTATTATTATTATTATTATTATTATTATTATTATTATTATTATTATTATTATTATTATTCTTTCTTTTTCCCCTCTAGATCTCATAATCATATAGTAAAATTCTTATTGCTTAATCATTTCCCATTTGCCGTGGATAATTGTTTTACCAATGTTTTATTTCCAAATCCATTAAGTTTGAGCCTAACATGATTCCTTAGCCATATATCTACTCCGAGTTAGCCATATATGTTTTCTCCTCGATCTTGAATATATAAAAAAATTGTATTTCTTTTGTCTTCAATCATTGTCTTCCTAATCGATCGTATGATTATCAAATGAATACTTTTACTTCAAGTACAAATACTAGACATTTTCTATCATGATCGAGTTGTTTGAAACTTTAAAAACTTCTTTGAAAGTCTCTTATATGCAGAGTTTGAAAGAATATTCGATGACTTACGATGGCACGCCAGCAGCGCACTGTCGCCACTTATTTGAATTATCGAGATTGCGGGTTCACTGCAGTCAAAGTTGGAGTAGTCTCAAATAAGAGTAGATTATCGAATATTATAAAACTATGCCTCGTTTGGCCTACTTAATCTTGAGTTAACAATTTGAGTTATAGAGTATTCGATACCATACCACTATTTGAGTCGTGATACTAAGGATTTACTGCAGTCAGATGTACACTGGCGGGTCATAAATTCTCGATAAAGTGACATCACATATACGTATGGTTTTCGAATATTATAGAAGCTACATCCTTTTGATATATGACTATTGATTTAGATCACACTCCTTTTCTTTAATTCTTGAATATTTCTTTCTTATCTTTCTATTTTCGAAACGTCATTTGGTTTCCTAGTAACCTTGAAAACCTATTTGATTTCTTTCTATTTGACTCTTAATCGTATCTAGATCTTGATTCTATAATCGTGCCTATATTTCAAATCAATTATTGCAAATATTTAAATATGACCTATTGTGATCATAACTATTTTGATCATATTCACACTCATGCCAAAATTTTTATTTTGATCATGCTTGGAAGACTTGCATGATTAGCCGTGATCGTGACTGTATCTTAAATTATATCTAAGGGACTATAACCCTAATCCCTCTTTCCGGAACTGCAAAAATCCTTATTCTCCTAATTATTTATTTTATTTGAATATCCTGATTAGAAATGCCCTCTTATAAGACCTTTAAAGATTTTTCTATTATTTTTATATTTCAAAAAAATTAATTAAAAATTTTGGCTTGTAAATTCTATTTTATTCTTTCTGAAAATATATATTCTCGAATTTTTGGAATTGTAAAATATGTTTGGTTTGTAAAATAGTTTAAAAGTAATTTTTATTTATTTTTAATGAGTTTTTGAGAAAAAATGGTTATGTCTCAATCGTAATATTTTTCGTATCAAATCGCATTTTTCCTTGTTATTATTTTGATTCTACCGCGAACACGCATGACTAACTTGATCAGGAATCAAATCATTTCCTCGATTATATCAATTGTCATTTTTATTCATATCGAATGAAACTTCGTTCCAAATTATATTCTTAGTCATGACTGACTGTACCCTTCAAAATTTCAAGGAAGAAAATTTCTAAGATGGGTAGAGACTTCGATTGATGAATTGTCCTTGAGGTCATTATTAGCTTGTGTCGAATTTTTTATAACACTTAGAACCTTTTACTAATCAAGATCACAGCCTAAGTTTCTAACCTCAAACCCTATCAGTTTATCTATTTATTTATTTTTCCATTTCCGTCATTCCTTTGATCAATACCTCTTATTAAGAAAGTTTTCGTTATTCTTGATCTTATCTTATCAATCAATCACAATCTTTTAAAATTTTGTACAACAGTTTCCTTCGGACCTATAAAGCCTATCTATCCTAGACATTCCTTAAATTTGAGGACAAATTTATTTCTAAGGTGGGTAGATTTGTAACCCCCTTCCAGAATTTTTTAATTTTCTTTTATTTATTTTAATTTTTTGTGTTCAAAAAGTTTTTTTTATGATTAATCCTTTTTATCAAAACGAGTTTCAAATTAAATGTTATGAGAATGCTAACTTGTTTCAAATAAAACATTTTACTAAATTATATTAAGAAGGACGTTGGTTACGACTTTAGATTTTACAAAAGGAAATTGATTTCGAAAATGATTGAGATTATAAATATTTTATATGTATTTTCTAACTAATGAAATATGTTTATTGAATATTATTTTGAGATAATCAATCATTGTTTCGATTTAAGAAAAATATCTTTCCTTTCATTATTATGCTAATCTTTTATAGATTTAAACTATATGATTTTGTGGCTTCATAACAATATTATTTAGATTATGTTCCTACTACGAACTTATCGTGGCAATCAATTATTCGATTATTTAAGTTTAAATATGATTCAAATTTCTTTGTTAATATTAAAATATTATTTTAAAGTACTATGATGGTCATTTAATTGAAATAAACCATTCATATGATTTAAAACTACTTGATATTGTCAAAAATTTATTTGCACTAATATTAACTTTAATTTATGAATGGATTAGGATTTATATTAATTACGATTTTATTCCAATAAATGATTTGAGCAGATTATATAACAAGTTAGCTATCAAATTAATAGGTATGTACATGATTTGAGCTTATTCTAAATCTTATTCTAAATCGGATAGGAACATAGTACGCAATACTGATCCTAAACCTTTTTGTCGCCTACCCAAATCTTCCCCTTAATAATATATATATATATATGCATATATGTATATATAATGCACCAGCAAAGCAGTCCCCTTCAAGTTTTCCCCTGCCATCACAAGACCAAACCACCACCATTGCCGTCATCGTTCTCCTGACCACCGTCATGTTTTCCCAAAGCCTCAACACCACAACAACAACAGACGTCATCATCAACATCCCCAACACCACCCCGATCGCCGTTCACCACCACAAACACCAAGGTCTACTACCACCACAGAAATCATCGTGTCCGGACCCGTGTGTCCGTGTCCATACCATCTACTTCCACTGAATTTTATTACAAATTTCAAAACCAATCTTCGGTGTCCAACACGGACACATCCATTTTCGAAACACAAGTAAAAGAAATAAGGAACCCAACCTTCATCAACACCGAGTCCCGACCATCCCCGGTTCCTCCACCTCGAACCACTCAAGGTCGACCCGTGTCCGTTGAGCACCTGCCCAAACCAGATCTGAACGACGCCCCCAACGTGTCGAATCGGTGTCGTGCTCCTCGTCGAACCCCTCCAGTCTTCATCGACGACTACGTGGCTGTGCTCGTGCGCCTCTTCGGGGTTGGCGAGCTCCACCCGTCCCTCAAGCGCCCGGTCGTGCCTTACGGATGGCTGCACCCAAGTCGTCGGCGAGCCACCTCCGCTTGAGCCATCTCTGCCTCTTCGTGTCCGTAGGCACCAGTCCCGAGCTTATCCCCTCCGTCGCCGTCCGTCGTGTTCTTCAGCAGCTCGTCGATGTACGGGCGAGCAGCCGCCAGGGACGTGTTGGAGTGGGAGGGATTCCCAACCTATGTGGAGAAGACTCCGGAGTGCGACGAGCGCCGTCTTCCCAACAGGACGGAGCCGTGCACCTCACCACTGCCATACTGTGGGCACCGCCCCACTCCGTCGAACCGCCTCAGCCTTATGGTGAGCATTCCCTCATTTTCCTATTCAATTTTCCTTCCGTCGATCTCTCCTCTCCCAAAGCTCACGCTCTCTCTTTCTTCACTTCCTTCCTCTTATGAACTATGGAGAAGAGAAATTCTCTCTCTCCAATGGCATGTGGGGGTGCATAAAGGTTTAGTGGGCAGGGCTAGGCCGATAGGCCATGGGCATGGCTGAGTAAAGACAATGGGGAGAATTTATTTGTATATACATGTTTTGCATAAGTATATGAACAGTCTATATGCTTACACCTACACTATTATATTATTTTTTGATATTATTATTATTTTGAGTTTATTTTAGTAAGGAATTATATGTAAATATTTGGAGTTTGTTAAATGTTCATTTTGGGCCTTAAAACTTAATATTGGGCCCTAAGCACAATAGATTTTGGGTTTTAAGAGAGTTTACTAAATTGCGCAAAAATTATTTATTTCAGGCTTTGCAAAGTCTTATCATATATTTGGGCCCTATATTGTCAATTTTACTTTATAATGCTAGTAGGCTATATATATATATATATATATATATATATATATATATATATATATATATATATATATATATTAAAAAAAAAAAAAAAATATATATATATATATATATATATATATATATATATATATATATATATATTGTCAATTTTACTTTATAATGCTAGTAGGCATTTTATATATGTTTATAAATAAATTTACAAGATTTACAAGTATCCTACTATTATGCTTCTAAAAATATTCTAATAGATAATTTCTAAATAATTATAAATAATCTAGTAAATAAATATATGTTTCTTTTTATATTATTTAGTTAATTCCGGCCATATGGGTTTTACGAAAAGAATTGTAAATAAATTTACTTATATAATCATTTGGGCTATTATATACGTATAAGTAAATAACTTGGACATATTATATTTGGTTATACCCGTATGGTTTTTGACTAATAATACTAAAATCTTTCTTAATATTAATTTAGACTTATAATAATGGCTCTTTTAATAAAGCCTTATATAGGTATTACAAATAAGTATTTTCTTAGGAAAAGGTTTTGAAAACGTTATTTTTCTTAGATAAATTTCGACTAAAAGATTACCTTCTCCTAAATCAAATTCCTCTAGATTAGAAACCTTGATCATGGCTTATAGTGTTCGTATTTTCCTTGACACTTTGGGATTTTTGCAAATCGACCATAGATAATTGGACGGTTCGGAACGCATGATATTATTAGTTTTCTACAGAAAAGGACCACATGCAAGTGCACTTTCTGATTGCTTTCGATTCATAGTAGTCTTTCCATTTTATGTCTATACATATGCTCTCTTGCATGTTGACACATTGTTACACGGATTAGTGTCATGGATTTCTACCTACTTTATTTCGTGATTGTCATGTTTCTGTGTTTCGTGACTTGTTTGAGTCTATGAGTACTAGTCGGAAGGGAAAATATCTTAGTAGACATGTGGACTACCCAGAACTATCTCTCGTGTCTTTCGTGGAGAATAGAAGCTGCACATGACACGTGCAGGGTGCCTGATTTTCCCTAGCTGTTCACATGTCGAACAAGATATTTCAAAACACATAGATATTGTCTTTTACTTATTTTTTCTCGTTTTCTTCACCACCTGCCATGTCACCCTATTTACATGTTTTTCTCCAGTGGATACATCATGTTGTAGAGTTACCTACTTTCCTTCTAGATATGCATGATATCGGTTACTATCTAGTTTTATTTCACATATGTTATTTTCATGTCTTGTGAATTCTATTATGTTTTCGCATTGTCGTCGATTTGTGTGCTTGTTCCATTCCTGACTGGAAACTAACATTTTTCAGGTTAGATGTGGTTTCTTTAGCATTGGAAGATTCAGGTGTACTTGCAGGCCAAACCTAGAGATTAGATAGATGTGGCATATTTTCATTAATTATGATAACCTTGTACTTTCTTTAAAATATAAATATTGTAACCCATTTAGAAATATGAATGAATAATAAATATTATATTCACGTGATTTTGAGCATCATGGTCGTGACCGCGTTCTACTGTCGACACTGCAGCGTAGGCTGGCTTGGACACGCACTCGTATCCCGAAAAGTGGGTACGGGTCGTGACACGGTTACACCGGCATGTTCTTCAGACAGTGATAGGACATTATCAAGTCGATATCCACGAGGCTGTTATCGCCTTTTTCCAAGGACCCAGGTATCCCAAATCTATTTCATACGCTAACCCAAACAGGAAAACCTGGAGACCATCAAAGTCTTTCGCCCTATAAGCCTATGCACCTTCACTAACAAAATCATCTCCAAGATTATTGCCAACCGCATAACCGAGATCCTCCCCAAAATTATTTTCGAAGAACATTGTGGCTTTGTTCGCGGCCGGAACATCCTAGACAACATACTGATGGCCCAGGAAATGATCACTTGAATGAAATTACTAGCTAGGGGCGGGAATATTGCTATCAAATTGAACATAGAGAAGGCATACGACAGGCTGGACTGGCAGTTCATGATTTGGGTTTTCAAGGCCTTCGGGTTCTCAAAAATCTGGACCAACATCGTGTGGAGATCGATCAGTAATTCATGGTTCTCCATGGTTATCAACGGCCAAGCTAATGGCTTCTTCAAATCTAGCCGCGATGTCAGACAAGGAGATCCTTTATCCTCCATTATCTTTATCATCGTGGCCGAAGCTCTGAGCAAAAATCTATACAAAATGGTGGCTGTTAATCAGTACTGATCGTAAAATGCTAAAGTGATCCATTACCGCCAACGGACACTTCTCGGTTGCTTCGACCAAAAGTGTTATGCGTGGAACTAGAATGCCTTCCCCCATTATTGGTCCGTCCTGGCTATAGTGCCCCGTCCCTACATCGTGCTCCGTTCTCCGTCTACGGGGTACGCTAGAAAGGAACACTGTCGTTATCAATTCGGTTGAGACCGATAGGTCGGGATCGACCGAATCGGTCGAACAGGAACGGTTGAATTAAGATCAATTTCCTGTTATGGAATGGCTTCTTCAGAACCAAGTCCCATATTCAGCGGGCTGCGCCCCAAGGATTGACTCTGTGGCTGAGTCGGAAGAGACCTCCCGTTGCTCTGTTTTTTACACCGCTTGCGTTGGTTTTGACTTGGTTTTCTGAATGCATTTTCGTGAATATTTTTGATGGTTTCAGGGTTGCATTTCGAACTCGCATTTCCTATCGAACTTCTTAAATAATACAGTATTCTAATCGGTTGCTTGTCCGATTTCAAGTAATCGCATAGGCGACGTCTAGCACGACCAACAAGTTCTCTCGCCTCAAGCAAACTCAAGGTGAGTGGCTAACCCTTCTCTTCTCGACCCCTTCTTTGGTAAATCGATAATGTTGTTGCGAATGAAAGAATAAATGCAAGGGCACGAACACGTTAAAATGATCAAGTTTTTAAAGAGAATGTAGACTATACCTTAATAACTAAAAGTTGCTTTTGTACGATCATGGACAACTTGTCGACAAGGTAGAGTTTCCCTGCACGACAATTCGGGGCCACGGGACCGTTGCGACAAAGAAAGAAAACAATTACATAAGCTGTGCTGGGCACGAGTTAGGCGGGAACTTGCAGTGGGGCTCGCTACTCATGCTGAAAGGGCCCCGTCTAACAAAAGCTAAAGGAGTCCACGATAGCTCTGGGAGCCAGTGACCAATCACACGTAATATTGCACTTGGTATAAAAATGATAACAATTGATAGGGAAGAACATGGTAAGTATCAAAAGGCATGGCACGGTACGTCGTGGGTAAGTTCCAACGTATTTCACATTATGCTTGTCATATGCTTGTTTGAAATTCATTAGGATGGTTAGAAACATTCATAAACTAAGTTATATAAACTCCTCAACCAAATGAGAGCTTGGAACTTAAATAGCCACGCACCAGTACAAAGTGTAATGTACTGATCCTCGCTCTCCACACAGGTACCCCGAACCACGAAGGGCGTGCCACTTAATGCTTAAGGCGACGTGAACACTTTCGAAGCCTCGTCTGTGTGTTGAAGGCTTGTTTCTGAATCCTTTTGATGACTCCGCACTCGGTACAAAAGAAAAAAAGATGACGACTCGACTTCCCTCGATAGCAGGTAGAAAGTATAATTGTTTTGCTTGTAAAAAGGGATGTAATGTATGGAACGACTATCTTATCAACGTTCGTTTTGTAAGTTGAGTCATGTTGTAAGCCCGCGCGGCACTGGTTGTAAAGAAGTCATGTAAATGAAGTTTTATTATCAATAAAAAAGTCTACTTCTATTTCAAATGTGTCAATCAATTTCTCTGTGTACTCTAAAATGATGTTGTGTTTCGGATAACCTTATTACTATGCCTTGTGCGATCGTAACTTAGGTTCGTACGGCATCACGCCCGGGGGACGACTATCGATTCTACGGAATCGGGGCGTGACATAATGGTATCAGAGCACGGCTTTACATCCTTTGGCCTCATGTCTAAAATTTAAAAGCTTTGACCTCGCATCGTTGAGATAAGTTGTTCCATACAATGAGTCCGTAATAATTTGAGACTGATGTGTTTGCCTTCGTATTGCAGAAGTGCCGAAACCTGCAGCCGAGCAAGAACAGAGCGCTCCTAGAGGCTCGAGCAGTTTGTGGGCTGGAGCTTCTAACAATACCATCGAAAGGATGTTGCACATAATAGAGGTGCATCAGAAACAGTCCAAGAACCGACATCAATAGACAGAGGTACGACAGGCCCAGTTCGAAGGTCGCTTCGACGCACAAGCTAAGCTGCAACAAAAGCAACTAGATACTCTGTAGCAGATCATGCAGACAATTATGGCCAACAAAATTTTTACGACTGTGCCTACTGTTACCGTGCCGATGGTCCAACCCATCGAAGTCGATACGGAGGAGCCCGAGCGTCAACCGGAGGCACCGAAAAGATACAACTCTGAAGTGTCAGAATTCAAGAAAGCGTGTTGTACTTCCTTCAGCGGTACCAAAGGCCTTTCTATGGCAACCGACTGGTTGGAAGAGCTGGAAGATCACTTCGAGCTCCTCGGCATTGAAGAATCAAAGCAAGTCGCCTATGCACAACTTCAACTACAGTTGAACGCGTACGACTGGTTGGCCGTGCACAAGCGAGCGATCAGATGCGACAACAACTCAGCGCCGATCTCTTAGGCTACGTTCCGTAAAGCCTTTGAAGTCAAGTACCTTCCCTCCACCGTTCGCTAAGAGAAGGAGAATGAATTCATGCAGTTGAGGCAAGAAAACCGGACAGTAGAACAGTCTGTCGCAGAATTCAACAAATTGTCCAAATTTGCTGGTGCGTTTCTTTCTACAGAGGAGTGTCATGTGTGACGGTTCAAAGTGGGCCTGCGACGCTCTATCGGTGCTCATGTAGTAGTTCTAGAGTATAAGATCACTGGCGATGCTCTGAATCATGCTCTCCACCTTGAGAGCCAGTACCCTCCTGTTGCTGCAGACTTTGTGCATAATTTCAATCACAAACGTCCTAGCTATACAGGAGGCAATAATCACGCGTCAAAGCATCCAAATAATGGCGGCTATAAGGGTCAGAATACATTTCCTCGTTGTACCAAATACAATCGCCTCGGGCACGATGCCAACAACTGCTTCGACTTCAGAGGGGATTGCTATATTTGCGGACAAAAGGGCCACCTTGCTCGAGATTGCATGAACCCCAAACTGATTCGTAACACTCCACCACAACAAAACAATCAAGAGAATCGAGGACAGGTGCCCCGACCACCTCAGCCCACTCAACCTAACAACCAAGACCGGCGTCCAAATGCTTAAGGGCACATCTATGCCATGACTCAAGATGAGGCGTTCGCCTCCGATACTGTTGTGATAGGTATATTGAATTCCAATAATGTACCTGCTCGTGTGTTATTTGATTCAGGTGCTTCACATAGTTCCATATCGGCGGACTTCACCGCCGAGCACAAATTTTCTATAATATCGTTAGACCTCGATCTTAGCATAAGTATGCCTTCGGGCGTGCCACTACTCATAAGTTTAGCCTTTGGGAGAGGAACCATATGTATTGGGGGTCAACAGATCGGTCTTGATGCGATAGTTCTAGATATGAAGGACTTCGACATCATACTGGGTATGGATTAACTCGGTCCTTGCAACGCTACCATCGACTGTGCAGAAAAGAAGGTCACCTTCCGCATACCTGGAGTATCCAAATTCTGCTATTCGTATAGTTAAGCATCGTCGACCTGCATGGTGATCTCGACAATTTCTGCTTGGAAGCTGTTTCATTCCGGATGCGAAGGCTACTTGGCATCCATTCGTGGCATGAGACAGGATGGTGCAAACTCGGGTCAGACCGACATTATGGCAGAATTCCCAAAGGTGTTCCCGAACGAGCTACCCATGCCACCCGATCGAGAAATAGAGATCACTATTGACACATTCCCTGACACCCGGCCGATTTTGAAAGCTCTATACAGAATGGCCCCTGCAGAATTGAAAGAACTGAAGGCACAACTATAGGAATTACTTAAAAAAGGGTTTATCCGTCCGAGAGTCTCGCCGTGGGGTACGCCCGTGCTATTTGTGAAAAAGAAGGATGGATCGATGTGGCTCTATATTGACTATCAAGAATTGAATAAGGCCACCGTCCGGAACAAATATCCCTGCCCCGTATCGACGATTTGTTTGACCAACTCCATGGTGCAACGGTATTTTCGAACATTGATCTGCGATCAGGTTATCACCAACTCAAAGTCAAGCCAAATGACGTGCAGAAGTCTGTCTTCCGTACCCGCTACGACCACCACGAGTTCTTGGTAATATCGTTCGATCAGACAAACGCTCCTGCTGTCTTCATGTATCTAATGATTCGGGTGTTTCATCCGTTCGTTGACAAATTCGTAGTAGTCTTCATCGACGACATCCTCGTCTACTCAAAGGATCGAGTGCCCATGCAGAACACCTATGGACGGTACTCCAAACCCTTCGAGAGAATCAGTTGTATGCAAAGAGGAGCAAGTGCGAATTCTGGATGAACGACGTCTCAAACCTCGGGCACATCATCTCTGTCGTGGGCATCACAGTCGATCCGAAGAAAGTCGAGGCAGTTGCTGATTGGAAACGGCCAGCATCAGTTAGCAAAATTCGAAGCTTCCTAGGCTTGCCGGGATACTACCGACGCTTTATGAAGGACTTCGCGAAGATTGCATCACCCTTGACTCGTCTCACCCAGAAAGGAGTCACATTCGAGTGGTCAAACGAATGTGAAGCTTCCTTCCAAGAGCTCAAACAACGGCTTGTTTCGGCCCCGATACTTGCTCTTCCTGAAGGGACTGAGGGATTTCAAATCTTCAACGATGCCTCTGGCCAGGGCTTGGGGTGTGTGCTCATGCAGCATGATAAGGTGATATCTTTTGCTTTTCGGCAGTTGAAGCCGTACGAGAAGATCTACCCGACACACGACCTAGAACTAGCGGCAATTGTGTTCACGTTGAAGCTATGGCATCACTATTTCTATGGCGTGGCATCAAGGATTTATACGGACCACAAAACCCTTAAGTATCTCTTCACCCAAAAAGAACTGAATATACGACAGAGGCGATGGCTCGAACTGACCAAAGACTACGACTTATCAATCGACTACATACTGGGCAAAGAAAATGTTGTTGTAGATGCGCTGAGCCAGAAGTACTTAGCTTCGTTAGGCATCAACGATCGACTACTGCGTGACTTAGAAGGAATGGACAATGAACTCCGAGTTCATTTTAGAGACATGAAACTGGCACAACTGTCGCTGGAACCGAGTCTATTGGAGAGAATCAAGTCTGCTCAGAAGGACGACCCATACCTGGAGAAGATACGGAAGCTGATATCGACAGAAAAAGCGTCCGACTTTGCAGAGGACGAGTCGGGAGTGTTGCGAGTGAAGGGTCGGCTATGCGTTCCGGATGACGCAGAACTTAGAAAGGAGATAATGACGGAGGCGCATTATGCAAAATATTCCTTGCATTCTGGTAGCACCAAGATGTATAAGGACCTCCGTATTTTCTTTTGGTGGCACGGCATGAAGAGGGACGTAGCGCTTTTTGTGTCGAAGTGTTTGGCCTGTCAGTAAGTTAAAGCCGAGCACCAGCGACCGGGCGGGGAGATACAGAACCTTGTCATTCCAGAGTGGAAGTGGGATCATGTCACTATGGACTTCGTTGTTGGCTTGCTGAGGACGCCACGGGGAAATGATGCCGTCTGGGTCATCGTCGATCAACTAACCATTAGCGCACTTCATAGCCATTAAAGTTACTTGAAGCGTCGACCACCTTGCTCAGATATACCTTGATAAAATAGTTCGACTGCACAGGGTCACAGTATCTATCATCTCTGATCGGGATGGACGGTTCGTAGCACGCTTCTGGGGTAGTCTTCATTCAGCGTTTGAGACCAAGTTGAAGTTTAGCTCAGCTTATCATCCTCAAACTAACGGAGAAACAGCGTGGGTGAACTAGATTCTCGAAGACATGTTACGACTCTGTACGATCGACTTGAAGTCAAGCTGGGACGTTCACTTACAGTTGGGCAAGTTTGCATACAACAACAGCTATCAGTCCAGCATCCTAATGACGCTGTATGAAGCCTTGTACGGCCGGAAGTGCAGATCACCCATTTGCTGGGATGAAGTCGGGGAACGGCAGATACTTGGCCCGGAACTGGGGGAGCAGACAGTGTTGAAGGTCAAGTTAATACGGAAGAGAATGAAAATCGCACAAAGTCGACAAAAGAGTTATGTCGACACGCACCGACGCTCCCTCGAGTTCTCGGAAGGCGACCATGTTTTTTTGAAAGTAATGCCCATGCGTGGAGTTACCAGATTCGGCGCGAAGAGGAAGTTTATTCCAAGATTTGTTGGTCCATTCGAGATATTGAAACGAGTCGCCCCAGTAGCTTACCAAATTGCTTTGCCGCCTGCTTTGTCGGATGTACACAACATCTTCCACGTCTTATAGTTGGAGAAGTACATGCACGATCTGAGCCATGTAGTAGATTTGGGTCAGCTGGATCTGAAGGCGGACTTGTCATATGTTGAAGAGCCTGTGCAAATCTAGGAGCACAAAGATAAACTTCTCCACAATCGTGTTATTCCTCTCATCCGCGTCCTCTGGAGAAACCATTCGGTCGAGGAGTCGATGGGGAAGCTTGAGTCAGAAATGATGGAAACATTTCCTTCATTGTTCTCGTAGAGGTAGGTTCTATTCTTAAGTTTCAAGGATGAAACGTTTTCTTAGTTGGTTATGGTGTAGTGCCCCGTTCTCCGCCCATGGGGTGCGCGAGAAAGGAACACTGTCGCTATCGATTCGGTCGGGACCGATAGGTAAGGATCGACCGAATCGGTCGAACGAGAACGGTTCAATTAAGATCCATTTCCCGTTATGAAATGGCTTCTTCGGAACCAAGTCCCATATTCAGCAGGCTGTGCCTCAAGGATTGACTCTACGGCTGAGTCGGGAGAGACCTTCCGTTGCTCTATTCTTTTTCACGCCGCTTGCGTTGGTTTTGACTTGGTTTTCTAAATGCATTTTCGTGAATGTTTTCGATGGTTTTCATGGCTTGCATTTCGAACTCATATTTTCTATCGAACTTCTTGAATAATACAGTGTCCTAATCAGTTGCTTGTGCGATTTTAGGTAATCGCGTAGGCGACGTCTAGCGCGACCAACAAGTTCTCTCGCCTCAAGCAAACTCAAGATGAGTGGCTAACCCTTCTCTTCTCGACCCCTTCTTAGGTAAATCGATAATGTTGTTGCGAATGAAAGAATAAATGCAAGGGCACAGACACGATAAAATGATCAAGTTTTCAAAGAGAATGTAGGCTATACCTTAATAACTAAAATTTGCCGTTACACGGTCATGGACAACTTGTCGACAAGGTAGAGTTTTCCTGCACAGCAACCCGGGTCCACGGGATCGTTGCGGCCATGAAAGGAAATAATTACATAAGCTGTGCTGGGCACGAGTTAGGCGGAGACTTGCAACAGGGCTCGCTACTCGCGCTGAAAGGGCCTCGTCTAACAAAAGCTAAAGGAGTCCACGATGGCTCTGGGAGCCAGTGACCAATCACACGTAATATTGCACTTGGTATAAAAATGATAACAATTGACAGGAAAGAACATGGCAAGTATCATAAGGCACGGCGCGGTCCACCGTGGGTAAGTTCTAAAGTATTTTATATTATGCTTGTCATATGTTGTTTGAAATTTATTAGGATGGTTAGAAACATTCATAAACTAAGTCATATAAACTCCTCAACTAAATGAGAGCTTGGAACTTAAATAGCCACGTACCAGTACAAAGTGTAATGTACTGATCCTTGCTCTCTACGCAGGTACCCCAAACTACGAAGGGCGTACCACTTAAAGCTCAAGGCAACGTGAACACTTTTGAAGCCTCGTCCGTGTGTTGAAGGCTTGTTTCTGAATCCTTTTGAAGACTCCGCACCCGAAAAGATGACGACTCGACTTCCTTCGATAGCAGGTGGAAAGTGTAATTGTTTTACTTGTAAAAAAGGATTTAATGTATGGAACGACTATCTCATCAGTGTTCGTTTTGTAAGTAGAGTCATATTGTAAGTTCACGTGGTACTGAATGTAAAGGAGTCATGTAAATAAAGTTTTATTATCAATGAAAAAGTCTACTTCTATTTCAAATGTGTCCATCAATTTCTTTGTGTATACTAACTTGATGTTGTGTTTCGGACAACCTTATGACTATGCCATATGCGATCGCATCTTAGGTTCGTACGGCATCACGCCCGGGGGACGACTATCGATTCTACGGAATCGGGGCGTGACATTGGCAGCCGTGCATTCCCATAAAATGGCCTTCCTTATGTGGAGAGCTTTTCGTAGGAAGCTCTCCACAGACGACACTCTCAATACCATCGGCTTCAGCTTAGCATTTGTGTGTCATTATTGCATGACAATACAATCATAAACGATTGATCACTTTTTCTACTCCAAGGAGTTACTTGTAAGGGTTTGGACGTCCCTATCTCACTGCTGCAGAAAGGACCAGGACAGTGGGACCTTCAACGATCTCCTGGCCACCTGGGCTAACGTTTCTCACAGCCACTAGATCGTCGCAGCCGCCATCACGCAAGTCATCTGGAAGAATCGCAACAAATTTCGATATGAGGGCCACCAGTATCTGTCCAACCAACTATTTCAGGAGGTGATTCGACAAACCCACAAAGTCAACAAACACTGCAAACACGTCCTCGAGGACTTCTGGCGGTCCTTACTCTTTTGACCCTAGTGCTGGTATGGGAACCGCCTCCATGCCTTCTTTCTGTTCCGTTTGTCTTACTTTTGAGCTTACTTTTGTCCTTACTTGTAAAGGCTTCGGCATTTTGCGCCTTCATATAAATAATATTGGGGGATTTTGGTGTATATATATATATATATATTATATATAAAAATATATATATATATATATATATATATATATATATATATATATATATATATATATATATATATATATATATATATATATATATATATTACCTATACTAGATAAACCCTTACCTAATATATGGGTAATTAAAACCCTTACCTAACATATGGGTAATTACCTATACTAGGTAAATTGCCATTACCTACTCAAATCTCAGTTCCAACACTAAGGTAAAACCATGTCACTTAGGTATCACATGGATACCTATACTCATGTAAATTTCCTAGCCTAACATACCTACCTACATAGGTTAACCCATAACTTACATTACCTAACTCACACACATACTCTTTCTATTTGCCATTATCTATACTTAGTCAATTTATCACCCTAACATATATGTAACCTACTTACCCTATCACAGTTTTTCCCTAACACAAACACAGTTGGGTGTACTACCAACAACCCCACACAAAGATAATGAATACCCTAATCTCTCCCACATACATCCATACTACTGTACACACATGCAGTGTGCACTGCCCTATACAACACAGGCTTGCCCTGCCAAGGCCAAGAAACCCACTTCCTATGCATGCCCTGCAGCAGGGCAATGCTATTGCTGGAATCCAGCTCCCCCTTACCTTTTACTGCTTGCACAACCTGGGCATTGTCCTGTACAACACTCCCCTAACTCTCCTGCAGTGGGGCTAAGCCCTCTGCCACTGTTGTGGCCTATACAGGCCACATCTTCCCCTCTAAACATGTCCTCCACCGTAGGGGGCCAAATACACTACAGCCAAATACCTGCAGGGACCTCCCTGTCTCCCCTTTGCTATGCAAGCACAGGGCTAAGTCCCTATGCTACCACTGCTGCACCCAAGCTGTGTGGCATTACTGCAAACGGGGACATGAAGCTCCTGTCCTGCCTACCAAGGCCAGTTTTGCCTGGCCATTACATGGTTCGAATAAGGAGAGTCCCCTACCTACAAGCACTATATCTTTTCTCCCTCTCCCTGTCAACTGTTGTGTATCTCTTGCACATGTTGCATTAGCCTGCACAGGAAGGAAAAACTCCCTACATGCCAAGTGCAGGCCACCCTCTAACTGCATGTACCTCACTTCCTCACTCTCTAATACTCACTTTTCATCCTTGCACAAACACTCATACAGGTAGGCATCTCTGCATTCACTCTAGGCACACACACTACACAGGGAATGTAAGTAACACATTCATAGGAACACAATTACTTATTGTCCCCCTATCTATACCAAACACACACATACAATCCCTCAAGTCCCCTCTCTTCACTCACACACAACTACTCTAGTTTCACACTCCCATGACTCACACACAAGACATTACACATACAATACTACCCTTCCTAACTCTCACACTCTCACTCTAAGTCACTCCCCTATACACAAGTAGACACTCACACTCAACTGTCAGTAGTGCACACACTCATGTGTGCCACACACACTCATTCCTCAGTTACCAACACAACACCACTGCTCACACTCCAACCCAACCACAGGGTGCACTGTTGTCCCTATGTACACACACATATGCAAGCAGGGAATAATATCATGTATGCCCCTTGTGTGCAAACAGCACCCTCACAGGCCTGCACACTGTTGTAGGCCCTATACAACACCTGTCCATGTGTATTTTACTCTGACCACATACACAATTCAGTCATATTTCCCTCTTTCCCTCTCTTGAACACACACTCAAGCACACTATACTCTCCACTACATACACACCATGACATTACACTACCTACTGTCACTTGACAGTTCCCTACACATCACACTTGCTCACTTTCTGTTTCACTCTCAAGGATACACCTACCTCACACATGGAACAACACATAGTCCAGTACACATAGGTGCATCATATAATAAGATAACACTACGAACACGCACTAGATTATCTATATGCATGTGAATATTTCAATGACACATATATATCTAACATTCATATGAACAACTAATTTGGTCATACATATCATGATGTATCATGACACCAACCCTTACTATCCTATCTAGGTCTTAAGGACACAAACACAACTCAATTTGGACACAAAAAATCTTTTTGGGGACATCACACAAACACTTGGTGGTCAAAATTTGTAATTAAGACAAATTGAGTCTAGAAATCAACACCACTCATGACAAAGACCTAAATCTACCAAAAGAAAGCTTCTATTACCTAAATATACCATTAAGAGGTCAAGTCCACCTATGGGGAGTTTCTTTTCGGTCCAAATGGTGTTCCTAACCATGAAATTAGTGGAAAATAGAAGTTTATCCAACTTTTGTGTCCCTCCTTTGGAGAACTCCGAATCATACACAAGAAGACTTGAATTAGACACACCTCTCCTTTGTTGGACTCCTCTTCAAGCCTCCTCTTATGCTCCATGCTCCTGGCTCTCCATTGGAGTGAAGGGGATGAAACTTTGGAATAGTGGGGTAGAGTTCTCTTCTAGTTTGGAATGAAATGATTTAGAAAACTAAAAGGCTATTCATGAATGAAGAGGTTTATATAGAATCCTATTAGGATTAGGGTTTGCTTTAGGAATAGCTAATAATACTTATATGACCCTCTCCATGTCATGAATGGAATCTCTACAACCGATAGAAAATTTTCTATTCATTCAACTAAGGAAATGACTAATCAACTAGTCTAGTCATGACTACCCTAATTAATTGGACCAATGGATCAAGTCAAGTATAGTTGGGTCCACTAATACCAAGTCTAATAAATAGGCTAGTTCATCAATAAATAGCATATATACAATTGTAACAATTATTCTCAAAATTTTAAATAACCTAAAAAATGATGAAAATATACCTATCTAAAAATGTTGTAGTGACAATCCTATCCCCCTTAGAAAAATATTGTCCTCAAAATTTAAGTTGGTTGCACTCTTCTGTAAGTCAATCCCCAAACAATCATAGTCCAAAAAAGCTATCTAACTATTATACATAATCATGGTCCTACTGGTCGTGATATCCCAGTCTCAATCAGGGTCACTACACTATCCAAAGAAGTTGCCTTGAAACTAATGAAGGTGGAGCCCAATGAGGAACTGAACTAGAGGAACTAAAAATATATGTACCCTGAGCTGGTAAGGTGATAGAACAGAACTCAATGATAACAAGATAGAATGATAGAGATGATAAGTTAAAAACCAATTTAAGATACAATCTGATAACCATATACGTCTATCCAGAATTATGTTACTCAGAATCCTTGCCACGCCAGTAAGTATGGCTATGATAAACTATAGGGTCCATAACTAAGGTACATATCTCTAGAGTCATGGTATCTATAATTTTTGTCCTGTCGCATGCTTGGCTGCGATAACTCTAAATTCCATAACCAAGATAAATATATCCAAAATCAGGCTCTATGTCTTCGCCATGCCAGCTAATATGGTTGCGGTAAACTCTAGACTCCATAATAAAGACGGACGGCTACAATATATACTTACTGCCTCGCCTAGTATGTACTACCAGAATATACCATCAAAGTCAACAATCGAACATCAAGAGTCAATTTCAACAATGAACCAGGGTAGACGGAAATAAGAGAAAACAGATTTCGTGATAGGTTTTATAGTAAGATTCTCAGGGGTCATCCTAGAAATCTCTTAAGAAGTTCTAATTGTGATTGAGTACTCTCTTACCCTAACATTCTATCTTCTATATCCTATCGCAGGCTCACAGTAGTACAACTAAGTCATCGCACTACCACAATACCTCTCTACTGCGAAGCTGGACCTGCACGGGCTACCCCAAAAATGTGTCACGACCCACACCCAGTTTAGGGGCACGAGCACGCAGGTACGTCCATCCTATGTCGCAGTGTCGATGGTAGAATGATGTATAGGTAAACGGTAACATCTAACAGATATGGAATATAACCTGTCATCTCCGTAGGAGGAATAATATGACATCCTTAACTCAATCACATAATCTATCATAGATGAAAGCATGATATAGACAGAGATAAAGAAGATAAAAACTGAATAGTAGCATAGTCACAATAAAAATAAGTCTAGAAGTCTATGTCAAATAAATACATATCCTAAAATAATAATACAACCCAATCCCACATTCGGTACAATCCGATACAATATAAAATGCTAAGCTCTATGCTACTACTAGGGCACCCTGTACTGGACTTGATCTCCTGAGGCTACTGGGTGTATCCCTTGTGTACTCTCTGTCCATAATGTGTAGGACAACTGTCCTCTAAGCTATTTGAAAAATTGTCACGGCCCGCTTCAAAAATACGATGAGCCGGATACATAATAACATCTCCAGGCTATGCAACATACGGATACATCTATACCCGTATCAGCGATTATTGCCTGTAATATTCTAGGATAGAAATACAGATAATACTAAAACACACTTTTATTTCCATTAATTATAACTGTTATACATGAATTGTTTTCTAAAAGTACAACTTTTATAAGTCATTACAACAAAACCATTAATTTACATATATTGTCAACTACAAAATGCAATTTGCTGCATCCTTGAAAGCCACTCCAGGTCATTCCTCAATCTCGTCCACATCATATAGAGGTAGCATCTCGCCTGAAATTTCATCCTCTTCTAGTCAACAATACTAGGTCGTCAGAATGACAGAAAGTCCTCGGTCAAGAACGATAAGAACAAAAAAAAAGAAAATATAATATGAGGAAAAATAGTTAGTTGGAGATTTCTTCCTCTTAGATAAAAGTTGATTTATCCAAAATTCTAGGAAAATGTTATTGTGTAAACTTGAAATAACATTCTATCTAGGTCCTATTCTAGTGATCTCTAAATGTCCAATCAATCAACAAAACCTAAGTCACTACCACAATCACAAACATTTTTCTATATGATGATACAATTTAGAGAACATATTTGGATCACATTCAACCAATTTTCTCGACTATAATCTCGTGACCAGGAATCAGGTTGTGGCAGGATGGCACGATGCTTAGAGTCCGACCCAACATATCATGTGTGGAAGAATAAATGTATATTGATTCACCTAATCGACATTTTTAATCGAAATAGGTACGGATTCAGGACAGATAAGTGAGCTAAGCCTCACACTCACTTCGCAAGGCCTTACAGAAGTAGTTAACTACTGATCAGTTTTGTTGTTATTATATTGCAGAGGTTTCGGTTGTGATCCACTTGTTCTCCCCAACCCAATGCACATTACCTAGTGATAAAAATAATTATTATTCTATTATCTTGTATTAGCTCTGCTCTGTATTTTATCACAATTCTTTATATGTCAATATGCATCTCCTTCAAAATTATAGCAATCAAGTAAATATTGCTTTCAAGTATATATTATATCCCTATCTTGGGATAATCATGAAATATGTAAATACATGTTTAGAAAGAATTTCTTCTAATAACACAGAGCAGAAAATAATAAAATTTCAATTAAGTTTCTCTTGCGTGACTTGTGTCCATGTCCTACGCGTCCTATACTCTTACTATTCATCGTCCTAACTAAATCGATTTTAGATTATCGTAAGTCTGTTGCATATATATATATATATATTTTTATATATATATATATTCTTTTATATATATATATATATATATATATATATATTAAATATTATCGATATTCCTAATCCCTAGATTTGTTACTATATATATATATATATATATATATATATATATATATATATATAGTAACAAATCTAGGGATTAGGAATATCGATAATATTTTTGGATATCGAAATTTGGATAACTCTCAAAATTTTTAAAAATTTCGGCAAAGTCTAATTTGTTTTTCGAGTTCCGAAAATTTATAATTTATAAATATATGAGACTCGGAGCAACCCTCCATATTATTTTTTCCCGAGTTAGCCGACCCCTTCGGTGGAACAACTCAACACCGAAGCACATGCATATATTATATATATGCAATTAAATTCAAGTAGAAATTTTTTTACCATAGCAAGCACGCTATTTTTTTGTGTCATTGCCCCTTTTATACAATTCACGACCAAAAACACAATTTGTTAGAAATACATTAATAATCACATCTACACATAATAGATGAATTACCAAACAAGAATTTATTTTACAATATATATATGATTAGAGATATATAGATTTTTAAATCTTAATGCGTATACGGTAACTTAACAATACGTGTTAAATAAACAAACCATTATTTCACGAGGTACCATTTCTATTGCTAGAATTATAATAGATATAACCACCACTGGAACGACTCCAAGAGATAAACCTAGTAGAACAATCAACTTATAAATATACACAAATCCTAATTCAAGATTGCATGTAGCATATTCTATCTTTTAGAAAATATGTACTCTATAACTAAACTTGGATTTTGATACCTAGGTTAACCTAATATCCGGGTATCTATAAACGTGTAATTCAAATAATATTTACAATAGAATATACTAAAAATCCTTAATTTAAAAATCTGGACAGAAATATTATATATATATATATATATATATATATATATATATAATATACATATATATACATATAATATATATATATAATATATATGATGGGGAGCCGCTCTGCTCCTTGGGGAGCCCCCGGCGGGTGGGGACCCATGTGGTGGCCGGCCCCCTGGTGGTCGTCGCCGTGGTGGGCCGCCCCATGGCCGCTCGCGCCGAGCTCCGTCGGCCTGCTCCCCCTCCCTTCGTCGCCCAAGCAGCCTCCCTCCGTCTGCCACGCTCGCTGCCCGCAGTGCCGCCGCCTCCGCCCTCCGCGGCGCCGGTCACGACGTCCCCGGCGTCCCTGTCGCTGGCGACGCCGCTGCCCCGCTCCAGCAGCAGTCGCCGAGCATCCGGCAGTGACCTCCCCCCCACGTGCGGCGGCCTCCCTGAGTCTCTATCCCCCTCGCCGCCCTCGAGTCCCTCCCCCGCCATCCTGGTCTCCCCTTCCGGCGAGTCTAGACTCCCCCCTCCTCCGGTCGGCGATGCTCTTCCCCGTGCGACGAGCGTTGAGCCCCCATCTTGGTCGCTCATGGCCCCGCGGCCCTCTGCGGAGCGCTCCCCCCCTCTCTTCTCGTTGTCGGTTGGCCGTGCGACGACGTCCCCGTCGCTCCCTCCCCTGGCCGCTTCCCAGCCCCCACTCCTCCGTCCTCCGTCGGCGGCTCCTTCCTCGGTCGACGGACCCCGGGCGGCCGCCTCCGTCCTGCCTCCGGTGCCGACCCCCTCCTCGGCGATCCCGGCCGCCCAGGCTTCCTCCTCGGCTGCGGCGCTCCCCTCCCGCGAGAGCCTCGACGAGTCCCCCGCTGTCCGGCGCTCCCTCCGCCGGATGCTGGCCCCTCGTCGGTGATTGCATGCGCCCGTCCGGAGGTCGAGCTCCGCTCCCTCCCCGACGTTCTCCCCTCCTTCCCTGCGGCGGCGCCCGAGCTTCCAAGCCCTCTCCCCCGCCCCTCGGCCACCCCTTCGTCGGAGCTTCCTCCATTCCGTCTCCCTCTCCCGTCCCTCGGCCTTCACTTCCCCATCCTCCCCCCCATCGCCGGCGGGTGCTGGTGGTCCTTCCCCTCTGGCAGCTGCCAACCCCCCATCGCCGGCACCACCCACCCCATCCCGGCTCCGCGCAGCTCGCCGGAGCGTCCGGCCTCGTTGGGTGCGCTGGGGCGGGGCCCGAGGTGCCCCCTCGTGGACTGCGCCCGCTTCGGGCCGCACGCCCATTCTTTGGGCAGTACGCCCGCACGCCTTGGGCAGTGCCCCGCCATGTCACCCCCCCTTTTTTTTCAAATTTTGAATTATCCCATTCAAAAAAAAAACATCCTAGCTGTGTGCCCACACGCCCCCTTGGGCCGAGCGCCCACACCCTCTTTGATTTCTGATTTCGAAATCTTTCGAAATTTCCTAATTTACCCGATGAATATATATATATATATATATATATATATATATATATATATATTTTATATATATATATATTTATATATATATATATAAAGTTATTCCTACCATAAACCAACTATGAATAACCACAACTTCATATATTAGTTTATGTCTGAACTGTATCTAAACCTTGTGTCCATACAATTATACTTCAAAACTTCTCAAAATATTTACAACCAAACATGAATTATTCGTAGCCATATCTAGAAATAAATTCTTTTGTGAGAAAATTAACAAGTAATTTGTACTCATGGATTCATGTGTGTGTATCATAACTATTAGGTTGAAAACTATATATCCCAATTTCATTATATGCTAAATAATGAATTAAAATCAGACATTAAGCCATGCCATAAATCAAATAGTAAAGATAGTAGAGATTTGGAAGAATTAGGTTAAGGACTTGCCTTGATTTGAGCAAAACCTATAATCCCTTCCCAAATCCAAGTGGATTCTTATTTCCCCTACGTTATTCCCCTTCCAGATATTTAAAAATTAAAATCTAACCTAGGTTTAGTAAAGGAAATATTCAAAAAAGGACCTTTTTGAACACTTTCCTTCATTTAGAAATTGAAATACTTAAAGAAAAAGGGGAAGAAAATATACCTACAGGAAAATCAAAGAGGATGGGGAGGAGATGTTGGAGGTCGCCAAGGAAAAGACCGAAAAGGGGGCGTACGGCCGCAGACGGTGTCGATGCGGACTTGAGGTCGGCGGTCGGAGTAGCCGCCGGTGTTGGAAATGGTTGAGCTTGGTGTTGGTGGTGTTTATGATAGTGAGGTGGTAGTAGACTTTATAAAAGGAGAAGAAAATGAAGAAAAGAAGACGATGATGTAGTCGATGGTGGTGGTGGGAGTCCCGACCGGAAGTGCATAGAAAAGGGGAGGGGTTTTTGTTGGAAACTACATGGAGAGGAAGGAAGTAAAGACCTTCTCCATTGACTACCTATATAATACATAATACATTAATAATATATTGGAAATATCCTAAGGCATCATAATTGCTATTTTAGTGTGAAATTGCCATGATATCCCTAGTATATCATGCATGATAACACCTGTTCTGACAATCTACCTTCCTTAGAAGAAATTCCATCCTCAAAATTTAAAAATAATAAATTATATAAAGCTAAAACATAGCCAACCTTGACTAGTAAACAAATATGAATATAGGTTTCGCATATCCCCTTCTTTTTCTCCAAGTAAAATTTTTTTTTCAACACGAATCTTGATTCCATTTTACTTGGGATCTGATTCTTGTGTACCTTTCCTCTGTAATCCATTATCCCCACCGTTGTTGTTTGATATGCAACGTAAATCTAATTGTGATCTATGATATCATTCTAATTTTCAATTTTACATATAATTGATTTCCATTCCTTAAAGAATCATCCAAGCTTGGCTTAAATATTTATGAAATAACTTCTCCTTGACCAAAATCTATATATGTCAGCTAATGTCGGGGTTAATCAATCTATTCTAAATATGGAGACCAATATTATTAGTTAAAATCCTACTTTCATGTTAGATTGGATATTGACAAATTCCTATTTTGCCATTAACCATAGGAACTTCTTAATGCCTAGGTTAGAGGATGAGATGCAAAGGTAGATACTATAGCTTGTGAAATCAAATAATACTGATATTAGACAAGCTGAAACTAGGATAGTACATGTCACTACTTCTTCCGCTAGTTCCATTTCATCGGCATTCATCATGGAAACTTGTCTTTGCTTCTTCTTCTTCTTTCCAGACTTAGGCTGTTTTGCCTTATAAGCTTGTTGAAATTGGTAGGCTTGGGATGTAAAGGACGGTCTTCGTTGATTTCTATAGGTCATCATGGCTTAAGAAGATGGTGTTGGTTGTATCATTGGACGAGGACCATTTTCTTGAAATATTGGTCGAGGTCCTTGTTGTGGATATTGCATTGCTGGTCATATCATTGATTGTTGTAGGCATTGATTAACTTGGTGATTTGCTGATCCGTACCTTAAGCAAAGTCCTTTTAGTTTCCTACAATTATTTTTCACATGTCCAGGCTTTAGGCAGTATTTGCAAATAGGTGTGCCTCCTGACTTTTCAACTTAGTGACGCTTAGACGGTCCCTGCCAATGATTCTTTGAAAATGTAGCTCCTACTTCCAAGGTCCTTTTTCTGGGTCCCAGACTGAGATGATTATTCTTCTTTCAACATTCTTTCCTGATCCCTTCCAGCTTTTGTCACTTCCGAGTAGGTTTGGCATCGATACAGCGCTACCTTACTTTTTAGTTGATTATTCAATCCTTCGCGGAATCTACATACCTTTGTTTCTTCATCAGTTACCATATAGGGAGCAAAGCGACTCAACCTAGTAAATTATGCAACATATTCATCCACTGTGAGCTTTTCCTGCTTCAGATGGATGAACTGTTGTTCTAGTTCCATTCTAGCTGATTTAATAAAGAATCGTTCTTTAAACTTTCTTTTAAATTCTTCCCATGATATTATTTTATTTGATTCTTCAGGGTGTTCTGCACTCCACCAATGTTCAGCCACATCTTCTAGCTGGATGCAGATTGTGGATACCATATTTTCAGGACTAATTTTTGCCGCTTTTAATAGTCCTTTGATAGTCCTTATCCACTACCCTGCTTCCATCGGGCTCTCCGTTCCACAAAATTTCGATGGCCTAAGGTCTATAAAATCTACTATCATTCCATCCTTAGAATTTATGAATGCTCGCATCTGCTCTAGTACTATAGCGGCAGTGGCTTGGGCCACATTTGCATGCTGGTTGTTGGATTCCAGAACTTGCGAAAAAAGTCGGTACATATCCGCAATGGATGGTTCAAACTGACCTTGAGAAGATAAAGTGTGGGATTGTTCTGGATTAGATATTGTCCTAAAAAATTCAAATGTAAATTTCTCAGGAACGATATAATTTAATCAAGTTTCAAAGACAAAGAAAAGAGCTTACATTTATAAAGATATTGAATAAATTAATTTGCAAAATACTGAAATAAAGATAAGCAAGAAGCATATTTCATTCACTCATACCCAAAATGTGATACAAAATATGCTACTAGGGGTACTAGTCATCTTACACGTAGCGTACATACATATTCGTACTATTTTCATACTATCTACAGTCCCACTCTTCCTTCCCTCCTAACTTATATTTATACATTTGTTATTTTTTTCCTTTTTCAAAATGATACATAGCAGGCAAACCCTCTTACATAGTTGCACTTTCCTTCAAGATACCATTATTTAGATCATCATCTCTCTTATCTTGATGATGGTTGCTTTCGATGAGCTTCCTGTCATTCATGCAGAGTTACGTTGTAATTATTCTCATTTGAATTTGGATCCTCAGAGGGTCGGGCTATAATAAGTATATAATAATTTGTCCTATTAAAATACATCTCATTTTTATTTGTAATATCTAAAACTACTGGATATTTTATCTCATAATGCACTTCATAAGTCCATATCATTTATTTGCAAGCTAGTCGTCATATCCTTTTTACAAAATAATATTACTCATCTAAACTGTGGTCACTATTCTCTAGTATTGCAAAGGCACGAATCGCGGCATGATCTATACCAAGAATATTCAAGTTGGTATCCTCTAGTAAGTACCCTAATTAAAATTTAATAAATAGGTCAAATAACAAAGAAAAAAAAAATAATCTATGTAATATTATTAGTCCTTCCTACAATCAACGATACTGCCTATCCTAGGGCACTTTCAAATCATCTCTAGATATGTAATAGGTGATCCCGTTTAACCTATATAAATTTCTATCCTACATAATATCTCATGTCCTTTATATCAACCTGAACCTGTATCCTATCCGAGATTTTCTATTCTTCGCTGACCTGCATGGGCCACCACTAGAAGACATGTCACGCCCCGCTCCCAAAATACGATGAGCCGGGTACATAATAACATCTCCAGGCTACGTACCATACTGATACATCTATACCAGTATCAGCGATTATCGCCTGTAATATTCTAGGATAGAAATACAGATAATACTAAAACACACTTTTATTTTCACTAACTATAACTGTTATACATAAACTATTTTCTAAAAGTACAACTTGTATAAGTCATTACAACAAAACTATTAATTTAAATATATTGTCAGCTACAAAATGTTATTTGTTGTATCCTTGAAAGCCACTCCAGGTCATTCCTCAACCTCGTCCACGTCATATAGAGGTAGCATCTCGCCTGAAACTTCATCTTCTCCTAGTGAACAATACTAGGTCGTCAGAACGACAGCAAGTCCTTGGTCAAGAACGATAAGAAAAAAAAAGAAAATATAATATGAGAAAAAATTATTAGTTGGAGATATCTTCCTCTTAGATAAAAGTTGATGTATCTAAGTTATTGTGTAAAATTGAAATAACATTCTATCTAGGTCCTATTCTAGTGTTCTCTAAATGTTCAGTCATTCTACACAACCTAAGTCACTACCACAATCACAAACATTTTTCTATATGATGATGCAATTTAGAGAACATATTTGGATCACATTCATCCTATTTTCTAGGCAATAATCATGTGACCAAGGATCAGGTTGTGGCAGGATGGCAAGGTACTTAGAGTCCGGCCCCACACATCATGTGTGGAAAAATAATTATATATCGATTCACCTAATCGACATTTTTAATCGAAATAGGTACGGATTCAAGAAAGGTAAGTGAGCTAAGCCTCACACACTCACTTCGCAAGGCCTTGCAGAAGGAGTTAACTACTGATCAGTTTTGTTATTATATTACAGAGATTTCGGTTGTGATCCACTTGTTCTCCCCCACCCAATACACTAACCTAGTGCTACAAACAATTCTTATTCTATTATCTTGTATTAGCTCTTGTCTGTATTTTATCACAATTCTTTATATGTCAATATGCATCTCCTTCAAAATTCTAGGAATCAAGTAAATATTGCTTTCAAGCATATATTATATCCCTATCTTTGGATAATCATGAAATATGTAAATACAGGTTTAGAAGAATTTCTTCCAATTACACAGAGCAGAAAATAATGAAATTTCAATTGAGTTTCTCTTGCGTGACTGGTGTCCATGTCCTACGCATCCTAGACTCTTATATTCGTTCCCTAACTAAATCGATTTTAGATTATCGAAAGTCTGTTGCATATATATATATATATATATATATATATATATATATATATAACAAATCTAGGGATTAGGAATATTGATAATATTTTCGGATATCGAAAATATATATATATATATATATATATATATATATATATATATATATATATATATATATATATATATAACAAATCTAGGGATTAGGAATATTGATAATATTTTCGGATATCGAAATTTGGCTAACTCCCGAAATTCTTAATAATTTCGGCAAAGTCTCATTTGTTTTTCGAGCTCCAGAAATTTACTATTTATAAATATATGAGACCCGGAGCAACCCTCCGTAGCATTTTTTTTCTCGGGTTCGTCGACCCCTTCGGTGGAACAACTCAACACCGGAACACATGCAGATATTATATATATGCAATTAAATTCAAGTAGAAATTTTCTTACCTTAGCAAGCAAGCTATTTTTTTAGTGTCATTGCCCCTTTTATACAATCCACGACCAAAAACACATTTTGTTAGAAATACATTAACAATCACATCCACACATAATAAATGAATTACCAAACAAGAATTTATTTTACAATATATATATGATTATAGATATATAGATTTTTAAATATTAATGCGTATACGCTAACTTAACAATACGTGTTAAATAAGCAAACCATTATTTCACGAGGTACCATTTCTATTGCTAGAATTATAATAGATATAACCACCACTGGAATGACTCCAAGAGATAAACCTAGCACAACAATCAACTTTTAAATATACACAAATCCTAATTCAAGATTGCATGTTGCATATTCTATCTTTTAGAAAATCTATACTCTATAACTAAACTTGGAATTTGATACCTAGGTTAACCTAATATCCGGGTATCTATAAATGTGTAATTCAACTAATATTGACAATAGAATATAATAAAAATCATAATTTAAAAATCTGGACAGAAATATTATATATATATATATATATATATATATATATATATATATACACACACACATATATATATATATATATACACACACACACACACACACACACACACATATATATATATATATATATATATATATATATATATATATATATATATATATATATACACACACATATATATATATATATATACACACACACACACACACACACACACACATATATATATATATATATATATATATATATATATATATATATATATATATATATATATATATATATATATATATATATATATATATATATTCCATAGTTAAAGTAATTCCTACCATAAACCAACTATGAATAACCACATCTTCATATATTAGTTTATGTCTAAACCATATTTAAACCTTGTGTCCACACAATTGTACTTCAAAACATCTCAAAATATTTACAACCAAACATGAATTATTCGTAGCCATATCTAGAAATAAATTCTTTTGTGAGAAAATTAACAAATACTTTGTACTCGTGGATTCATGTGTGTGTGTGTGTGTGTGTCATAACTATTAGGTTCAAAACTATATATCCTAATTTCATTATATGCTAAATAATGAATTAAACTCAGACATTAAGCCACGCCATAAATCAAATAGTAAAGATAGTAGAGATTTGGAAGAATTAGGTTGAGGACTTGCCTTGATTTGAGCAAAACCTAGAATCCCTTTCCAAATCCAAGTGGATTATTTTTGTTTCCCCTATGTTCTTCCCCTTCCAGAAATTTAAAAATTAAAATCTAACCTAGGTTTTGAAATTGAAATATTTAAAGAAAAAGGGGAAGGAAATACACCTAGAGAAAAATCAAAGTGGAGGAGGAGGAGATGTCGGAGGTCGCAGAGGAGAAGATCGGAAAGGGGGCGTACGACGTTGGAGGCGGACTTGAGGTCGACGGTCGGCGTAGCCGCCGATGTTGGAAATGGTTGTGGTCGGTGTTGGTGCCGGTCCTTAATAATTGAAGGCCCTGTGCGAGTTTCAAAATGTGGCCCTATATTTATTTATTTATTTATTTTTAAATATATTATTATATGTCTTTATCAAAATCTCTGGAGATGTTCTTGATTATATATTATAACTAAATCTATAGGTAGTTACTAAACAAAATAACTAAAGCTCAAATTATCTATATTCAAGCACATTACATAGTATAGTAAAGATGTTTTAGATAGAAGACGTACTGACCGTTAAATTGTCTAAATTTGGCCTCAAATTTTTTTGTTGATGAAAATATATAATAAAATGAATAACCACACAATTTAGAGCCTCCAAGACCTGAGCAGGGCCAGCCCAGGGCACGGACGAGGCGGACGACCGTCATGGGCCACCAATTTTGGAAGTTCCGTAATTTTACAATAGACTAGGTATATCAAAAAAAAAGATCCAATCTGGAAGCAACAAAAAAGCCAACGCTCCAATCGGAAAAAAATATGATAGCTTGATTGATGATTTTGATAGCTAAATTGATGATTTTGCTTGTAAAAATGCTAAAAAAATTATTTATGTGAGAAAAATGGCCCAAATTTTAGATTTTATCATAGGTCCCATAAATCATAGGACCGGCTATGGATCTAAGTCACCTGATGCAAGACCAAGAGCTCCAGTCTTCAACATCATTATTTCTTAAATAAATACTAAGCATGCACATCCAAATTCTTAAATTATATATATATATATATTTTTTTAAATTATATATATATATATATATATTTCTTAAATTATATATATATATATATATATATATATATATATATATATATATATATATATATATATATATATAATATATATATATTTTTTTTTAAATATATATATATATATATATATATATATATATATATATATATATATATATATATATATATATATAATCTAATCATCAATTAACACACCGGTCAGAGCAATATCTTTATGAAATCCTAATTTTTTGTATGATTATAAATATGAATCTTAGAGTGAGTAGGGAATAGGGATCTAAGAATTGGAGGTCTTGGAGGGATTGTAGAGTAGGAATTGAGGAAGAAATGAAATAACTTGAAATACAAAATTACAAAACTAATCCTAATATTTTTTTGAGGCCTCCAAAAATTGGAGGCCCTGTGCGGCCGCACTATTGGCACGGTCCCAGGGCCGGCCCTGGTTGGTGGTGTTGATAATAGTGAGGTGGTAGTAGATTTTAGAAAAGGAGAAGAAAATGAAGAAAAGAAGACGATGATGTAGTCGGTGGTGGTGGTGGAAGTCCCGACCAGAAGTTCATAGGAAAGGGGAGGGGTTTTCATTGGAAACTACATGGAGAGGAAGGAAGTAAAGACCTTCACCATTCACTGCCTATATATTACATAATATATTAATAATATATTAGAAATATCCTAAGGCATCATAATTGCTATTTTAGTGTGAAACTGCCATGATATCCCTAGTATACCATGCATGATAACACCTGTACCCAAAGGTGGCTTGGATAGATTTTGCAATTAGTAGAATTTTCCAAGGTGCTTTATTAACAAAATTATTATTTCCTTAATAGAAAAAGATTTATTTATTAGAAAGAGGTTAAAAGAATAGCATTATATACTACTTTTGATAATAGTAAAATATTATATTCATGATAATAATAATTCTAAATATATATATATATATATAATTATTTATTTCTTACCAAAAACACTCCCATTTATTCAGTAAGGCTCAAAATGCCGAAGCCTGTACAAGTATATTAAAGGCAGCAAATGCCGACGCCTATACAAGTATAACCACAAAAGAAGACATATATATATATATATATATATATATATATATATATATATATATATATATATATATATATATATATATATATATACGATGCTAGATACCGTACTATGATATGCAGTTCTGACAAAAATATATCCAGTCAGGATGGAGCGAAGTACAACCCAATAGCAGTTTCAATTAATTGATAAGTGTTATGTAATAGTAAATAATAATATAACTTTTGGTGAGCAATTTATAAGAGCAAGGTACAAAATAGAAGAAGCATACAAATAAGAAACAATATATGTGATAGAGAGAACATGTAAATTTGTATAGACAGACAGATGTGTGATAACGAAAAAATCTGGCATGTAAGTATACAACCAGCAAGTATAGAATAATCCAGAAAAATGTAACTAAACTAGTATTTTGAAATACTAAGTTGACATGTGAACGACTATAGGATAATATCCGACAAACCACATGTGTCATGTGTGGCTGTTATTATTCCAGTAAAACCAAAGGATAGAAAGGGTATGTTCACACATCTCCTAGCTATTTCCTTGCCCGACCAGTACACATGAATGCAGGTCCCATCACGAAGAATCTCAATAGTCCAGAGTTGATCATTAGGCCATAAAATCCATTAGTCCAGTAATTCATTACTCTAGAAAAGTCGATAGGCCTAAAACTACGTATCTCAAGACTATGAATCCATACAATATAAATTTGTGTATCCATCATGTCAGGAATAAAATAAAACACTAATATAAATATGCATCATAAAAAATATCAACTAATAGAACTATCAGAGAATGTACTCGCCTGCTGTCTTGAGCAACAAATGTAAATCGAGGCCCAAAGTAAAATCACAAAGACCTAACTATGGGATATCAATGTTAATTAGTGTTTCGGTGTGTCAAACATGAATATCATAGATGAAACATGATTTCTAGGTCACATCTAGGTCTCCGTGGTCAAACTAGGTTAATTTGACTTAAAGGTTGACTTTTAGGGTCAAACTAGTCAATATTGGTCCAATTGGGTCAACCCTAGGTTTCCAGGTCATTACCTTGCCATACCGAGATAAGCCTACCTATACTAGGCTATCCTCGTCTCTATTCGATCACTTACCTAGTCATAGGGTATCTTGGGATACCCTACTCCTTTACCCCTTACCCTATTTCTTTACCTAGGCTAAGTTTACCTATTTCAACATATAGGTGATGCCTAATTTCACATTACCTACCTATATATATATATTACCTAAATAAATAAATAAATAAATATATATATATATATATATATATATATATATATATATATATATATATATATATATATATATATATATACTAGATAAAACCTTACCAAACATATGGATAATTACCTATACTAGGTAAACCCTTACCTAACATATGGGTACATATACTAGGTAAATTGCCATTACCTACTCAAAAATTCAGTTCCTACACTAAGGTAAAACCATGTCACTTAGGTATCACATGGATACATATACTAATATAAATTCCCTACGATAACATACCTACCTACATAGGTTAACCCATAACCTACATTACCTAACTCACACACATACTCTTTCTATTTGCCATTATTGTAAACCCCCTAAAATTTCACTAATGGTTTTTATTTTTAATAATTGTTTTATGTTGTATTTGTACGTCGAGTGCAAATACGTACATACGAGATATTTATTTTTATATAAAAAAATTTAATTATAGATTCAAATAAATAGTTTTTTCGAAATACATATAAAGTACTTTTTCCCGCCAAAATTTAGTCAAAATTTAAAGTGCAATTTTATTATTATAAAAAGGCTTTTTAATTATACAAGTATAGGTAATAATTTAAGAAATGATATTTTTCTTACTATACTAGAAAAATATGGTTTATGTAAAATTCTATTTGCATGCGAGTACATGAAATTTAATTCATGTATCTATTTTGAATTTTTGAAATTATTTTTATTATTTATCTTAATTTATTGAAAAGGTATTTTGAAGTTATTTTCTATTAATATTTAAATATTTATTGGGATTTTTGAAATTAATTTTTATAATTTTTTTTATTTATAAAAAGATATTTTAAAATTTGTTTGATTTCATGTTTAATTAATTATGATGATTTAAATTTGGAATAGACTTCATTGACTTTATTTTTAATAGTCTAGATTTAATTTGGATTTGGATTTGATTGAATTGGTTTTAAGGCTATTTAAATTGATAGTGAATTATCTAAAAGGGAATTTAAATCTTTTCTATTCCTTATCCTACTAGGAGTTTCCACCCCTATATATGGGGAGACCCCCTATTGTTTTCTCCATAATTTTTCTCCATAAATTCTATCCACCACAAACCTGAGTGCGCCGTGTCATTATCTAGTTTTCATGTGTCAGCCGTAACGGCCTCGGGTCCGACCCCGAGTGTCTTTTCATATTTCTGTCCAATTTCAACCCACAGTACATTTTTGTGTCCATGTCGGACACCCCCGACACGAACCAAAATATTCAAAAATCCTAAACCTATCCTAGCTAATCTCGGCCAGCCACCTGCAGCGTCCAGCCACGTCGCCAGATCAGACCCGAACATCATCATCACTGCCCCAACCAACTCCTCCGGCCTGCCATCCTTTCCCCTCTACTCCTCCACCTGGTCACCCTGACCAACTCGCAGCCAACATCGTCAGCACCGCCCTACACCACCACCAACCACCGCCACCACCTACACTTCTACCAAGACTGCCCGCTTCCAACTCCCCATCATCATCACCATCAACGACCACCCGTCATGCCCGGCCCGGCCTGACCGAAGCACGATGACCCTCGGCCGCTGTCACCACAGCAAAACCTGAACCCACCTCCAAAATCTGCAACAACCTTTACTCCAACACCACCACCGACGCCACCCAGAGCCAGCCACCACCACAACATCATAATCACCGTCGTCTCCTCCCCAAAAAAAATGACCACCACTGCGGTTATCGTCCACCATCACTCCCTATAAATGAACAGAAACACCACCACCAGCAAAATTAAACAAACACACCCCTAACCTCCATGCCTCGCCGTACGTACGACCATCGCCACAGCATTCAGGAACCGCTGCCGCTGCGCTCAGGAGCCACCGCCGCCCCATGCCCAGGCATCCTCCGCTCCGTAGCGCGACCGACGTTAGCGCCGAGCCCCACCCGGTGAGAACCCCCCTTTCACTCTCTCCTCCTGTGCGCGCTCTTTTCTTCCCTCCCCTCCGGCTCTCTCTCACTGTTTCCTCTCACTCTCCTTCACTCCCCGCTCTCTCTCTCTCTCACTTTCTCTCTCTCCCCTCACTGTTCACTTCTACTTCCTTGTTTCTTCGTCTGAACAGAAATAAAAATGAGGGGGCTGCCTCGTTTGGGCGACCTCGGGTTACGGAGAAAAGAAGAAACAGGAATATGGGAACTTTTGGTTTTTTTATTTTTTATTTTTTATTTTTTTTTATTTTTACAGCTCTCAGTATAAGTTATAATAGATATTTTTGTTATGAGTATTTTATATTTTCAGTATAAGTATATAGATATACACTAATAATTAGTATTAACATATGATTAATACTAGTTTCTTTTATGTATTAAGTATTGTTTATATATATATATATATATATATATATATATATATATATATATATATATATATATATATATATTTATATATAATAATACTAGTTTCTTTTATTGTTTATATATTTATGTATTAATACTAGTTTCTTTTATTGTTTAATATTATATATATATATATATATATTATATATCTATATATATATATATATATATATATATATATTATATATATAGATATATAATTATATATGGAAGCGGATCAAAAAGCCCCCTTAGAAAACCCCCTAAAAATCCCCCTCACTTTATCCATGATTTAATGTTAATATTAATGTTAATATAACATTAAATACTAAAATTAACAATAAATTTAATATTAAAATTAATATTAACATTAATATTAACATTAACATTAATATTAACATTAACATTAATATAAAAAATTAAAAAAATTAATATTAACATTATAATATTAACATTAATATTAACATTAATATTACGAATTAGAGTGAGGGGAGGTTTTAGGGGGCTTTCTAAGGGGGCTTTTGATCCGTTCCTATATATTATATATTATATATATTATATATATATATATATATATATATATATATATTTTCCCTATATATATATATATATATTTCCCTATATATAATATATATATATATATATAATATAGGGAAAATATAATATATATATATATATATATAGATATAATCTATATATATATATATAGATACCATATTAAAAAAAATATATATATTTTTTAAAAAAAAAAAAAATATATATTAATATATATATATATATATCTATATATATTATTCTATATATATATATATATATATATATCTATAATTATATATATATATATATATATATATATATAATATCTATATATATTATAAAATATATCTATATATATATATATATATATAATACCATATTAGGGCTTGGCCCTATAATTTCAAAAATCTAGTTTTAAAACCCTTATAAAATTTTCTAGATTTTCAATTAGTTCTCCAAAAATATTTTCGACTAATAAAAGATAGTTTACTTAGAAAACCAATTTTTGATACACTTACAAGTTTTGGCCTAAATAATTTTTTCATTTTTAAGTATTTACCTAAAAACATATTTGACTAATAAAATATTTTCAAGTGTAATCTCCCAAAAATTTGGAGAATTTTTACTATTTTTTTAAATAAATTATTTTGAATTATTTGTTATTTACCTAAAAACATAGTTTCACATAAGGCGTATTTTTGGGCTTAAGGACCTAGTAACCCATCCGACCGACAATTATCTCAAACACTCGAGTTGAAATTTATTCTAGGCTACCTTTACTAGTAAGAATGGTTCAGATTGATTTAGGGATCTTGTCCAACCAATATAGATTAAAATCTAAGACTAAATTAATCAAAGATTGTTCCAACGGAACTAATAAATCATTGGTTTATAACGTATATTTCTATTCTTATCATCTTGAAACCTCTACCGTGACTTTGATATTGGAGCACACCACACTAGCCATTTCCTTCCAACGAACTTCACCATCATGAGCTAGACAAGCCACTCTACATACATGACTATATGTCCCACACAAACGACCATCCTGTGCTCCATTTCAATTACACCACGAGTATGACACATTTTCTTTAGAACAAACCACAAATGACCATTTTCGTCCCACTTAATTTTTTAACCATGCAATATCGGCCCATTTCCCCAAGTGAACTGAATACCCATGATACACGCAAGGCTAAGAATACCACATCATGTAGAATATGTTGTCAGTTTGGATTCCTCCTATAATTACCATCTCTATCTTTTTGGAACCGATTTATGATTTGATGTACTACTTTTCTTCCATAGTCAGCCTTATTATTTTTATATTAAGTTTATTTTAATTTTGAGGAAAAAATTTAGTTGGGTAGAATATAATTCTCCAAAATTTTTGGAGGATTTTTACTATTTTTTTAAATAAATTTTTGAATTATTTGTTATACACTTATAAATATAGTCTTAGTCACGCTTAAATTGTGCTTATGCACATTGACTAGACATCATGGCATGGCTAGCGCAGTCATATGCCCACTAGCCTATTAGCTGTAACCCCCCTCGAATTTTTTAACATTGTTAATTGCTTATTATATTTTAGGAAATTTATTATTTTGGAAATTATTATTCTTGCTCATAAAATTTATTTAAAATTTTATAAATATATTTATTAGATAAAGTATATAGAAATATTTTTCTCCATGACAGGAGAAATGAATTTTATAAAGAATATTTTAGTTATTTTAAATTATATAGTAAGCTTGTATGAGCTGCCTATATTTGTGAGAGCCTAAAACCCTATGCCAATACCATATAGGTGTATATACTATATACACATATGTACATTAAAAATATTTTGTTTAAATTAGTTAGGAAATTATCTTATTAGGAAGTATTATTATATTATTTGGGGATTCTAGAATATGTTTATAGTAGGTATATATATATATATATATATATATATATATATATATATAGATATATATATATATATATATTTTATTAGTAAATATATATATATATATTAATATATATTATATATATATATATAATATATATATATATATATTAATATATATATCTATATACGTGCCCAATATATATATATATTAATATAGATATTCTGCCCAATATATATATATATATATTTATATATCTATATATATTATATATATATTATATATATATTACGTGCCCAAAATATATTATATGTATCCCTACTATGTATCATGAAAGATTTTGTTAAAAGATTATTTATTAGGAATTATTCTTTTTTTACTTAAAATTATTTCTGATATTCACTTATTAGAATATAGGGTTTAAGAGAGAAAAAAACCTATTGATTTACTCGCAAGAAATTCAAAAGGAATTTCTCGCAAGTTAAATCCTACTAATTACTCCCGCAGGCAGAGCCAACAGAGCCGAGCTCTGTAGACTAAAATCGGATAGATAACATCGGAATCTCTGTAATCAAATTTGAAATCTTTTTGCATTCAAATTATAACTCTTCAATCCCAACCCGATTCTCCACTGTTATGATCAAGGACTAGATTAATTTAGGGATTAAAACGATATATCAGTTTAAATTCAACGAAAAAGAGAACTGATTACATAAACCCAAACGCAACTTTTCCAGATTGCTCTTCCAAACAAACCTCAAATCTACCTCCAAAATACTGCAACCTGTTCGCCTAAGATCCCAAGACCCCTCTGGCAGCCTGTAACATCGCGGAGAGGCCGGAGCGCCGCCCGCGCCGCCTAAAACCGACCAGAGCAGGGAAGGCTCTGTTTCACCAAACCACTATTAGGTACCTCCCTTCATTGTATCATTTCTTCACGCGTAGTTGTTAGTTTTCGATTCTGCGAGTTACAGTATAGAGCCTAGATGACCCTCTTGAGATCCCAACAAAGGGATTTGAATATAGCTACACGACTAGCCCGTGACATCGACACAAATTCGATGAAAAACCAACTGTCATGTTGACAGATTTGTGATGTCATGCACCCCTGTTTGTAGATAATTTTTGACCAACCTAATAGAAAGTTTTGGAAATTTCTAAACTATAATTTAGGCCCCATATAATACTTCAAACCCTTTCTTTTAGTTTAAATTTACTTTCGTAGTATGTAAAGAATTATTCTAAAGTTTAAGAAAAATTATCTTTTAAAATAGTAAATTTTAGTAAACTTTTACCGATACGACATGCGCCTTGACAAATCGGGCGACGTGGTTGAAATCCATGAGCATCGAAAGATGCGTATGGATGTTGTCGACGTATGAGAACTGATGAAACTCGATTTCGTTGTCCGTGCGTAACGAAATCGAAACGTATCCGTCGAGATACCCCGTATCGGCCATTTTATAAACTAGGCCATAACTTTGTGCATGTCCGTCGTATCGAGACAAAACTTACGCCATCAGAACCATGTCATTTTTCTGGTCCTGTGTATGGAGTTTGGTCCAATTCTGAGAAGGTCGACCAGAAAGCTATTTTGGCGGGCCCGTGATCCGATCCAATGGGTGAAATTGTGTACGGCCCACCGAAATCTAACTTTGGACATACGGTTGGGTTCGTCTTGTCAAATCAGACCCATAGACATGTAGTTTGATGACTTTAGAGACCGCAGGTACTGACATGCTTTTCGGTACAAAATGGGTCCAATGGCGGATATCGTTTAGACCCAAAATTATAATTTTGTCCCTGTGTCCAGAATTGGACTTATGGGTAGTCTATCCTAGCTATTTTCCTTATTTTGGGAACATTCGTGGTGTTTATTTCAGCATCCGAGGATGTTTGTGAGATTTGACGTTCTATGCTTCACTAATTTGTCGATTTGAGCTATTGGACGTCGCCCTTTCTGTACACTACCTCCAGGCAAGTTACCTTGCAATTTGATGTCTATTTACTTTAGCTCATATTTTATGCATTTATTTGTTTTTTTGCAAAATAAACTGTGCTATATTGTCATAATTAGATACATTATACTATGTAGTTCTATTTTTCGTTATTTATTATTTTTGCACGTTACTTAGATTTAAGGGACAACCCTTTTTGTGTTGCATTCATAGGCCTTGACATATTTATACCACAGAGTCGCAAGTTGTATATAAAACTCGGACATGCGTGACTGGTTGGCCACCAATACGTATAAGACGTGCGATAGGATTAACCGCTAATAGTATTGCATGATTAGTTTGACTTAGCGATTGATAGAGGGCATACGTGTTGTGGATACAACATAGTTGGCATTGGGCGGAGAGGAGAATTTTCTTAGCGTATGGGCTACTATACACTTTACCTTTTGTAACCCTTGAGCTCCGCCAGAGACAGGGTGAGATTACATATGGATACTGACGGCCACTGACGTTCTGCGAAATGTTATGCTCTTACTAGGCCTCTGGTGCACCAATGAGAGACCATGCCGATCCCACTTTAGCCAGAGAGCCCATGCGTTGGAGGGTTGTTCTTAAAACTGCATTCACTTAAACGGTTAGGCTACCTTATCCGTTAGGTATAGGTACTTTTGGTTTGGGTACTTATATCTGATCACGGCTTGGAATAATAACTTATCGCGGACTAGTTTGTCATACCATATCTTTGTTTGGTTATAGGTGTGGTTTACTGCTTCGATGAGAAGGTACTGAACCTTGTTGGGGTTCGAATACCATATTGGATTGACGACATAGAAAGATATTTTATCGTGGATTAGGGTGCCATCTCCTGTCCCTGTTTGGTTGGGGGGATGGTACGCTAATTCAAAGGTGGGTATTGGACCATGTTATGATCCGATTGACTTATTATTGAGCAGTATTTATCTAGTTTATGTCATATTCTTCATGTATCTTGTTACGTCCCTCTGAGGACCTGGTGATCTCTCTAGGTGTGTGTTCTTATCTTTTTGCAGGTGTTATAGCCAAGGCGGTGATCTTCTCTATTCCTTTGAAGATGATTGCTCTTGGATCGTTCTATGCTTCACTTTCCAAGCTCTTTCTTTTGTTATGTATTTCTTTTCATTTAAAATAGTTGGTAGTAGATTTGTCTCTGTAACGCCCCAGTCCCAAAATTATTAGGACTAAGTACGTAGATATGCCAGCTGCATACATACGAAGTATACTCCAATATATGAAAACCTTATATATACATAAGCTGTAAAATATAGTAAACCAAGAGTAATCTAATATCATCCACAAAATAAAAGAATATAAGATATATCAAAGTCAACTTTAAATTATCATTGTATAAGATATTGGGCGAAGACAAATCCACTACCAACCATTTAAATGAAAAGAAAAATGTACAAAGAACGGATAGATAAAATGGTTATGAATAATCCAAGAGCAATCCTCCTCGACAGAAAAGGGAGACCATGATCTTGGCTAGAGCACCTGTGAAATATCACGAAAAACACACACCTGGAGAGATCACTAGGTCCTCAGAGGGACATAACAAGATACATAATATTATGCCATATAAACTGTATAAATACTGCTCAATAATAAGTCAATCGGATCATAACATAGTCCAACACTCACCCTTGAATTAGCGTACCATCCTCCATAACCAAATAAGGACAGGAGAGGGCACACTAACCCACGATGAAGTATCTTTCCAAGTCATGAATCTAATATGGTATCCGGACCACAACAAGGTTCAGTACCTTCTCATCGGAGTAGTGAGCCACACCTACAACCAAACAAGGACATAGTGTGGCAAACTAGTCCACGACAAGTTACTGTTCCAAGCCGCGATCAGATATAAGTACCCAAACCAAAAGTACTCATATCTAACGGATAAGGGTCATCTAACCACTCTAAGTATAATACAATCGAGAATAGTGCATGGTCGCATAACCTCCAAGTCAAGTCAAGGAAAACAATACAATATAATACTTAGTAGCGAGTCTATACACTATATACAATTTCTCAGTATCGAGCGAGTCTATAATATATAGTCTATCTATCATTCCTCAGTGTCGAGCGAGTCTACAATAGATAGGGAGGAGGTCAACGTCCACTTGTATTCTTTCCGCCCAAATGCTCTAACTCTAATAACTACTAGTCTTCTAGCATACAATCCTAATAGTAGTTATAGCCTAACGAACGTCCTTACGTATCAATGGCCAGCCGACCACGCAAGTATGAGACCTATATACGACTCGTGACTCGTAGAAAATATGTGTCAAGGCCAATGAATGCAGGTAGTCTCTCTAATCTAGGTTTAATGGGCATAGAAATGGTACAAGCAACAGGAAATATAAATAATCAGTAGAATTGCATAAAGATAAGACTATTTAGCACAGTTTATCTGCAGTAAATAAATAAAAAATGAATGCATGTAATATATAAGCTAAATTACATAGACAGTAGATGGCAAGGTATCTTGCCTGAGGTGGTGCAAGATGTAGCAAAATCCAACAGTCATAATTGTCAGCACGAAAGTCAAAATCCACAAGGAGCTCCGGATGCTGAAACAAATCACAAACATGTTTGGTATAAAAGATGTCTAGAAAATGCCTGTCCAAAAGTTAAATTCTGGAATAGGGGTAAAATTATAATTTTGGGTCAAAACGAAATTCGCCGTTAGACCCATTTTGTACTGAAAAGCGTGACAGTACCTACGGTCTCTAATGTCGTCAAACTACATGTCTACAGGTCCGATATGAGGAGAGAAATCCAACCGTAGGTCCAAAGTTGGATTTTGGCGGACCGTGCATAATTTTGTACTAAAAAGCATGACAGTACCTATGGTCTCTAAAGTCGTCAAACTACATGTCTACAGGTCCGGTATGTGGAGACAAACCCAACTGTAGGTCCAAAGTTGGATTCTGACGTGCCGTGTATAATTTTGCACGTTGGAGCGGGTTGCGGGCCTGCCAAATAGGCGTTCCAGTTGACCTTCTCAGAATCGGACCAAACATAACACACAGGACCAAACTTTCGATACGGCCCTGCTGACACAAGTTTTGTTTCGATACGACGAACTTACACGAAGTTATGGCCAAGTTTGAAAAGGTCGATACGGGGGTATTGTTTGCCATTAAATATCAAGCACAACAAAATGACAGAGGAATTGAACTTGATTGCAAACTCGCTTGTACAAGAGAAAGCCTAGAAAAAAAATCCTACGAAACAATCTAAGTACAATTATTTAGTTTTGATTCTGGGGGGTGACGATAGAGTCTCGGAAAAGTATAGCAAGTCTGCCTTACTCCTTGGACTATCTGACACGGTCCTTGCTCTTGAAGAAATTGCCCTTTGTAGGTTGCCAGCCTTTTGCATGGATGTATTACCCTGCTATTTATAGTGATATATATTTTGAGCCACATAGATGGCCACGTGGCCACGTGGCTACAACAACACATAAAGACCCGCTCTTTGGCCGCCAGCTGGTGACTTATTGAGATTTTGTTGCAACAAATCTAGGTGGTTGAGACTTGGTCCGCTTGCCACGTGTCCTACCACAAGATAGGATCAGTCTTCTTGCGTTATTTTGAGCTGTCACGCCCCAAAACAACAATACTGGAGAGCGGGGGATAGACACAGCCAGCTACGTATATTAAAGTGAATTCCACCTCGATATACGGTCATGGCTGTCTAGATACATGAGGGTTTAACTACAAGCCAATGGTCACTTAAGGTCCAGAACAAGCTTAGTGTCTCAATCTCAAGCAAACAAGTAAATGTAACAAGATGGTATATCATCAGACATACAAAATAAGGCGTCCCATTATTATATATTCAAATGATCATGACGCTAGTCATACAAAATGCGAAGACTAGCATGAGTTTAAGTCATACATGATCAACCCTAGGATTTGTCAATCATGTTAAAGCCCGTAGAAACAGTGAGTAAAGTTGTAAATGAGCTAACACTTGCTCGACGGCTAAACGCCTTAAAAGAATAATTTACAATGGAGTGGGAGAGCAAAATAAAACCCACTCATTGCCAGGGTTGCGCCTAGTGTTCACCATCTGGCTGGAAGGCTGGAAGATCCTCGGGTTCTACTACAAAATCTGGCCATACAAAACCAGCTGGATCAGACCCCAGAAAGAGCAAGTACCACAAGAGATGCTTCACTTAAGAACTAAAACCAACAAATAGCACAAAAACACAATTATATGATAAAAGACTGGGATAGGGAAAATTACGATAATATACGATAAGATAACCATGAGACTATTTAGATAACCAAGTTACAATCCTTAAACCAAACAAGGACCGGGGTTGTAACCTTTCATCTGAACGGAACTTGGTTTTCCACCGTTTATCGATAAAGTAAAACACAAGCAATCAGGTCATATAGCAATCTTATACAGGATCAGGACAAGACTAGACTGGGCGACATCCATTAATCACGGCCAAGCAAAGAGTACGGCTTGATACTTTAACTAGCTAGGGTTATCACAAGCCTAATTACTTGCAAGATGCAATAAGATGTTCCAACAGTCACAGGCCCTGCAGCTATCCAGGTTATCCAGGTGTCACTACCACTTTTCTAGCTTGAGGGTATTTTGGTCATTTTTTTGAAATTTTGAGAATTATTTGGAATTATTATTTATTATTTAGATTTATTAGAATTAATGTGATTTTTAGTATAATTGATTTTGGGCCTATAGTTGACTTTGACTAATGTTGACTAGGAGACTAACCTAGAGGCTAACCTAGGTCATGGCTACTTGGTTAGGTTAAGTAACCCTAGCTTGACCTTAGTTAATGATTTCATAATCATTAGAATTATTTTGGGGAAATTAGGAGTTAGTTTGATTAAGGAATGACTTGTGAAATCACAAGTCATTATATGACTTAAAGCCTTAAAGCCTATAGACCCACACCATGAACCAAACCCTAACCCTAATCAGCCCATGGCTGGTCACATTGATCCCTTCCCCCTATTTAATCCCCTCCTAGAAATTAGGGCTAGCCTCTATTGGGGTTTTTGCAAGTTTGGAAAGAGGTGAGTCCCCATCTTCCTTAAATCATAGAAATTCCTATTTAACTCCTTTTCCACCCAAATTAATTGCAATAGGACCTAAATTTACTGTTCTCGCTGTTGGTATTGAGTATTTTCAGGAAGGAAACAATTTGGGGAAGTTTTGGTGGATTGAGGAACCACTTCCATTTGGGGCTTTTGAGCCTTGCTCATCAATAGGTATATTTCAATCCCCTCCATGAATTTACTGTTTATTTGCATTACTAGGATGCCCTAGCCCTAACCTAATAGTAGGATTAGCTAACCCTAGAATTTGAGTCCTATACGTGTCCGTATCGGACACGTATCAGTTCGTATAGGCATGTGTTCGACGAAATACCCCAAAGGGCATTTCGATCCATTTTCTGTAATCTATTTGAAAAGGAATTAGGGTTTCGACCTCGCCTATGGTTTTCTATTATACTGAGCATGATTTAGCGTCGTGTCGAGTCGCACGGACACGCGGACAAGCGGTCGAACACACGCCGCGCGGGCAGGAAGCATGCCCTGCTACTCGGGGCTGTTTTCTCTATGCACAAGCCACCCCAACACGTATAATTTGACACACGTGTCGTGTCCATGACTGACACGGGGTTCCCCAAGTGGTTCGAGCTCTCGTGTCGTGTCGGACACGTATTTACGTGTGCACTGTGCGTGCACTTGTGTTCAGTGCACTGAATTTGTTTTCCTGTTTCGATTCGATTTTAGATGCTTTAATTATGTTTTAACTTGCTAATTAGATCCTATATATCATGTATAATCAATATTAGATTAGGTTTACATAATGGAATAAGCTGTTGTTGTGGATTGATTCAAATTGGGTTAACTTTAGGTTCGACTGATACTAGGCTCTGATACATTAGTTTCCAGATTTCTAAACCCTCTAATTCCATGTTTTAATTATGTTTCACACTGTTTTATAACCCCACATGATTGTTAGTATATGTGAATGCAATATTTCGATTCAAATGGGTTTTTGAGTTAAGAATGGGATTTTGATCTAGTGTGTTGGATTTCAAATTTTTGTTGAACTGATACTTGATTCATCCTTCCTTATTAAACTGGATTTAAGTTATTCCTTTGTTGCCTAACTGAGATTGTTCTTCCCTTCATACATAATCGAGTTGAATGTTAATTGCAAACCTGAGATTCCTCATTAAATATTTAACTGAGTTTTGTTGAATTAACTTGAATGGGTTTCTGCTGAACTGAGTTTGTGTTTCAAATACCTGAGATTGCTCCTTGAAAATACTGAAATGTAGTTTAGATTTATATGGACTGATACCATTTCATAACTAGTTCTAGTTACTTTCGAATTTGTAATTGAAAGGATTTCTATTTTCCTGAAGAATGATTCAATTCTGAAAACCTGGATTGATTTCCTTTCCATCCTTCAACTGAGTTCTGTGTTTTGATAAACTAAAATATTTTCCATTTATTCCCATTCCCTAAACTGGTTTCCTTTTCTTTTGCCATAGTATTAGTTCCCTTATAACTGAGTTTCATTTCTAATACACTGTGGACTGAAATCTGGGTTTTTGGGTTCCTGTTTTGAACTGGAATTTCGATATGGGTTTTCATTTTTCTGAAATGAACTGTTGCCATGCCACACTGTAATTAGCTTCACTGATTTCCCTTTCCCTATTTCATATTGATATGTGTGTACACACAGGTTTCATTAACCTGTTTTGGACTGCTTTCCCTGTTTAAGTAATTTCAGGATTCACTGTTTTCACTCTCTCATGTTTCATTCACTATACACACTCTCATATATCACTGAACACAGGATTACCTATACACTATCATGTATCTATCTTGACACCTCACCTCACACACACCCTCTACTCCATGCTTCACTGTCACACTGTTTTTATGTTTCCCTAACACACACACACACACTCATGTACACAGGTTCAACCATCACACTCTCTTGTCACATGCTACCACACATTTCCCTTTTTTTCTTCTCTATATGTATATATACATGTATAGATTTTGAGATGAATAGATATGTATATATCTTACATATATATTATATAATGTGTTGTACTTTTATATATATTAGATACATATATGTGTGGGTGATATGTGTATAGTAACCTATAGGCTAATGTGTAATTCTATGTTATATTATAAAATAGATCAATGTGTGTATTCCTATATTAGATTATATAGTTATATCTATTTGTGTATTATTTTAGGTATAGATATATTGTCATGTGTGTAATGTTATAGTTTGGTTGTTAGGGCATGTTATTGCCTAGTAAGCCTAGATTAGTCTTGTTAGAACCTAGAATGGCTTGTTAGACCTAGAATAGACTAGTTAGACTAGTTTGACTTAGGTTTGACTTGGTTGACCTAGTTTGACTTCTAGGGTTGACCAGAGTTGACCAAGAGTTGACTTTGGTCTAGATTGACCTAGATTCATGTAGAATGCATAGTAGTGCATCTTCTTATCATTCTAGACTTGTTGTGACTTGTGCTATTTTAAATAGGAGTCAGATACCACTCCTCGGATAGTACGTTCATTTTGGACATTCAGTTAGCAGGCGAGTACATTCTCTGATCTTTTCATACCTGTCTGGATTATATTCTCGCTCTAGATTACTCTACATGATGCTGACACGTACCTTCACGGATTAATACTATATGGATCCCTTCCTGAGATGTTATCCCTCTACGGGTGTATCGGGTATTTTATGTTCATGTACTTTATCATGTGCATCAAGTACTCCTTGTACTCGTACTAGTTCATGTTATTACATGTTCATATGCTTTCATGTGCTTTATCACGTGTCTCATGTACTACTCATTACATGAGTTCACGTATCTTTAGCTGTATTCATGTGCTTATAACGTAATTTGAATGGATCCTTGTGTATTGATTTGGACGGGGTGAGTAGAATTGGTTATGTGATCATTATCCCCAGTAGCTGTATTCATGTGCCTCTTAGTTGTATTCATGTACCCCTAAGTCGGTTGCATAACCATATTGTACTCTAAATCACTTAGCCACTTTCATTCTCTACTTATCATGTATTTACTTTCAGTTATAAATATCTCCTGTTTACTCGTACTTCCTTTTCAGCACTTCCTGTATTTTACTCTATTGCATGTTTTATACTCCTTACCTGCTATGAACTGTTGAGAGATATGTGCTCGTTCCCATCCTGATTGGACCTGTTGAAAATTTTACAGAGGACGAGGAGGAGGCCTGCTTAGACACTTACTATGGGACAGCCTTAGAGGACACTTGTGATCCGGACTTCCAGTCGGATCCCTTAGCAGTAGAGACAGTTGCTCCATAGATAGTTTATTTTATTTCATAGTATTTGGAGTTAAGTTGGATATACATTTGGGATCTGTATTATGTGGATGTTGTGGAGTTTATTATAGACACTTAGCTCTTTCTATATTTGTATTTCCTATGGATTTGGATCTTGCATCTTTTATTATCTATCTATCTTCCTTTCATGTTCTACCTTAGTTGTGATTGAGTTATATTTCTGTTATGTTACCCCCATTCGGGGAGTATAACTGTTATTACCTTCAACTGTTAGATGTTGTGACCTAGGACAACGTTCTACCCGCCGACATTGCGGCGTAGGCTGGACGTACCCACATCTCGTGCCCTTACTCTAGGGTGCGTGTCGTGACACGTTTTTAGTGGTGGTTGCGTCTAGGTTGGAAATGTAGTGGTATTCGTACTAGAATATCGCTGCAGCCTGCAGTAGGAATTAGTATGTTTTTGAAGGTACTCAATCACACTAGGAAAAACTCCTTATCAGATTCCGTATATCTATTTTGTTGCTTATTGTCTTCCTTAGAAATTTTAAACTATCCTCCTTTGATTTTTCGACTCATTCTCAGTAATTGTTTCTTGTTTGATCTGTGTCTCCAGGATGGTTGAGACGAGATCGCATCGCCCCGTGACGGAGATGCTGGAGAGGGGTCTGCCACCTCTCGTGTCCAACAGCCAGCTCCCAGTGCCACAGGGCCAGTACAGCCTTCAGGAGTCGGTGTTTCTGCAGCTTTTGGAGGAGCACCTCCACCAGTCATGAGGCCGGTTGTGATTCCTGAGATCCTTCCATTGCAGCAGCCTCCGTCTGCGGGGATGGTAGATGTTGCACATCTCTTCTCCTTCATGGAGAGAATTCTTGAGTCCCACCAGCAGCAGCAGACGAGGCAGACTGCAGATTTTCGTCAGGGGATCGATGAGGCACACCAGTTGGTTCGTACTACAGTCGAGATGATTACAGCTCAGGGGACCCAGCTGCAACCCCGTCGGAGGGAGAAGGACATTCAGGACTTCCAGAAGATGCACCCTCGGGATTTCTTCGGCATAGAGGGCATCCAGTATGTAGACGACTGGATAGAGCATATCGAGGAGATCTTTAGGCTGGCGGAGATACCAGCTCGACTCCAGATCGAGGCGGCGGGCAGTCAGATGCAGGACTTAGCCCGTGCGTGGTATCAGACAAATCCCAGGATGGAAGTTAAGGGCCAGACTTGGACCCAATTCAAGGAGTTGTTTAAGAAGCAGTTCTTTCCTGATGTGGCCTTGGAAGGTATCGAGGCACAGTTCGAGGCTCTGGTTTAGGGGAACTAGACGGTAGCTGAGTATGCTGCAGAGTTTTGTAAACTGGCCCATTTTATTGATGACTTGACTGAGAAGACGAAGGCGAGGAAGTTTTGCCGGGGCTTGATTAGAGAGGTTCGGTCGCTGACTAAGAGCGACCGGAATGCCACATTTGTTGAGATATTTTCTGGGGCCATGGCGGCGGAGGACGACCTAGGGCTGAAGCAGAAGAGGGGTCGTGACTTTCAGGGTGGTAACAGCAGTCAGGGACATGCCAAGAGGCCTCACTTCTAGCCTCAGCAGCAGAGGCCAGTTCAGCAGTATCAGCAGCAGCACCAGCCGCAGTATCAGCAGCAGGGTAGGGCACCTTTCCAGCAGGTGCATCACCAGCAGCAGAGAGGGCAGCAGGCACCCCGTCAGCAGCAGGTAGTTATTTGTGCCTTCTGCAAAAAGCCGGAGCACATGATCCATGAGTGCAGGAAGAAGCTAGGCAAGTGCCTTCTTTGTGGTGCAGGAGATCACCAGTTGAGGGATTGCCCTGGGGCTTTTGGGCAAGGAGCTCAGGGAGGTGGAGCCAAGGCTCCAGCAGGCTAGCAGAGGGGGCCACTGTACACCCAGCAGTAGAGGTTCCAGCAGCACCAACAGCAGACACGAGGTGGACAGCAGGGGCGAGCTTTCGCCATGGCAGCTGAGGATGCCAAGGCCATCGGAGAGCTGATAGCAGGTTCGGTTCTTCTCGATTACCTTCCAGCATTTGCACTTTTTGATTCCGGGGCTTTCCACAGCTTTGTGTCAGTATCGTATGCTATTAGACACAGTCTGGTTTCTGAACCATTGTCTAGGACCTGTAAGATCACGACCGGGGGTGGGGTCATCCTCGTGAGTGATGTTTGTAGAGGGCGGAGCGTCTTATTGGGAGGCTGAGAGTTGGGAGTGAGTTTACTCGTCATGCCATTACCGAACTATGATATAGTATTAGGTATGGACTGGCTGAGTAGACACCACGCCGCATTGATTGCCGAGGGGATAGAGTTTTGTTCAGGGTACCAGGAGAGCCAGAGTTTGAGTACACCCGGCAGCAAACAGAGCAGGACGACAGAGTCTTCTGTGGAGCTTCAGTTGAGGAGCAGGTGGCTCCGCATCCCTTGATCGCAGTGTTTATGGACGTGTTTCCAGAGGAGTTGCCAGGGCTTCCACCGAACAGAGATGTAGACTTCTCGATAGACTTGGTTCCCAGCGCGGAACCGATCTCCCAGCATGTCTATCGAGTGAACAACAGTGAATTGATGGAGCTGAAGAAGCAGGTGGATGAGCTGCAGGACAAGGGCTTCATCCGATCTACTTCTTCACCTTGGGGTGCACTGGTACTTTTCGTACCCAAGAAGGATGGGTCGGTACGGATGTGTATCGACTACAGGGCACTCAACAACCTGACGAACAAGAATAGATACCCACTACCGCGGATCGATGATCTCTTTGATCAGTTTAGCGAAGCTCGGGTGTTCTCGAAGATTGATTTGAGGTCAGGTTATCACCAGGTGAAGGTGAAGAGGGAGGATATTCCCAAGACCGCTTTCAGGATGCGGTACGGGCAGTTTGAGTTTTTGGTTATGCCGTATGGGCTAACCAATGCACAAGCAGTGTTTATGAATCTAATGAACAAGGTGTTCCACCAGTACTTGGACAAGTTCGTGGTGGTGTTCATTGATGATATCTTGGTATATTCCAAGACAGAGGAGGAGCACGAGGAGCATCTGCGGATAGTGCTGGAGACTCTCAGGAGGGAGCAGCTTTATGGGAAACTCTCCAAGTGTGAGTTTTTCTTGGACCGGGTGGACTTCTTGGGGCATATGGTGACTGGAGATGGTATCTCAGTTGACCCCAAGAAGATTGTAGCAGTTGAGGCATGGGCAGCGCCGACTTCAGTGGCAGAGATCAGGAGTTTCCTGGGGCTGGCAGGATACTATAGGAGATTTGTGTAGGATTTCTCCCGGGTTGCAGAGCCGTTAACACGGTTGACCCGGAAGGATACTGAGTTTTTTGGTCAGAAGAGTGTCAGGCAGCTTTTGATGAGTTGAAGAGGCGGCTTACGACAGCTCCGATTGTGATATTGCCTTCAGGATCAGGTGGATTCACTATTTATAGTGATGCTTTAGGGAAGGGGCTGGATTGTGTCTTGCAGCAGCATGGAAAGGTGATTGCCTATGCTTCCAGGCAATTACGTCCTCATGAGAAGAACTACCCTACCCATGACCTGGAGCTGGCAGCGGGGATTTTTGCTTTGAAGTTGTGGAAGCACTATCTGTATGGCGAGAGGGTGGAGATTTTTACAGATCACAAGAGCTTGAAGTATGTGTTTACACAGAAAGAGCTCAACATGAGGCAGCGCAGATGGCTAGAGTTGATAAAGGACTTTGACATCTCACTTCAGTATCACCCGGGGAAGGCCAACATGGTTGTCGATGCCTTGACTAGGTATCCGACAGCCATGTGTTTGACTATAGATCGACACTTACTTGCAGACCTGGAGAGCCTTGGGATTGAGATGATTGTGCCAGGGGTGCAGATGCAGTTATGGGGCCTTCAGATACAGTCGGACTTGATGGACAGGATCAAGACGACGCAGTTCGAGGATGTGGCTCTGCGGTGTATCCGAGAGCAAGTTCGTGCAGGGTTGGTGGATGGCGAGTTTTCACTTGCAGAGGATGGTGCCTTGAGGTACGATTCCAGGTTATGTATGCCTAGCGGGGAGCTCAGAGAGCATATCATGCAGGAGGCTCACAGATTGCAGTACTCTATACATCCGGGTGCCAACAAGATGTACAGGGATCTGCGAAAGCATGTCTGGTGGTACGGGATGAAGCGGGAGGTGTCCCACTTCGTAGCTAGATGCTTGGTCTGTCAGCAGGTCAAGGCAGAGAGGCAGAGGCCAGGAGGATTATTGCAGCCGTTGTCCATTCCAGAGTAGAAGTGGGAACATATCACCATGGATTTTGTATCTGGGTTGCCGCGTACACCAGGAGGGAAAGACGCGATTTGGGTCATCGTTGACAGGTTGACCAAATCGGCCCACTTCTTGCCATTCAAGGTGGGTACGTCTACAGAGAGGCTTGCGGAGTTGTATATGAGGCAGATAGTCAGGATTCACGGAGTTCCCGTCAGCATTATCTCAGATCGGGATAGTCACTTTACTTTCTATTTCTGGAGGAGTCTACAGACTAGTTTGGGCACTCAACTCAAGTTTAGTACTGCATACCACCCCCAGACAGACGGACAGTCAGAGAGGACTATTCAGACCCTTGAGGACATGCTGCGGACGTGCGTCCTGGATTTTGAAGGTTCCTGGGAGGATCATCTACATTTGGTGGAGTTTGCTTACAACAACAGTTATCAGGCCAGCATTGAGATGTCACCGTTTTAGGCTCTGTACGTGCGTAGGTGTCGTACACCCTTATCTTGGGATGATGTTGGAGAGCGAGCTTTACTGGGACCAGAGATGGTTGTTGACGCAGCCGAGAAGGTGAAGCTCATCAGGGAAAGACTTCACGTGGCGCAGGACAGACATCGACACTGGGCCGATAGCCACCGGAGGCCGCTGGAGTTTGAGGTACAGATTTAGAGATAGGCTTAGAAGTAGGTTGTATTTTTTGTTGTTGTTTTGTTTGATTGATCCTGTTTGATTTTTAGTAACTTGTGACCTTGCTTGTGATTAGGTTGGAGACATGGTTTTTTCTGCGGATATCTTCCACTCGTGGTACGATACGTTTTGGTGGAGGTAGGAAGCTTAGCCCTCGCTTCATCGGCCCCTTCGTTATCAGTGGGAGAGTCGGTGGCGTGGCATACAGGCTAGACTTGCCACCTGCACTAGTGGGAGTTCACAACGTATTCCACGTATCACAGTTAAGACGGTACGTGGCTGACCCTAGCCATGTGCTCGATCATTCGGAGATTGTGGTTGGACCTACTCTCAGTTATCCAAAGCAGCCTGTGGAGATTCTTGTAACGCCCCAGTCCCAAAATACGTAGGACTAGGAACGTAGACATGCCAGCTGTATTCATACGAAGTATAATCCAATATATGGAAATCTCGTACGAATACATAAGCTGTAAAATGCAGTAAAACCATAACTAATCTCATCTACACAAAATAAATGAATAGAAGATGTCATATAATGAGAATAAATTTCTTGATACAATATGTTGGGCGGAGACAAATCCACTACCAACAAGATAAGGAAAAATACATGAGAAAGAAATAAGTTTGGCGAGCGAAGCGAAGACGATCCAAGTGCAATCATCCTCGAGAAATAGCAATGAACACGGCTAGAGCTAAAGCACCTGCGAAAGACAATAGCACACACCTGGGGAGATAACCAGGTCCTCAGAGGGACGTAACAAGACACATAATATCATGCCATATAAATTGAATAAATATTGCTCAAATAATGTAAAACCCCTATTTTTTAAATTTATTTTTATTATTTTAATAGACTTCAAATTTATTTAATGCAATTTATGATTTTTATTATTTATTTCATTAGAAATAACCTTAGCCATTGTTGAATTTTGGAACACAAGGCGACCTTGAATTTTGGCACGAAAGGTGTAGCAGTGTGCTTTGACCAGCATATTAACCATGTCGTGGGAGGCCTAGCCATAGTTTAGTCCAAACTTGGAAAACTAGGCCGAGTTGTGAAACAACGCATTTAAAATATTTTATTTAGATATTACTTTATATATTGATTTTTAGATGATCCGGGTTGTCCAAACCAGTCCGAATTGGGCCCGAACCAATTTAAGCCCATGTAGGCATGTGGTGGGACCAAGATGGCCATGTAGGAATATTTCATGTGTGTACAAATATTTTTAAATAATTTTGGGACTTGTTGAATATTTATTGACTTTTGGTACAAAATTTATATTTTATTAATAAAATAATGTTTTACAAGATGGTATAATTTTCTGGACCCACACATGGGTGAGCGATAAAGTTCACCCATTAGGACGATTATTATTATTTTATTATAATTTAAGTTATTTCATGGAAATTAAAATATGTTCATTCTATTTAGATATTATTATTATTATTATTATTATTATTATTATTATTATTATTATTATTATTATTATTAATGAGATTGATTTATTGTAAGATGAATTTATATCTATATATGTAGATATATTTAAATATATAAAATATTTGGCTATGTGATATTTAAAGTGTTATTTGTATTTAAATCATTTTTGAATATATATAGTTTTATATATATATAAGATTTAAAGAATAAGAAAAGAAAAGAAAAAGGAAAAGGAAAAGAAAAATAAAAGAAAAAAAACTAAGCCCACCCACGTGAGTGGGCGGGCCACCCCAACGCAATTGTTGCTGCAAACAGCAAACCCACGCTTTTCTGCGAGCAACATGGCCCATTAGTTATTAGAAATAGTAGTGGTATTAGGATTTTTCGCCCACTTGCTATATATGTAACTTTTTCAACAAACCTCAAAATCCTAAACTTCCAAAACGAAAGTTGAGGCTGATCATACCTTCTTCGCCTACGAATTCATTTCACCAGCGACGGAGCATTGTACGCGACGAACGGAGCATCGAAAGTCAGCCCTTCGTCATCCACGGAGCAGTTTTCCCACTCAAGGTACCCTACTTCCCGATGACGTAACTTTCTGCTCGTAACTCCGATTTTCGATCCGTAAAATGTTCTGGAAAGTAGACTTGACCCTCTTCAATATCCCCTAGGTGGATTTTGACATGGCCATCCAACTTCTTCGAAAAATCGAGGAAGAGTTGGAGAAAAACCCACTTTTCTGATTATTAAAAACTGTCGTAAAACACCAACTTGTCTGCCACTTTTCTCGCTATCCATTAAACTTTCATAAAAACTAATTAAAGGCAGTCACAGACAACATAACCAAGATTGTAACGCACCTTCTGGATTCACTTTTCATCCAGTATGTAGAAAGTTACACGTTAAAGTTTTCCGAAAAACTGTAAATTCTGTTTTCAAAAAGTAGAGAAACACTCCGATACGGCGTCTGTTCCGACAAACCGAGCGACGTGGTCGCGCAATATATGCATCAAAAGGCGCGTATGGATGTTGTCGACGTGTGGGAACTGACGGAACTCGATTTTATTGCATGTGCGCGACGAAATCAATGCGTATCCGTCGAGATACCCCGTATCGACCTTTTGCAAATTAAGTCACAACTTTGTGCACACTCATCATATCGCGATGAAACTTGTGCCATTGGACTAAAAATATTTTTTGGTCCTATGAGCCAAGTTTGGTCCGATTCTGAGACCGTTGATCAGGACGCTATTTTGGCGGGCCCACAATCCCACTCAACGGGCAATTTTGTGCACAACCCACCGGAATCCAAAATTTAACATACCGTTGGGTTCATCTCATCAAAACAAATCCGTAGACATATAGTTTGATGACTTTAGAGACCATAGGTTCTGGCACGCATTTCGGTGCAAAGCGGGTCCAACGGCGGACATCGTTTTGACCCAAAATTACGATTTTGCCCTTGTTCCAGAATTTAACTTTTGGACAGGCATTTCCTAGGCATATCTTTTATTACAAACTCGTTCGTGATGTTTGTTTCAGCATCCGGAGCTTCTTGTGGATTTTGACTTTCGTGTTGACGATTCTGATTGTTGGATTTTGCTGCTTCTCGTACCACCCGCAGGCAAGATACCTTGCCATTATACTGTTTATATTCAGTTGTATTTTATTACATATTACTGTTCATTATTTCCAGTTCTTGTAGTTCTTGATTTATTGTCTGCACAGTGATATTAGATATACTTTGTTATTATCCTTTGATTGCATATGGACTTAGAGTTAAGAGACTACCGTTGTAGTGTATTGCATATACCTTGACACAGTCATACCACGAGGATGTGTGAGATGAGTAGCATGTAGAGGTTCTTGCGCGTGGGCTGATCCCCCATGTGCATGCGTTAGGGCTAACTGCTAATAGAGGCGTGTTAGAAGACTTAGCAGTTAGTAGAGGTACATGGTCGTGGATGTGACTTGACAGGTACATTGGGTGGGGAGAACATTACCGGACGTATGGGCTTCTATACACTTCCCTTATTACCTGTGCGCTCCGTCGGAGACGCAGGCTCCAGGTGCCCTCTGACGTTATCCAGAGCGTTATGGACGTAGCCCCTTGCACATGATGCCCTCTGACGATCTTCGGACGTTACGGACGTAGGCCCCTGGTGCCCTATATGGGGACTATGCCGATCCTATTTACAGTCAGGGCTCATGCGTCGAAGGATTGTTTCTCAAATTGCATGTTCACTTTAGTATGGATAGATTACCTTATTGTGTCTTATCACTTTCTTTGATTGTGGCATATTTTATATTCAGTATTTATATGGCATGTTTATGTTTTCCATAAAGAAATTCTCTTTATTTGTTGTGTTTCTGGGAAAATTACAACTGTAGGAATCCGATCTAGAAGACGATCGCTTTATCCCTTGGACTATGCGAAGAAGAAAAGCTCTCAAAATTTTGACAGTAGATATCAATGTATCTGTACAATGAATGAGAAAAAGAACTCTATTTATAGAGTCAAGAATAATAACTGAAAAGATAACTGTCTTCACAGCCTATGCCTAGTTAAAAATCATGCAGGATTTAACATACACAAGGCTGTGAGCAGTTACTGGATGTGGCCTGTAACTGTTGGACACATGGCAATCATGCATGAGTCGTGTGCAAGTTATAGGACATGCAGGCGAGAGATCAGTGGCATGGCTGCCACGTACTCCAATTTGATGAAATCCACGCAGACTTGTTGAAGACGAAATCCACGCGAACTCGGTGTAGAAAGCTTCAAAATCTACGCAAACTTGGGGCTGGAAGCTTCAGGATCCACGCAGACTTCGAGGCAAAGAACTTCAAAATCCACGTAAACTTGAGGAAGAAAACTTCAGAATCCACGCAAACTTGAGATGAAGATCACAAATACACGCAGACTTGAGATAAAACTGCCAACTGTCTTGATTCGGCGTGTCTCGACTGACACAAAATCTCTGACAGTGATTGCTTTGTAAGTCGCATTAAATGACAAGAAACCCTTTTGGTACGCCAACTCGACGAAGGCTGAATCTTGCTGAAGAAGATTTCGAAAATCACGCGATAGACGACGATGATCTCTCGAATTCTGTGTATACGTGGCATACGAAGAGATATTCTTCGACTGTCGTGTTGTCAGTCATAATTACTCTTTGACAAATGATGAGCTGTCTCCCAACATAATTTGTTTATATTGTCTGGATCAACTGAGCGTGAATTTTGACTCTGTCTTGATCAACTCAGCGTGACTTTCATTTTTGAGGCCTACAAAACCCCCTTCAAAGTTTTCGAAAAATAATAAATTATTTCGAAATACTTTGAAAATAGAGATGATAAAATGGATTTAGTCACGCTGAGATGACTTCAAAATGAGAGATTTACTCCGAGATGTTTAGACTGTTGGGATTCTGTGCTGTTAGGATCCCGTGCAAATCTCCAAATATCGAGGCAATAATGACTTGACCGTCATTTAGAATTCTTTATGAGCCTATAAATAGGCCATAGATTACTTCTTTCTTTCTTTACTTGCGTTTGAAAGAGAGAACCCACAGAAGAGAACTTCATCTTCCCCGACGAACTCCTTCTTCCCCGACTTCTTTTCCTCATTTCTCAGCCGAAATGGCTCCTAAGAAAGCTGATGCTCAGGCCAAGGGGAAAGCTTCCGCAACTTCTTCGCGTGCCACTATCGACAGACTTCCTCGACAGGAAGTCCCACAAGCTCCTATACATCGTAAGTGATGGGAGAACACGAACTGTTGAAGATGATGAAGATGACCTCAATATAGAATTTTTAGGATCTTTAAAACAAATAATGAAGTTTCAGAAATCTATCCCCCCTTTTTAGGGCAAAGGATATTAACAAAGTATGCCCCCTCTTTAGGGTTAGCCATACTTCACATCTTCGTATTTACGAAGCTCTGTGTTTTACGCAAAAAAGGGCATGGCTCTCATGACTCTGTATGACTTTTCATTTTGACAGAAAATGTCGATGTTGAAAAAGTCACGCAGCTTCCATGATGACTCTGCGTGATTTTTCATATATTGGGAGAGATGCCAATGTTGAATTATTTATGCAGACTTCTGAGAGTCGTCCTCTGGATAGACTAGTCATGATCTGTCAGTGTGTTCTTTGAATATTCAGATGTTTAGCGAGTTGAAGACCAATAAGTAATGCGTTGTACTCAGCTACATTGTTTGAACACGGCTGATCAAGAGAATAAGCTCTTTGGATAGCAAGACCTTCTGGCGATACAAGAACAATTCCAACTCCAGCGACAATATCGCTATTAGGACCAATTCTTGATGCTCTATCAAAGAATAGACGCCAAGTAGGATCTTCTTCAGCAATTTGATTTGAATCTAGGACTTCATCTGGGATTTCATCATAGAGTTTTGAATTTTCTGGAATTGAGTGAGCAGCCAGAAAATCAGCTAAAGCTTGTCCTTTGACTGATTTCTGAGGAATATAGTGCATGTCATACTGAGCAAGTAGGATTCCCCAGTTAGCCAATCGAGAATTCAAAACATTGGGTTTCTTCATCATGATCCGTATAGGATTGATCCTGGAGATGACATGAATAGTCTGGCCAATGATATAATGACGTGTCTTTTGGACAGCAAACATCAAGGCTAGACATTCTTTTTCAACCGGTGAATATCGAGGTTCAGCTCCGGTCATAGTGCGGCTGAGATAATAAATGGCTTGTTCATGGCCATTTTGATTCTTTTGAGCGAGTAATGCACCCAATGAATGACTCATTGCTCGAGTATAGAGGAGGAACGGTATTCCTGAGACGGGAGGTACCAATACTGGAGGGCTCATTAGATATTGTTTTATATCATCGAATGCTTTCTGACATTCATCATTCCAGACAAAAGAGACACCTTTCTTCATAAGTTTGTTGAATGGTCTGCAGCGTCCTGATAAATTAGAGATGAATCTCCTGATATAAGCGATTCTTCCTTGAAATCCTCGTAGCTCTTTTAAGGTGCGTGGAGGACGCATCTCTTGGATGGCTTTGATCTTCTCGGGATCCACGTGTATACCTTTAGAGGTAATGACGAAGCCGAGAAATTTACCACTAGAGACGTCTAAGAAGGACTTAGTAGGGTTCATCTTTAATTGATGCTTACGCATTAGATCAAATATAGTCTTCAAATCTTGGATATGATCCTCCTTTTGTCGACTTTTGACTGCAATATCATCAACATAGCATTCGACTGTTTTCCACAAATGTTCACGGAATATAGTGCTCATAGCTCGTTGATAAGTTGCTCCTGCATTCTTGAGACCGAATGGCATAACTGTATAACAGTATGTACCAATCGACGTTCTGAAAGAAGTGTGCTTCTCGTCCTCTGGAAACATTTTGATCTGATTATACCCAGAATACCCGTCCATGAATGACATTCGTTCAAATCTACAGGTATTATCAACCATGACATCAGTGATTGGTAGAGGGAATTCGTCTTTAGGACATGCCGCATTGAGATCGCGGAAGTCTATGCATACTCTGATCTTGCCAGTCTTTTTAAGAACATGAACAATATTAGCCACCCAATCGGGATGTTGTTCCTTTCTAATAAACCCAGAGGTAATGAGTTTATTGACTTCAGCTTCAATTGCATCCATAATGTCTGGACAAAATCGTCGCTGTTGTTGTTTGACCGGTTTAGCATTCTGCAAGATATTGAGCTTGTGAGTTGTAATTTGAGGATCAAGCCCTGGCATATCTTCATAACTCCAAGCAAAGACATCGATGTAATCACGAATGAGTTTGATCATGTCTTTCTTATCAGTTTCTGAAAGACTTTCACTGATGAATATTGGTTTGGGAGATCCCTCTTCACCAACATCTATTTGAACAAGTTTATCTTCAGTCGGAGGTTCTTTTTGCTCGAAACGGAACTCCCATTGATTATCTAATCTTTGGGCCCATTGTTCCGATTCAGGTGAGATTTCAAACTCTTCTTCGTTTTCATCACTTTCTTCAGAATGGTCAATGGAAACCATGTTGGAAGACAAAATGTTGCAGTAGAAGTCACCGATACTCGTATCAGAATCCCAAGAAGTGGTACTAGAAGAATCAGATCTCTTATCTTCGTCAGACTCGGGATCTTCATGGATAATATTGATGAAAGGAGTAGGAGCAGTATAACCCAATCCGCATTTCGTCCTTCCATATTTCAAAGGAGGAATCCGGACAGGTATTTTTCTTCCTTTTCCATCATTGAGGCCAGTCCTGAAGTCATAGCCCATATTTTTGATGATGTCTCTAGATTGCTGACTATAACGACGTAGTTGTAATCTTCCAGTATCATCATTTTTGTCATCATCTTCAAGATCAGAAGGATTTTGAGGCCCTTTATAGAAGAATATTGGAATGTCTCCTGGCTTTCTGCTGGAAACTAAAAAGTATGAAGATTGTACAGGTTCTAGAGATACATCTGTATGAACAGTCTGTACAACTCCTATAGTTATTGTGTTCAAGTCATCTAACAGATGTAAATAACTATGAACATAATTACACACATCAACGTACTACAAAGGTGGAGACTTTTTATTAAATGTAAAAGCAGCAATATTTACATTGGGAGAAGGCTGAGCCTTAGAGATTTTAGCCAAGTCAATGACTAAAGGGGGAGAAGAAGAAGAAGCTTTGTTTCGATTAAGATCGATAACAAATGGCTCAGAAGAGGTGAGCTCCCTTGAAGTTTGAGTAGGAAGAGTAGTCCGCCCTCCAACTGGAATTAGCAGAGTATCTTGTGAAGATACAGGAACTGTAGTATGCCCACTGACAGGAATGATCAGTGTATTTTGAGTAGATGACTGAGGTAATGGAGAGATCCGTCCACTCACTGGAATGATGAAAGAATCTTCTCCAGAGGGTTTAGAAGATTGTTGCTGAGTAGTTCAACCTTTAACAGGGATTATTAAAGTCTTACTTTGTGCATCTTCTTTCTCCATAGCTTGTATGATCCTTGTATACTCTTCTTTGTACATTCGGGAATCGTTGAAATAAGCTTCAACCCTATGGAAGGGATTTATATCAGCAACTTCTTTTTGTACTCTTCCATTGCTATCAATGTTTTTAAAACATTGATGAAGAGTAGAGGGCACCACATTATTTTCATAAAGAAAGGGCCTCCCCAGAAGAAGATTATAGGATCCTATGATCTCGATCACATAGAAAGTGACTTTAGATCTGAAATCGCCTATCTGAAGCTTCAGATGAATCTTTCCCAAAGGCTCACTTCGGCTTTGATTGAATCCCAAGATAGTAGTAACCGTCTTGGAGAGCTTGTGAAGAGGGATTTTTAGTTCATCCAACAAACTCTTTGGCATTATGCTTATAGCAGACCCTGGGTCAATGAGGATACGATCTATCTTCATCGTATCAATATAACCAGTGTAGTAGAGAGGTCGGTCATGTCGATTATCCTCCAGTAGCATGTCGTCTTGTGTAAAGGTGATATTTGGGATAATCTCCAGTACACTGTTGTAATGTAAGCAAGTGGCAGGTTCCGCATCTGGCTTCTTCAATTGTGCAAGACAAGAGCCAGCTTGTAGAAGTGCTTCACTTAACGTCTCCCGAGTCTCTTTGGAAAGACGTAGAAGTTCAAAGAGGGACATTCTAGCTGGAGTATTAGCAAGCTGAGCTAAAATGTCAAAATTATAAGGCTTCTGAAGTCCAAGAGGAGAGGACTTCTTGATTGGCTTATCAAACCGAGCCTGTTGTTTGCCTTTCTCCAGAGCTGTAGGCTTGGGAGGAACAGGTTCAGTGGATGATTCTTCTTCAGGAGGAACATTAGAAGCATCTTTATCAGCTGGAGGGATATCAAGAGGATCCTCAGGACTTTTGGAATAATCCTTTAGATAAGGTTTCCCCGTTCGAGTAGCACTAACAAGTGCTTCTTCTTTCTCTTTTGGCTCTGTGTCAGGAATAGATCCAAAAGAAGTCATATGACATGATTTAATCTTTCCAGCCTTCTTGGACTTTCGAGAAGTAGCCTTTTGAGGAGAAGGCGATTCAAAATCTGCCACTAGATCAGGATGGATCCACATAATTTTCCCTGTTTCCAAAGTGATTTGCACTAATCCTTCAGACCGTGGAGGAGGAAGATTCACTATGTCAAGAGTTGTCTTGGGAATAGGAACGATCCCACTTTCAAGGAGTTGAGGAGGGAAATCTCCGAATTGCATAGAGACGACGTTGGAGGTGACGGTCTTCTCTTTTGGAGTAAGAGAGATAGCTCCAGATTTAATCATTTCTTGGATCTTTCCTTTCAGTACATAACATGTACGAATTGTATGACCCAGCATTCTGTGATATGGGCAGTATTTGGGATGATCTGTTTTACCAGCTTCATCAGGTTTCTTGATCTCAGGTAATTGTATCTTATTACCTTTCAGCAGACATTCAAAGATACCAAGGACATCATCGTCATCGAAAGAATATTCTTCTTTGGGGCGAGGTGTTCTTGGTTGTTGAGTTGTAGGAGAAGTTTGAACAGTTGATGTATCTTTGCTCTGAAGATTAACTTCAAGAGTCTCTTTTCCTTTGCGAGCATTATTTTTATTGTTAGCACCTTGTCCTGTTTCTTTAGGAGTCATCTGCACTCCTAAACCTTTGAAGGTTTCAGCACTGATTTCTGCAGCTTTGGCACTGACTATGAAGGAAGGCCAATCTTGAAATTGAGTGAACCCTGTCCACATACTGATGATTGGCAACAAGTTTGATTTGCACGTGTCAATGGTGACAGCATCAGGAGTTCCAAGAGGCATCTTCAGAGCTTCTCTTCGAAACCGTTCAATGTATTCCTCTGTAGATTCATTATTTTTCTGCTTGATTCTAATAAGAGCAGACATAGTCATGTCATTAAGCCCTTCATAGAACCTTTCAAGAAATATCTGTTTGAAACCAGCAAATGAGGTAATGCTCCCATCTGGAAGACTCCTATACCATTCATAAGCCGTTCCCTTGAGACATCCAACAAACACCCGAGTAAGGAGGGCGTCGCTTGGTTGCAGCTGATCAGTTATCACTTCAAAGTGATTAATGAACTGACTTGGAGAAGTGGTTCCATCATAGAATGAGATAGTAGGAGGCTTGTATTTAGGAGGATACGATACTTGCTTCCATTCTGTCGGATAAGGTTGTTTGATGTCTAACCTTTGTAAACCATCTTTCTGTTTGAATGCCTCGAATTGAGTTTTGAGATTCCTCAATTCTTCATTAACAATTCCAGAAGATTGTGGAGTTGTAACTTGTAGAGAATAGTTGGGAGGAGGAACAGCATTGTAAGCACTACCCCCAGCTCCAGAGAGACTAGGGTTTGGTTGAGCTGGTCCAGGAGTATTAGATTGTACTGCTGGAGGAACTTGTACTGGACTCATATCAGTGTCAGTTGGTATGGCATCTGGTACAGTCTGTCGATTTTGCATCTGTGTTGCCATGAGTTCATACATCGACTTCATAGTATCAGCCATAGACTTCATTTGTTGTTCCAAAGAAGCAATTCTTTGATCTTGAGGAGTCAAGGAAGAAGAAGGTTCATCAGTATTCCCATCAACCATGTAAGTCGTGACTGTATGAGGGATTATTGATGAACTAGTGGATGTTGTATGCTCTGAATCATTGCTTCGTGCATCAAAGTCAACTATAGGAGAATTACCCCCAGTAGGAAGATGTGGGAAGTTAGATTCTCCAAGGAATTCAGAATCAATTTCAGGGATCAAATTTCTTTGACTAGAAGCCAGGACTCTTGCTCTGGTGTTTCTATATACTCCATCTGGACTATCAACTCTACCCCCGGTGTCCCGAGAAGTCATGTTGACAGAGGCAAACAAAGGCTCATCTTCATCAGGCATAGGTTCATACTGAATCCTATTGAAGATAGACTGCCGTTTAATTTGACATCTGTATTGCATTGTGGCTCTTGGCTGGAAGTCACATTCATGATCACCATGGTCTTGAACCGTTGATTGACATCTGCACTGAATTATGACTCTTGGATAGAAGTCACATTCAGCATGTTCCTTTGACATAGAATTACTCCTTCTCTTCTGTTGAAGATATTCCCGTAAATCTGTTTGTGAAGATTGAGGAGTATACTTCCTGTTCTTGGGTCTTGATGGCTCTTGATTATACGAAGAGTGATTAATGTGAGCCACATAATTTCTTACATACTCTGCATCTGGATCTTTTATCTTCATATCCAATTGTATAGTTTCTTAATACCAGAAGTGCTGAGTTTTGTTCTTAAATCAGTGGAAGGTAACACATTAATTTTGAAAACATGGAGTTTTCCTTCCATTGATCTGGATATTTGCAGAGAAGGAAGAGTTGAACCACTCCTTTGATTAGGAGTTGGTAACAGACCCTCTTTAATGGACAGATTCTGTGCCCAATTTGAAGAAGTCAAAGAAGAAGATATTAAGGAATATTTCTTCTTAGACTCATTCAGATTTTGAGACATAGAATGTCCAGAAGGAAGAGTAGTCAAAAGACTATCTCCTTTCCTTTGACTAACAAAAGTATCAGTCAAAGCTGTTCCTGAAGTAAAAACTACAGGAGCAGAAGAAACAACTAAAGAGTTATTCCTTTTCGAAGGGACTTTGTGTGGAAGACCACCCCCAGTTCTAGTAGAACTCGGTAAAGAAGAAGAGATAACTAAGGAGTTATTCTTCTCTGATGAAATACACGCTGAAACAGATTTGGCTAAGGAACCAGTACTATTAGCGTGACTTTTAATTTTAGAATTACATGCTGGAACAGATTTGGCTAAGGAGCCAGTACTGTCAGCGTGACTTTTAGGGTTGAATTCGCACGCTGGAACAGATTTGGCTAAGAAGCCAGTACTGTCAACGTGACTTTTAGGGTTGAATTTGCACGCTGGAACAGATTTGGCTAAGGAGCCAGTACTGTCAGCGTGACTTTTAGGGTTGAATTTGCACGCTGGAACAGATTTGGCTAAGGAGCCAGTACTGTCAACGTGACTTTTGATTACTGTCATCTTCGAGCGCACAAGAGTGTGCGTGCTTGCAGTGGAGTTTTTGCCAGAGGTAGGAGTAGACACTGTGGCAGAGACTTCACCATTGACTGCCAACTGATTCTTAGGGACATAGATAGAGTGTCCCTTCGACTTGGCAGTGATGATGGAGGCTGTAGTGGGCTTACCACTCTTAGCCCGCTACATTTCTTCATAGGCGAGTTGATCGAATTGGATCGTCATCACCTTCTTCGTCGAGCCGATTGACGAAGTGTCGTATTGAGAGTGTTCCCCAGCAGAGTCGCCAATTTGTTTCCATAAAGAAATTCTCTTTATTTGTTGTGTTTCTGGGAAAATTACAACTGTAGGAATCCGATCTAGAAGACGATCGCTTTATCCTTTGGACTATGCGAAGAAGAAAAGCTCTCAAAATTTTGACAGTAGATATCAATGTATCTGTACAATGAATGAGAAAAAGAACTTTATTTATAGAGTCAAGAATAATAACTGAAAAGATAACTGTCTTCACAGCCTATGCCTAGTTAAAAATCACGCAGGATTTAACATACACAAGGCTGTGAGCAGTTACTGGACGTGGCCTGTAACTGTTGGACACAGGGCAATCATGCATGAGTCATATGCAAGTTACAGGACACGCAGGCGAGAGATCAGTGGCATGGCTGCAACGTACTCCAATTTGATGAAATCCACGCAGACTTGTTGAAGACGAAATCCACGCGAACTCGGTGTAGAAAGCTTCAAAATCTACGCAAACTTGGGGCAGGAAGCTTCAGGATCCACGCAGACTTCGAGGCAAAGAACTTCAAAATCTACGCAAACTTGAGGAAGAAAACTTCAGAATCCATGCAAACTTGAGATGAAGATCACAAATACACGCAGACTTGAGATAGAACTGCCAGCTGTCTTGATTCGACATATCTCGACTGACACAAAATCTCTGACAGTGATTGCTTTGTCAGTCGCATTAAATGACAAGAAACCCTTTTGGTACGCCAACTCGACGAAGGCTGAGTCTTGCTGAAGAAGATTTCGAAAATCACGCGATAGACGGCGATGATCTCTCGAATTCTGTGTATACGTGGCATACGAAGAGATATTCTTTGACTGTCGTGTTGTCAGTCATAATTACTCTTTGACAAATGATGAGCTGTCTCCCAGCGTGATTTGTTTATATTGTCTGGATCAACTGAGCGTGACTTTTGACTCTGTCTTGATCAACTCAGCGTGACTTTTATTTTTGAGGCCTACAGTTTATTGTATCTTGTTACGTCCCTCTGAGGACCTGGTTATCTCTCCAGGTGTGTGCTTCTATAAATTTTGCAGGTGTTCTAGCCAAGGCAGTGATCTTCTCCATTCTTTCGAAGACGATTGCGCTTGGTTCGTCTCGTTATTTATTCGATCACTTCTTGTACATTTTATTTGAGATAGTTTGTAGTGGACTTTGTCTCCGCCCAACGATTGTATACATGACAAATTCAAAGTTGCTTCTATATCATTTATTTATTTAGTGGATGAGATTTAGTTATTATGGTTCTACTGCATTTTACAGCTTATGTATTCATACGAGGTTTCCATATATTGGAGTATACTTCGTTTGTATGCAGCTAGCATGGATACGTATCCAGTCCTAAGTATTTTGGGACTGGGCGTTACATGTTTTTGTGGTGGCCCATGCAGGTCGAGTTTGTCACTTCGGTTACGTTACTGTACTGATGTAAACCTGCAACATAGGATTAGAATCTAGGAATCTCATCCATATAACTTAACCACTTTTCTTGACTTCAAATTTCGGACTCTCGTTCGACTTCCTTGAATTACATCTTGCTTGATTCCTTTCTACCATTGATTCCTATTTTCGTGCTTAGTGTCAACTAGGAAGATGACTACACTAGTATATGCTCGTAGGTCAAACACATGGCTAGAATGGTTATATTGGCAATTAGAATGCATTCTAGACTCTAATTTAGTTAAAAAGGTTTTTGTGTGATTTAATGATTAGTCATTTATAAAGTAGAATATTACCAAGGAAAGTTTTAACCTTGAGATTTCTAAATAGTAAACACCAGAGGATTTATAGAATTTCATACTTGGTTTAAAAAATTGATTGATTTTCAAGATATGATATTTATGATTTATTGGGTTATAGTTATACATCCTTGCACAAGTATAAAATTGATTTGCTTTTCGAGTTGTGATATTTATAAGTTTTGGGTGATAGATATACATCTTTGAACAAATATAAAATTTATTTGATTTTTGAGTTTTGATGTTTATGATTTATTGTATTATAGTTATACACCTTTGAACAGTTATGAATTTGGTTTGAAAATGATCTTAGCTTTTAAAAATGGCCGTAGGAATTATTTAAATTGAGTTGTACGACTTGCGATTTTCGTGTTTAATAAATTTTGAATTTTAAGTGGAAGTAATGATGGTAAATTTTGATTTACAATAATTGAAAACGATTTTTAAATTTTTTTTATTTTAAATTGTGTCCTATGATTGAGGATTTACAAATCTAATTAGATTTTTGGTTAAAAAAAAGGATTTTGACTGATAAGATTATGTGAAAATTTAGTTTAATGTGGGATTGCTAATATTAAATTTTTGGAGAATTTCGAAGGATGTGATGGAAATTTTTTTGATTGATTAAAGGAAGTTACCATATAAAAGTTGTGATTTTGTTGGAATAACTTAGCATGAATAGAAGTTAAAATTTATGAGAGCATTGAGCTTAATTTTTGAGATTGCTTTTAATATGCTAAGAGTTTTATTATGAGTTATTTGAAAATTTTAGAGTGTTAAAATTTTGATTGATTGTGAAATTTTATGGATTCGTAAATTATGAACTCTTGAGTTAAATAGTTGAGTTTAAACGTTAATTTTGGAAAGGGTTAGTAGTAACGTGATAAAATTTTGCTTGAGATTTACGAGAGTGATTTAAATTTTTTATGATGAATTTGAACTGCTTGGAGTGAATACAAATTTTGGTGGTTTATTTTTGAAAGTTTATTTTTGAAACTTTTTGAGGATAATTGAGTTAAATTTTAATGGTAGGCCCCAAGATAACCCTACTGAGTATTCCACACTAATTGCCATGTCACCATGACCATGATAGTGGTATTTACACAAGGGTTGTTAGTCATCTACCCAGCTATGTGACTGCATTTCCACCTCGACTTACTCGACCTTCCTTTAATTCTAGATCTTTTAATTGCGACCTTCTAACCCATTTGCATTTGAATAATGATTTAATGGTTCCTTGACTGTATACATTTAGAAGACTATCTTTTTACTAGCACTGTGCACCTAAATTATTATTTTTACTGGATTCTCTAATTAATGTTATTTCATGCTTTAACTTGATCTTCTTTATTTTTGTACATTAATTATCACCTCGTGAACTCCCACTTCCTATTTTAGATCTTTTGGCATCCCTTACCGTGACTTGGATATTTGGAGCACAACACTAGACTTTTCCTTCCAACAAATTTCATATATAAGACCTAGACAAGCCCACCTTCATGTAGATATATCATGTCCCGCTAAAACACGTATCCTTGTACACTATTTTCATGATAGGACCTTCTGGTCAAAATGGCCAAACTATAATCTTTACCATGATACCGATATATTTTCGACCACGGATAGGGATTCAACCTCGACTCAATTCCTTCGACCCGATATGTGTTTTTGTTCTACTTAATTCCTTAAATGTTTAAATTTGTACTTTATCCTGATTGCTTGACCCATTGTCCTATGATACTATTAGTTTAACTCTTGTAAGTTGGGTAGAATACCTCACAACCAAACAAACCTTTTTCTCGTGAACGACATTGGTAAGTTCACTTAGACTATAATTCAGAGGACCCTACTTATCTAGTTTACCAAGACATAAATGAAGAAACACTAGGACAACTGTACAGGCCACACTTCGGGCAAGACTCAATTTTAAAAGATCTTGGACTATTTAAAATTTCCTTCAGCAGTACCTTCCTTGCTCATATTTTGACTATCTCATGCTCCTAATGTAGCTTCAGTTTTGCAAGCTTATTTCTTTACCAAGCTTTATCATGACATATTTTATTGGGTGCACCCACTAACATATTGTCTAATCAGAACCGGTGCATGATGGTCTGATCAACCTATTGCACTTTGGTTCGCTTATCACATATTCTTCTACGTGGATGGAGACATAGTGAACTTGCCTTAGAGTCTCATCCGCGACAGCCTTGGCACTTCTCTTTGAATTATGTATGCCGCCTATGAATCCCGTAATTCGTACTCAATATATAACACCGTCTTTGAAACCTTTGTTGTTCTTGTCTTTTACTTATTTTGGAAAGACAAGACACTGCACTTGCTAAGATACACTCAAGGTATTATCTTTTGTTGTCCAATCGGGTAATTATACACAAATGTAGATAGACACCGACCGACTCATGTGGCTATATCCTCGCCTTTAACTACTCCTCATTTCTCAACCCTAGAATTATTATCGTGTCCTTCCAATTGTTCTTGAGCACTCGAAAATGATTCTAATCATTCCCTTAAATCAAACTTTCAATCGAGGCGATTAGTCTCCAGTTTCTCTCAAGGAACCATATCTCCCAAACGTCTAATTATTCTTTTTGATCTACTCAATCCCTTATTACTCTCTAATTTGGATTATCGAAATTTTGTTACCATCACTGGCAACCCTTATTCAATTCCATAACCATGATATATTATTTTATATATCGACACCACAATTTTCTATTGCATGGTGGTGTTGAACGCCGTTTTATCGTCTCCTCCAAAATTTAATTGTATTTTGGTATTGACAAACTCTTCCTATCTCTCAATCCTATCTATCCTATTAATCCTAAATTTCGAGGACAAAATTCTTGTAAGTTGGGTAGGATATAAAACCCCTATTTTTTAAAATTTATTTTTATTATTTTAATAGACTTCAAATTTATTTTATGCAATTTATGATTTTTATTATTTATTTCATTAGAAATGACCTTAGCCATTGTTGAATTTTGGAACACAAGACGACCATGAATTTTGGCACGAAAGGTGTAGCAGTGTGCTTTGACCAGCTTATTAACCATGTCGTGGGAGGCCTAGCCATAGTTTAGTCCGAAATAGGAAAACCAGGCCGAGTTGTGAAACAACGCATTTAAAATATTTTATTTAGATATTACTTTATATATTGATTTTTAGATGATCCAGGTTGTCCAAACCAGTCCGAATTGGGCCCGAACCAATTTAAGCCCATGTAGGCATGTGGTGGGACCAAGATGGCCATGTAGGAATATTTCATGTGTGTACAAATATTTTTAAATAATTTTGGGACTTGTTGAATATTTATTGACTTTTGGTACAAAATTTATATTTTATTAATAAAATAATGTTTTACAAGATGGTATAATTTTCTGGACCCACACATGGGTGAGCGGTAAAGTTCACCCATTGGGACGATTATTATTATTTTATTATAATTTAAGTTATTTCATGGAGATTAAAATATGTTTATTCTATTTAGATATTATTATTATTATTATTATTATTATTATTATTATTATTATTATTGAGATTGATTTATTGTAAGATGAATTTATATCTATATATGTAGATATATTTAAATATATAAAATATTTGGCTATGTGATATTTAAAGTGTTATTTGTATTTAAATGATTTTTGAATATATATAGTTTTATATATATAAGATTTAAAGAATAAGAAAAGAAAAGAAAAAGGAAAAGGAAAAGAAAAAAAAACTAAGCCCACCCACGTGAGTGGGCGGGCCACCCCAACGCAATTGTTGCTGCAAACAGCAAACCCACGCTTTTCCGCGAGCAATGGCCCATTAGTTATTAGAAATAGTACTGGTATTAGGATTTTTCGCCCACTTGCTATAAATGTAACTTTTTCAACAAACCTCAAAACCCTAAGCTTCCAAAACGAAAGTTGAGGCTGATCATACCCTCTTCGCCTACGTATTCGTTTCACCAGCGACGAAGCTTTGTGCGCGACGAACGGAGCATCGAAAGTCAGCCCTTCGTCATCCACGGAGCAGTTTTCCCACTCAAGGTACTCTACTTCCCAATGACGTAACTTTCTGCTCGTAACTCCGAATTTCGATCCGTAAAATGTTCTGGAAAGTAGACTTGACCCTCTTTAAGATCACCCCGGTGGAATTTGACATGGCCATCCAACTTCTTCGAAAAATCGAGACGAAGTTGGAGAAAAACGCACTTTTCTGATTATTAAAAACTGTCGTAAAACACCAACTTGTCGGCCACTTTTCTTGCTATCCATTAAACTTTCGTAAAAACTAATTGAAGGTAGTCAAAGACAACATAACCAAGATTGTAACGCACCTTCTGGATTCATTTTTCATCTAGTATGTAGAAAGTTACACGTTGTTAAAGTTTTCTGAAAAACTGTAAATTTTGTTTTCAAAAAGTAGAGAAACACTTCGATACGGCATCTGTCCCGACAAACCGGGCGACGTGGTCGCGCACTATATGCATCGAAAGGCGCGTATGGATGTTGTCGACGTGTGGGAACTGACGAAACTCGATTTCATTGCATGTGCGCGACGAAATCAATGCGTATCCGTCGAGATACCCCGTATCGACCTTTTGCAAATTAAGTCACAACTTTGTGCAAACTCATCATATAGCGATGAAACTTGCGTCATTGGACTCGAAATATTTTTTTGGTCCTATGAGCGAAGTTTGGTCCGATTTTGAGACCGTAGATCGGGATGCTATTTTGGCGGGCCCACAATCTCACTCAACGGGCAATTTTGTGCACAGCCTACCGGAATCCAAAATTTGACATACCGTTGGGTTCGTCTCATCAAAACAAATCCGTAGATATATAGTTTGATGACTTTAGAGACCGTAGGTTCTGGCGCACATTTCGGTGCAAAGCGGGTCCAACGACGGACATCGTTTTGACCCGAAATTACGATTTTGCCCCTGTTCCAGAATTTAACTTTTGGAAAGGTGTTTCCTAGGCATATCTTTTATTCCAAACTCGTTCGTGATGTTTGTTTCAGCATCAAGAGCTTCTTGTGGATTTTGACTTTCGTGTTGACGATTCTGATTGTTGGATTTTGCTGCTTCTCGTACCACCCGCAGGCAAGATACCTTGCCATTATACTGTTTATATTCTGTTGTATTTTATTACATATCACTGTTCATTATTTCCAGTTCTTGTAGTTCTTGATTTATTGTCTGCACAGTGATATTAGATATATTTTGTTATTATCCTTTGATTGCATATGGACTTAGAATTAAGAGACTACCGTTGTAGTATATTGCATATACCTTGACACAGTCATACCACGAGGATGTGTGAGATGAGTAGCATATAGAGGTTCTTGCGCGTGGGATGATCCCCCATGTGCATGCGTTAGGGCTAACTGCTAATAGAGGCGTGTTAGAAGACATAGCAGTTAGTAGAGGTACATGGTCGTAGATGTGACTTGACAGGTACATTGGGTGGGGAGAACATTACCTGACGTATGGGCTTCTATGCACTTCCCTTATTACCTGTGCGCTCCGTCGGAGACGCAGGCTCCAGGTGCCCTCTGACGTTATCCAGAGCGTTATGGACGTAGCCCCTTGCACATGATGCCCTCTGACGATCTTCGGATGTTACGGACGTAGGCCCCTGGTGCCCTATATGGGGACTATGCCGATCCCATTTACAGCCAGGGCTCATGCATCGAAGGATTGTTTCTCAAATTGCATGTTCACTTTAGTATGGATAGATTACCTTATTGTGTCTTGTCACTTTCTTTGATTATGGCATATTTTATATTCAGTATTTATATGGCATGTTTATTGTATCTTGTTACGTCCCTATGACGACCTGGTTATCTCTCCAGGTGTGTGCTTCTGTAAATTTTGCAGGTATTCTAGCCAAGGCAGTGATCTTCTCCATTCTTTCGAAGATGATTGTGCTTGGTTCGTCTCGTTATTTATTCGATCACTTCTTGTACATTTTGTTTGAGATAGTTGGTAGTGGACTTTGTCTCCGCCCAACGATTGTATACATGACAAATTCAAGGTTGCTTCTATATCATTTATTTATTTTGTGGATGAGATTTAGTTATTATGGTTCTACTGCATTTTACAACTTATGTATTCATACGAGGTTTCCATATATTGGAGTATACTTCGTATGAATGCAGCTGGCATGGATACGTATCCAGTCCTAAGTATTTTGGGACTGGGGCGTTATAAATAAATAAGTAAATCGAATTATAACATGGTCCAATACGCACCTACTGAACGAGCGTAGCATCCCCCCAACCAAACAAGGACAGGAGATGGTAAACTAATTCACGGTGACGCATCTTTCCATACCATGAATCCAATATGGTATCCGGACCCCAACAAGGTTCAATACCGTCTCATCGAAGTAGTAAGTCACACCTACAACCAAACAAGGACAAGATATGACGAACTAATCTGCGATAAGTTATTGTTCCAAGCCACGGTCAGATACAAGTACCCAAACCAAAAGTACTCGTACCTAACGGATAAGGTAGCCTACCGTTCTAACTGAAATGTAGTTAAGAATAATCCTTCCTACGCATGGGCCCTGGGTAAATAGGATCGGCATAGTCCCCCTTGGGCACCAGAGGTCCCATCAGTAAGAGCATGACGTTTCGCAGAATCGTCAGTGGCCGTCAGTAATCATGGGTCATCAACTCCGTATCTCCAGCGGAGAGTCCGGGTCACAAGGAAAATTGCATCGAAGCCCATACGCTAAGGAAATGTCCTCCCCGTCCAATGTCTACTCTGTTGTATCCACAACAGTAAACCTCTATAACCGCTAAGTCAAACTAAGCATACAACCTCTATTAGCGGGTATTCCTATCGCATGGCTTGTACGTACTGGTGGCCAGCCAATCACGCACTTTCGTGTTCTACATGCGACACACAACTTTGTGGTACAACGTGTCAAGGCCATGAATGCAACACACAAGGTGGTCCCTTAAATCTAGGTTTAATGTGAGAAAATAATACATAGCAGGAAATATAAATGAACAGTAAGTTCTAACAGGTTATGCCATGTATCACAGTTTATTTTGTATAAAGAAAATAAGTAATACATGAAATATGAGCTAAAATAATTAAACAGCAAATGGCAAGGTGTCTTGCCTGGTAGGATGCCTGGTGTACTACAATGATCAATGTGGCACGGATTATAACTTCGGTGCAACAACTATGCATGGTGACCTCGGATGGTGGCACGGACAGTTCTATTGGATCCAGAAGGGTCAAATTAGTCAGGTTCGACATAAGGTAGACTTGAATTGGCGAGGAAACATGAATAATGGGATTGGTTATGGGCAGGAGGAGATTCAAAAGAAAAGAATAATAATTACATGATTTTAGAAAATTAATTTATAATACTTGAAATATAATATTTATTAGCCAAAATATGCTTACAAATAAATATCCAAAAATCAAAAGTCGATTTAAGGCAAACTGTAAGTTTTGTCAAATAATATTTTAGACAAAAATATCTTAAGCGAAACTAAATAATATTAAAAGAAATTATTTAAGTTTAAGAACCATATTTTGTAGAAATAATTTTTTTTTATTAATAAGCTGTACTTTAAATGCCACAAAATAGAAAATATAATTAGGGCTTCCAACCCAACGTTGAAAATATTTATTATACTTACAATAATAATAATCTGAATAGTAATAATGCTAATAATATTAATTCTTAAATCAACTATATATACCAATAATATATATCATCTACTTAATGATCTGTGATTAAAAGATACTAATAATAATAATAATAATAATAATAATAATAATAATAGAAATAACAGTAATGATAACTAATAATAACTAATAATAATAATAATGATAATAATAATAATAATAAACAAAACCATCTACTCTTATCCCGATTAAACACAGTAATGGAGAGAGAGAGTATAGAGAGAAAAGAGAGTTCGGGAGAGAGAGGCGCGTGTGGCGGCGTTGGGCGAGGCGGCCGGCGGGTTCGTCGGGGCGGAGCTTCGTGCGGAAGGGGGCGACGATGGGCGCAACGGATGGAATCGAGAGACGGAGGAGGAGAGGTTTTGATCGGCTGCGCTACGGCAGAGCTCCGGTGGTGTGGAGTCGCCGGTAGGCGGCGGAGGCTTAGACGATGGCGGAGGAATGCGGTGTAGAGGACGGAGGGGGTTTTCGCTTGAGGGGGCGGCTCCGGCGCCGATGGATGGTGCTTGTGCGCGGCGGTTCCTCGGGAACGGGAAGTCGGAGGGATCGGTCGGGGCTCAGAAGGGGGTTTCAGGCGGCCAACGAGGGGGTTTGAGTTCGGCCACGGCAAGTGGCTAAGGCGCTCAGGGAGGCGGTGCTCCGGCGGATATGGCCGTGGTCGAGGCCAGTGAAGCGGATGTGTGGGGGAGATCAGGTGGCGGCGGTGGCCGGATCTGAGCTGTGTGGCCAGGGCTGCGGACGGCGGCGACGCGACTCCGGTGGAGGTAAGGCGGGTGGTGATGGTGTTTCTTTTTATTTACTGTTAATTTTGGGGTTTTTGTGGCGGCGGTCGGCCACTCTGGTCATGGTGGTCGGAGGACGATGTACTGCGGTGGCAGGTTAGGCTTATGGCGGTAGCAGGGTTCGGTCGGAGTTTGGGTTGGTGTTGGCTGGTGGTGATGGTCTCGGCGAGGGTGGCTGCCGTTAGGGTAGTGAGGAAGGTGCTGGGTTGGTGGTGTTGATGATGTTGTCGATGGTGGAGGCGATGGTTATTCTGGCAGTGACGGTGGTGTTTGGTGGACGGGAAGCCGAGAGTCGAGGAAGCTGGAAGATAGGTTGGAAATACAGACGGGGTGTTGGGGAGATGGGGATGATGGTAGTCGTGGTCGAGAGGGGAGCTCATAGGTCTTAGGATCTTTGGGTCTGTATTCGCGGGTTTAGGGTAGCGTCGTGTCGGGGATTGTCCGACACGACAGAGGAGGGGCTGGAAGAAGTGTCCTGCGAGACACGGGATGGATTGGTGTCCGGGGTTGTCGGACACGAAGATTTTATGTATACGTAAAGGAAGATAAGTAGTAGATGGGACACGGACACGGTCATGGACACGATTCACTCACGGTTGATTTTGTGGAGAATTTGGAGAGTAGAAATACATGGATGAGTACCTGCCTATTTATAGGATGTGAAAATTCCCAATTAGATAAGAACTAGGAATAGTTTAAACCCAAAAATAGATAATTCGTAATTTAATTTAAATCAATTTAAATCCAAATCCAAATACAAATCCAATTTAAATCTAATTAAATTTTTAGCTCAAAATTAAATGGGATAAATCAAATTTCAAATATTTAACTATATAAATAAATTCAAAAATCAAATCAAGATTTAAATGGCCACAATAACTTCCAAATATATTTTTCAAAATACCAATAATAATAATTTCGAAAATAATAAATATTTTTAAATATCTTTTTGAATAATGAAATATTAATATTAATAAATCACAAAAATTACATTTTTATTAAAAATAGACTAATAAATAATTTCGAAATATATGTATGCACGAATAATGCATACATGATTATGTTTTTCCTAGTATGCAATAAAATATTATTTATGATTAATAACTGCAAAAAAAACAAAAGGCTTTTTATAGCAAGAATAATTATATAATATTTTGGAAGTGTATAATAAAATAGAGAAAAATGTTTTTCTAAAATATGTACGCTCGCACATATTCGCACTCGACGAGCAACTACGAAAAATAAAATTTCGTGCGCGACGTACAATACAAAATTTTAAATCAGTACTAATTTAAAAAAAAAAGTAGAAATTAAGGGATTTTACATCATACCCAACTTAAAAGAATTTCGTCCTCGAAATTAAGAATTTAGTAGGGGGTGAGAAGACACAAGGGGGTATCGATGGGGAACAATGGATAACAAAATCATGCCGAAAGAATCGCGATCTAGATTATAGAAAAATAATACGGTATGGTCACGGGTAATGAATGAGGGTCACGATTAAGAGAACGAAATAGATTCGCTTTAATTAAGGGATTAGAGGGTCTTGATAGGGTCGAGTAGTTTCGGATGAAGATATAGCAACATCGAATACGTGACCCTCTAATCTCTATGATACCATTATTCTACAGTTTTATTGACCAATGCTTGGTTGACCAAATGGATTAACTTCCTCTAGTCTCTATGATCTAGATAATACTATTGGTATTACCTTAATGGTCAAGGGTGTGTTAGGTCGTGGGGTATTCAACCCAACTTAAAGAATTATGCCAAGGGTGTTTGGGACATCTAACTAGTAGGGTCAATCTCTAGCAAGCACGATGGAAAGACAATGATAGAAGGAATCAAGCAAGATGCAGTCGATGAGTCGAACGATAGTTCAAATATGGAATCGAAGAAAGGGGTCATGTATGTGGATGAGATCCTAGACTTCTAATCCTATCCACAGGCTTGCTTGGTACGGTAAAGTGACCAAACAATTTAACTCGGCCTGCATGGGCCACCACAAAAACATGTAACGTCCCAGTCCCAAAATACGTAGGACTAGGAACGTAGACATGCCAGCTGTATTCATACGAAGTATACTCTAATATATGGAAATCTCGTACGAATACATAAGCTGTAAAATGCAGTAAAACCACAACTAATCTCATCCACACAAAATAAATGAATAGAAGATGTCATATAATGAGAATAAATTGTCTTGATACAATATGTTGGGCGGAGACAAATCCACTACCAACAAGATAAGGAAAAATACATAAGAAAGAAATAAGTTTAGCGAGCGAAGCGAAGACGATCCAAGTGCAATCATCCTCGAGAAATAGTAATGAACACGGCTAGAGCTAAAGCACCTACGAAAGACAATAACACACACCTGGGGAGATAACCAGGTCCTTAGAGGGACGTAACAAGACACATAATATCATGCCATATAAACTGAATAAATATTGCTCAAATAAATAAGTAAATCGAATTATAACATGGTCCAATACGCACCTACTGAACGAGCGTACCATCCCCCCAACCAAACAAGGACAGGAGATGGTAAACTAATTCACGGTGACGTATCTTTCCATGCCATGAATCCAATATGGTATCCGGACCCCAACAAGGTTCAATACCTTCTCATCGAAGTAGTAAGTCACACCTACAACCAAACAAGGACAAGATGTGACGAACTAATCCACGACAAGTTATTGTTCCAAGCCACGGTCAGATACAAGTACCCAAACCAAAAGTACTCGTACCTAACGGATAAGGTAGCCTACCGTTCTAAGTGAAATGTAGTTAAGAACCAATCCTTCCTACGCATGGGTCGTGGCTAAATAGGATCGGCATAGTCCCCCTTGGGCACCAGAGGCCCCATCAGTAAGAGCATGACGTTTCGCAGAATCGTCAGTGGCCGTCAGTACTCATGGATCATCAACCCCGTATCTCCAGCGGAGAGTCCGGGTCACAAGAGAAAGTGCATCGAAGCCCATACGCTAAGGAAATGTCCTCCCCGTCCAATGCCTACTCTGTTGTATCCACAACAGTAAACCTCTATAACCGCTAAGTCAAACTAAGCATGTAACCTCTATTAGCGGTTATTCCTATCGCACGGCTTGTACGTACTGGTGGCCAGCCAATCATGCACTTTCGTATTCTACATGCGACACACAACTTTGTGGTACAACGTGTCAAGGCCATGAATGCAACACACAAGATGGTCCCTTAAATCTTGGTTTAATGTGAGAAAATAATACATAGTAGGAAATATAAATGAACAGTAAGTTCTAACAGGTTATGCCATGTATCACAGTTTATTTTGCATAAAAAAATTAAGTAATGCATGAAATATGCGCTAAAATAAATAAACAGCAAATGGCAAGGTGTCTTGCCTGGTAGGACGCCTGGTGTACTATAATGATCAATATGGCATGGATTATGACTTCGGTGCAACAACTATGCATGGTGATCTCGGATGGTGGCATGGATAGTTCCATTGGGTCCAGAAGGGTCAAATTAGTCAGTTTCGACATAAGGTAGACTTGAATTGGCGAGGGAACATGAATAATGGGATTGGTTATGGGCAGGAGGAGATTCAAAAGAAAAGAATAATAATTATATGATTTTAGAAAATTAATTTATAATACATGAAATATAATATTTATTAGCCAAAATATGCTTACAAATAAATATCCAAAAATTAAAAGTCGATTTAAGGCAAACTGTAAGTTTTGTCAAATAATATTTTAGACAAAAATATCTTAAGCGAAACTAAATAATATTAGAAGAAATTATTTAAGTTTAAGAACCATATTTTGTAGAAATAATTTTTTTTATTAATAAGCTTTACTTTAAATGCCACAAAATAGAAAATATAATTAGGGCTTCCAACCCAACGTTGAAAATATTTATTATACTAACAATAATAATAATCTGAATAGTAATAATGCTAATAATATTAATTCTTAAATCAACTATATATACCAATAATATATATCATCTACTTAATGATCTGTGATTAAAAGATACTAATAATAATAATAATAATAATAATAATAACAATAATAATAATAATAATATAAATAACATTAATAATAACTAATAATAATAATAATAATAAACAAAACCATCTACTCTTATCCCGATTAAACACAGTAAGGGAGAGAGAGAGTATAGAGAGAAATGAGAGTTCGGGAGAGAGAGGCGCGTGTGGCGGCGCTGGACGAGGCGGCCGGCGGGTTCGCCGGGGCGAAGCTGCGCGTGGAGGGGGGCGGCAATGGGCGTAGTGGATGGAATCGAGAGGCGGAGGAGGAGAGGTTTTGATCGGCGGCGCTAGGGCGGAGCTCCGGTGGTGTGGAGTCGCCGGTAGGCGGCGGAGGCTTAGGCGATGGCGGAGGAACGCGGTGGAGAGGACGGAGGGGGTTTTCGCTTGAGGGGGCGGCTCCAGCGCCGATGGACGGTGCTTGGGCGCAGGGGTTCCTGGGGAACGGAAAGTTGGAGGGATCGGTCGGGGCTCAGAAGGGGGTTTCAGGCGGCCAACGAGGGGGTTTGGGGTTCGGCCACGGCAAGGGGCTGAGGCGCTCCGGGAGGCGGTGCTCCGGCGGATCTGGCCGTGGTCGTGGCCAGTGAAGCGGATATGTGGGGGAGATCAGGTGGCAGCGGTGGCCGGCTCTGAGCTGTGAGGTCAGGGCTGCGGACGGCGGCGGCGCGACTCCGGTGGAGGTAAGACGGGTGGTGATGGTGTTTCTTTTTATTTACTGTTAATTTTGGGGTTTTTGTGGCGTCGGTGGGCCACTCTGGTCGTGGTGGTCGGAGGACGATGTGCTGCAGTGGCAGGTTAGGCTTATGGCGGTGGCAGGGTTCGGTCGGAGTTTGGGTTGGTGTTGGCTGGTGGTGATGGTCTCGGCGAGGGTGGCTGCCGTTAGGGTGGTGAGGAAGGTGTTGGGTTGGTGGTGTTAATGATGTTGTCGATGGTGGAGGCGATGGTTATTCTGGCAGTGACGGTGGTGTTTGGTGGACGGGAAGCCGAGAGTCGAGGAGGCTGGGAGAGAGGTTGGAAATGCAGACGGGGTGTCGGGGAGATGGGGATGATGGTAGTCGTGGTCGAGAGGGGAGGGTCTTAGGATTTTTGGGTATGTATTCGCGGGTTTAGGGTAGCATCGTGTCGGGGATTGTCCGACACGACAGAGGAGGGGCTGGGAGAAGTGTCCTGCGAGACACGGGATGGATTGGTGTCCGGGGTTGTCGGACACGGAGATTTTATGTATTTGTAAAGGAAGATAAGTAGTAGATGGGACACAGACACGATCATGGACACGATGCACTCACGGTTGATTTTGTGGAGAATTTAGTGAGTAGAAATACATGGATGAGTACCTGCCTATTTATCGGATGTGGGAATTCCCAATTAGATAAGAACTAGGAATAGTTTAAACCCAAAAATAGATAATTCGTAATTTAATTTAAATCAATTTAAATCCAAATCCAAATACAAATCCAATTTAAATCTAATTAAATTTTTAGCTCAAAATTAAATAGGATAAATCAAATTTTAAATATTTAACTATTTAAATAAATCCAAAAATCAAATCAAGATTTAAATGGCCACAATATCTTCCAAATATATTTTTTAAAATACCAATAATAATAATTTCGAAAATAATAAATATTTTTAGATATCTTTTTGTCACGCCCCAGAACCAGAATACTGGAGAGCGGGAGAATGACTCAGCCAGCTACGCATTACGGGTAGATGAATACCGTATAATACGATAAATGCTGTCTAACCAGACGAGGGGGTGCATACTACATAAAGGTCTTGCTATGGTCATTTCACATCTATTGTCTCAATCATTCAATCAAGAAGCATAAATAGAGAACATGTAAGATAAAGTAGTAAGGCGTCCCAAACGCTTAGTCAAAATGTCCTTGAGATCTGGCTTTACAAAACATAGCCAGATGGTATAGCAAGTATCCACAATTGTTATCAGCTGCAGTCTGACTTAATTACAATTATGTAAAAGTAAGTACAAGACAATCCGACTAACATGTCGGTGCCAAACGGCTAAGTATAAAGATAAATAACAAAACGAGCGGTGAGGTAAGGAACCCACTCGAGTCCTCATGCGATCATTCTCCTAGTATTGACCATCTTGGAGGTAGAAGTACGCTGGATCCTCGGGAATCGGCTCTAAATCTGGCCATGCAAAACCAGAGAGGTTAGACCTCTAATAACAAGTACAACAAGGAAGGACGATATGAAGGACATAAACCAGTAAGTAAAAGAATATAATGATAATAGATCTCTGCTTTCCACTAGGATTCACATCACATCACGACACTTCGAACCAACCTCCCAACCAAACAAGGACAGAAGTTGGCCCGTCATGTCCTGACATTCTGATCATCCCAGTTAGGTAACAGAGTAGTACAGTACACAAATAAATCATCTTGAACGGCCAATCAAATCCTACGGCTTGCTATTATGAGTCCCAAGTTAACATGGAATTATGCAAAAATAGGAATTCCTCAGTTCTTACTATGTACGAGCAAGGCTAGTCTATCCAGTCAATCAATTGCGCCAATCACGTAGTTAGACGAGTCCCAGCGGGACGCCCGCCGTTATAGCATGTACAATAATATAAGCAGATACTGTTCCCTGCCCGTGTGACAGATTTACAGTATCTGTGGGAACCAGCCGGCCCGTCGGGCACTTAATAGTCCCAAGGGGGCTGCCATGTAAGAACTCGAGAATCTATTCTCTCCATGCCATCATTATTTTATTTAACTTAATAGTCTCTACGTTGAGTGAAGTTCCATGCCGTGGATCATGGTCGTTCAAATGAGTACTTTCGTACGGGGTACGATATGCGCAACTCTACAACGATACCCGTGCGGCTAGGTTGTAGGTTTTATATAGCGTGATGCAACAATCAAATTAACCACGGAATAATCATGCCTTGACCATAAGATACACATGCTTCTTTTGTAGAAAATAAATAAATAGATAAATAAATAAATAAATAGATTGAAGCCTGCATGTGCATGTATGTCAATATTTCGGGATCAGCCAGTCGATTTACAATAGTTCATAACATGAACGTGTCTCATTCATTCATTTTAATAAGACGACTAGCCAGTCTCTTAGTTCCAACTAGGAACGCATGATCAATTAGTCAAATAACCATCGTCATTAATGGTGACAAGGCATGAAAGTCATTTATCATCAAATAGGGTCGAGTCTATAACTCTCGAGGTCAAGTTCTAGTCATACTGGGTATCCATGGATCAATCAGGACACAAGGCGCATTTTGCATAACAATCCATTTTAACAATTTTAATATATCATGATTTATCAAAAAATTCACGCAAAAAGGCGTAAGGATATAATAGAAGAATTATCATGCCATCATTAAATGAATATGTTGAGGAATAAATAAAAACACTCAGGTCAGGAAGTCACGCCAACAAATCTATGCTAAGGCCAAAAGTCACGCAAGAAGTCTATGCTTAAGACCAACAAGTCACGCTAAGTCTAGCTGGGGTGAGCGTGGAAAATGGGTGTGAACAGTGAGCGTGAAAAGTGATACACGCTGGCGAGCGTGAGCGTAAAAAGTCACGCAAGCAAGCGCAGCGTGAGCGTGAAGGGAAAATTCACGCACGCACAAGAGAGCGTGACTAAAAATCCACGCACTCATGGAAGTGTGCGTGACTAAAAATACACGCAGACTCGTGGATGTGTGCGTGACTAAAAATACATGCACGCACAGAGTGAGCGTGACTAAAATACACGCACGCACACACAGTGTAAACGTAACTCAAAAGTCACGCAGACACGCACAGTGTGAACGTAACTCAAAAGTTACGCACGCATGTAAAGACATGAGCGTGACTAAAAATACACGCAAAACACGTAAAGACGTGTGCGTGACTGGGCTGATGTTTACGCGAGCACGTAAGAACGTGTGCGTGAAACATCTCCCAACCTCCAAGTCCCATGGAGCCTTGTTCCAGTGTCGGGAATACACGCTAAGTTGGTGGATCAAGAACTCATGAACAGCCGAAATACTATAACTTAGATCTAGAGAAAACCAGCCGTAGAAATCGAAAATGCTAAGAACTAATCTCTCTTGGAATCACGAGAAGAAGGCAAATGAACCATAAAAATGGGTGATTGAGAAGCAAGTTTGCACTTGCCTTCTCCTGCTGCTGGTTAGGTGGAGAAGTAATGGGAGGAAGAAGAAGTAGTAATGGTGAGAATGAAGTAATGAGGAGAGAGAAAGAGATGGAAGCTTTAAATAGGAAGGGGGTGGTAGGTAGGAGCTAGTGGGCCGGGTCTGTGGGGTTCGGCCAAGGCCAACCCGAAGGTAAACAGAAGAAGGTAAAAACAGAAAATAAATGCAGAAAAAAAAATGCAGGTAATAAAATTGCAGGAAATTAATTAACATGAAAATTAAAGAGCAGATAATTAATTAACATGAAAATTTAAGGGAATTTAAATACAAACTAATACATGATAAATACTAAACAAATACTCATGAGTTGTATATGTATAAAAATATGCATTCCGGGAACGGGGAGTGACATCTCTACCCACCTTAGAAAAAATTCCGTCCTCGGAATTTCAAATCCATGCAAGTAGAAATATCAGAGCTAAACTAATACAAGCAATTCTAGTGAGCAAGCAATCATTGTTACCATATCAAAAGTAAGTACTATATATGTAAATCCATCAATCTACGATATCAAGTAGCTCTACCCATAAAGTGATAAGCATGAGAAATCAAGACAATCAAGGTATACAGAAAAAGATATACCTTGTTAGTCAAACAGGTATGGATACCGGGATCAGATATCATCCTCACGTTCCCACGTTGACTCTCCCAAGGAGTGATGACCCCAAGCAACACGGACAAGACTAATTGTTCGGTTCTTGAGTATCTTCTCTCTTCGGTCCAAAATGGACACAGGCTGTTCCTCGTAAGACAGGTTGGTACCAACAACCAGCTTAGAATGATCGAGGACATGGCTTGGGTCCGATACATACCTACGTAATTGAGATACATGAAACACGTCATGCACCTCTCGTAACGAAGGTGGGAGTGATAAACGATAAGCAACATCGCCTATCCGATCAAGCATGACAAATGGACCCACGTACCGCGGACTCAATTTCCCGCGAACGCCAAATCTAATGACCCCACGAGTAGGTGAGATCCGCAAGAATACGTGGTCCCCAATAGAGAATTCTAACGGCCTACGATGCTGGTCCGCCCAATGACGATGCCGATCCTGCGCAACTCGAAGTCGCTCTTTAATTCTTTTAACTACTTCAACCGTCTGAACAATCATTTCTGGGCCTAGCATCTTCCTCTCCCCGATATCATCCCATGCAAGCGGTGACCTGCACTTCTTACCATATAATGCTTCAAATGGCGCCATCTGGATACTGGCTTGATAACTATTGTTGTATGAGAACTCGACCAAGTGCAGGTGACTCTCCCAAGACCCTCCAAAATCTAAAGTGCAAGCTCGCAACATGTCTTCTAAAGTCTGAATCGTTCTTTCCGATTGTCCATCTGTCTACGGATGGTAGGCCGTGCTAAACCTTAACTTGGTACCCAGACTATGATGTAAGCTCTTCCAGAAATATGATGTAAAGCGGGTATCTCGATCTGACACAATACTAACAGGGACTCCATGCTGCCTGACTATCTGTTGCATATATAACTCTGCCAACTTTTCTGTAGATTGTCCTACTCTGAAAGGAAGAAAGTGTGCTACCTTTGTAAGCCGATCTACTATCACCCAAATAGCATCCTTACCACTTGGTGATCTCGGTAAACCGGTCACAAAGTCCATTGTAATATGCTCCCATTTCCATTCCAGGATAGAAAGCGGTTGCAATAATCCAGCTGGCCTCTGCTGTTCTGCCTTCACTTGCTGACATACCAAGCAACGGGAAACAAATCTAGCTATCTCCCTCTTCATCCCGTTCCACCAGAAATGCTGCTTGATATCTTGGTACATCTTGGTCCCTCCAGGGTGAATAGAATACTGAGAACTGTGAGCTTCTGTCATAACCTCCTGTCTGATATCTCCACTAGGCACACATAGACGTGATCCAAACCTAAGCATACCATCTTCATGAATTTGCATCTCCTTCCTGAGTCCTGACTCACATTCTACCCTAAGCTTCTGAATCCTTGGGTCTTGTGCCTGAGCTGCCTTGATCCTGTCTACTAAGTCAGATTGAACTTGCAGACTTGCTAGAACTCCCACATCACTAGGAAGTATAACTTCGATGCCCATCTCCTGAAGGTCTTCTAAGATATGCTCCTGTGTTGTCAACATAAATGCGCCGCCTCTCCTGCTAAGAGCATCTGCTACTACATTAGCCTTGCCTGGATGATACTGAAGCTCCACGTCATAATCCTTAATCAACTCCAACCACCTTCTCTGTCTCATGTTCAATTCCTTCTGAGTAAAGATGTACTTCAGACTTTTATGATCTGTGTACATCTCCACTCGGTCACCATATAAGTAATGCCTCCATAGCTTCAGAGCAAACACTACTGCCGCCAACTCTAAATCATAAGTTGGGTAATTCTTCTCGTGGTCCCGAAGCTGCCTAGATGCATATGCTATCACCTTCCCATGCTGCATAAGGACACATCCAAGTCCTTTACCTGACGCATCACAATATACTGTAAAACCTCCGGGTCCAACCGGCAATGTAAGAATAGGTGCTGATATCAACTTCTGCTTCAAAGTCTCGAATGATGCCTGACATTCTGCCGACCAAACGAATGGTACATCTTTCCGGGTCAAGCGGGTCATGGGCGCTGAAAGTCTTACAAAGTCTGAAACAAATCTTCGGTAATATCCTGCTAATCCCAAGAAACTCCGCACATCTGCTACGGTCTTGGGTACTGGCCAACTCTCTACTGCTTCTATCTTCCTGGGATCTACTACTACTCCAGTTCCTGATATGATATGTCCCAAAAATGAAATGTGATCCGACCAAAACTCACACTTGCTGAGCTTGGCATACAACTGGTTCTCTCTCAGAACTTGCAACACTTTCCTGAGGTGGTCTTCATGCTCCTTTTCGCTAGCAGAGTATACGAGAATGTCGTCAAGAAACACAATGACAAACTGGTGTAAGTATGGTATAAAGATACGATTCATCAAATCCATGAATATTGCTGGAGCATTGGTCAAACCAAACGGCATTACTAAGAACTCATAATGCCCATACTTCGACCTGAATGCTGTCTTGGGAATATCTTCCTTCCGAACCCTCACCTGATGGTACCCTGAACGAAGATCTATCTTGGAGAAAACTCTAGCCTTGCTCAACTGGTCAAATAAGTCGTCGATCCTGGGTAATGGGTACTTGTTCTTCACTGTTGCCGCGTTAAGCTTCCTGTAGTCAATGCATAATCTGGATGACCCATCCTTCTTTCCCACAAGTACCACTGGTGCTGCCCATGGTGACACGCTAGCTTGGATAAACTTCTTCCCCTTCAGTTCCTCTATGTGTTGATATACCTTGGCCTGCTACGAATCTGCCATTCTATAAACCCGATCTGATATCGGTTTAGTTCCTGATGCCAATTCTATACTGAACTCAATATCTCTAATTGGTGGTAGACCTGGAAGTTCTTCAGGAAATACGTCTAGAAATTCTTCAATTACCTTCGAAATCTGAACTTCTTCCATTGCCGCTACTACCCCCTGCTCTGGTTGAGTTGCCTCTGATCTGACTAAGGTGAATCTCTTCCTGCCTGGAATATCAAAAGATACACTCCCTCTACGATAATCTATTGTCGCATGACTGTCTTTCAGCCAGTCCATGCCTAAAATAACGTCAAAATTTCCGACAGAAAATTCTATCAACTGGGCGGGTAAGGAATGCCCGTAAACTACAACACTACACGCTAGAATAACTCTACTAACTCCTACGAGCCCATTACCAGTGAGTATATTCAACCTCCCTGGCAATGCCGCGAACTCCATCCCTAGACATGTCGCAAATCGTGCAGATATAAATGAATGGGATGCTCCCGAATCAAACAATGCTACTACAGAATATGAGGCGACGAGAATGTTACCTGCCACAACATCTCCCGATGCCAATGCCTCTTCTAAGGACAGAGTGAATGCTTGCCCTCGACCTCCTTGCTGATTTCCATGCTGCGGCCTAGCCTGATGCTGCTGCTGGCCCCTTCCTTGATGATGCTGGGGTGGTCTATGCTGGTGTTGCTGCATCGGCGGTCCCTGCTGCCGAAACATCTGAGCCTGCGGATGCTGTGCCACCGGCCTTACTGCCACTGCTGGTCCTCGATATTGGCCTGCCCCTGGGGCTGGCAGAGCAGGAAACTGCTGCCCTGGCCCTCCTGCCCTCGAATTCATGGGACATATGGTAACCCGATGGTCTAGATTTCCACATATCAGACACAGTCTATTCAATATCCGACACACATCTCTAGTGTGCCCCATCTTTCCGCAATAAGTGCAGCCCGCCAGGGGTTACTGGTTCTTCCTCTGTTGCTGTTGCTGCTGCTGCCTGGGTGGTGCTGGTCCTCGTATCGCCACATCGTGGATATGAACGCCAGTGGATGGTGCTGTTGTTCGGGGCGCTGTTCCCCCTCCTCCTTCAATCTGACTGTGGGATCTCTTTTGACCCCCAGTCCTTGTCGCAAGCCTCTGAATGGTGAGCTCATGCCTTCGAGTTTCCGTCAATATCTCATCAAAAGTTTGGTAATTGTGCCCCTCTATCAATTGCAAGAGCTCAAGATGAAACCCTTGCTGAAACCTCATGGCCCTCTGGCGCTCCATTGCTACCATCTCTGGGGCGAATCTACTCAATCTGCAGAACTCCGCTGCATAAGCATCTACAGTCTTGCCGGCCTGCCTGAGGTTGATAAATTTCTGTTGTAGCTCAAACTGTACCACAACTCCATAGTACTTGGTCTTGAATCTTGAAGTGAAATCGTCCCAAGCCACAGGACGTCTGATGCCCACTTCCTCTAATTCCCACCAATCACGTGCGAGATCCTGAAGTAACAACTTCACTAGATCTACACGTTCTTCTGCCGGTACCTTAGCTGCTGTCAGAATAGCCTCCATATCCTTAAGCCATGCATCTGCTGAGATGGCATCCTCCGTGCCCTCGAAACGGCGGGGGTTGTACTTGCAAAACCTGGTTGATGCTCCTGAATCAGCCCTGACTCCTCTTTCCAAAGCCGTCTGCAATCCTTGGTTGTGCAACACATTCTGCTCTTGTAGCTGAGTGTGCATGCGCTGCGGGGCCAACATCTGATATTGCTGAGCAGCCATCATTCCTCTCATGATCTCCAGAAGGGCTGGTGTGTCCACTTCCACAGGGGTAGGTGGAACTGTGGGTGGGTTTGGAATATCTGGATACTGCGGTCCAACCGCTGGTTCTACTATCACTTCTTCCTGGATAGCCTCCTGAGGCGAGACTGGCCCTGGTTGCTGACCATCCTGGTCAGGTTGTCCTTGTTGCCTTTGTTGTTGCTGTCCAGCTCTGACCGATGCGGACGAAGTGCCCCTAAGAAAAGGGACAAGAGAACAGTCAAACAACCGGACATGAAGGATCGATGAAGTCAAAGGATACCGGAATGTCAAGCAAGGGTTTGAGAATAACGAATCATGAGATCAAGGGGAAATATGTGTGATTGAGACATCCTATAAATCAAAACACCCCACAAGTCTGAAATCAGACCTGCATGGGCCACCACTAAAACCTTGTCACGCCCCAGAACCAGAATACTGGAGAGCGGGGGAATGACTCAGCCAGCTACGCATTACGGGTAGATGAATACCGTATAATACGATCAATGTTGTCTAACCAGACGAGGGGGTGCATACTACATAAAGGTCTTACTATGGTCATTTCACATCTATTGTCTCAATCATTCAATCAAGAAGCATAAATAGAGAACATGTAAGATAAAGCAGTAAGGCGTCCCAAACGCTTAGTCAAAATGTCCTTGAGATCTGGCTTTATAAAACATAGCCAGATGGTATAGCAAGTATCCACAATTGTTATCAGCTGCAGTCTGACTTAATTATAATTATATAAAAGTAAGTACAAGACAATTCGACTAACATATCGGTGCCAAACGGCTAAGTATAAAGATAAATAACAAAACGAGCGGTGAGGTAAGGAACCCACTCGAGTCCTCCTGCGATCATTCTCCTAGTATTGACCATCTTGGAGGTAGAAGTACGCTGGATCCTCGGGAACCGGCTCTAAATCTTGCCATACAAAACCAGAGAGGTTAGACCTCTAATAGCAAGTACCACAAGGAAGGACGATATGAAGGACATAAACCAGTAAGTAAAAGAATATAATGTTAATAGATCTCTGCTTTCCACTAGGATTCACATCACATCACGACACTTTGAACCAACCTCCCAACCAAACAAGGACAGAAGTTGGCCCGTCATGTCCTGACATTCTGATCATCCCAGTTAGGTAACAGAGTAGTACAGTACACAAACAAATCATCTTGAACGGCCAATCAAATCCTACGGCTTGCTATTATGAGTCCCAAGTTATCATGGAATTATACAAAAATAGGGATTCCTCAGTTCTTACTATGTACGAGCAAGGCTAGTCTATCCAGTCAATCAATTGCGCCAATCATGTAGTTAGACGAGTCCCAGCGGGATGCCCGTCGTTATAGCATGTACAATAATATAAGCAGATACTGTTCCCTGCCCGTGTGACAGATTTACTGTATCTGTGGGAACCAGCCGGCCCGTCGGGCACTTAATAGTCCTAAGGGGGCTGCCATGTAAGAACTCGGGAATCCATTCTCTCCATGTCATCATTATTTTATTTAACTTAATAGTCTCTACGTTGAGTGAAGTTCCATGCCGTGGATCATGGTCGTTCAAATGAGTACTTTCGTACGGGGTACGATATGCGCAACTCTACAACGATACCCGTGCGGCTAGGTTGTAGATTTTACATAACGTGATGCAACAATCAAATTAACCACGGAATAATCATGCCTTGACCATAAGATACACATGCTTCTTTTATAGAAAATAAATAAATAGATAAATAAATAAATAAATAGATTGAAGCCTGCATGTGCATGTATGTCAATATTTCGGGATCAGCCAGTCAATTTGCAATAGTTCATAACATGAACGTGTCTCATTCATTCATTTTAATAAGACGACTAGCCAGTCTCTTAGTTCCAACTAGGAACACATGATCAATTAGTCAAATAACCATCGTCATTAATGGTGACAAGGCATGAAAGTCATTTATCATCAAATAGGGTCGAGTCTATAACTCTCGAGGTCAAGTTCTAGTCATACTGGGTATCCATGGATCAATCAGGACACAAGGCGCATTTTGCATAACAATCCATTTTAACAATTTTAACATATCATAATTTATCAAGAAATTTACGCAAAAAGGCGTAAGGATATAATAGAAGAATTATCATGCCATCATTAAATGAATATGTTGAGGAATAAATAAAAACACCCAGGTCAGGAAGTCACGCCAACAAATCTATGCTAAGGCCAAAAGTCACGCAAGAAGTCTATGCTTAAGACCAACAAGTCACGCTAAGTCTAGCTGGGGTGAGCGTGGAAAATGGGCGTGAACAGTGAGCGTGAAAAGTGATACACGCTGGCGAGCGTGAGCGTAAAATGTCACGCAAGCAAGCGCAGCGTGAGCGTGAAGGGAAAATTCACACACGCACAAGAGAGCGTGACTAAAAATCCACGCACTCATGGAAGTGTGCGTGACTAAAAATACACGCAGACTCGTGGATGTGTGCGTGACTAAAAATACACGCACGCACAGAGTGAGCATGACTAAAATACACGCACGCACACACAGTGTGAACGTAACTCAAAAGTCACGCAGACACGCACAGTGTGAACGTAAATCAAAAGTTACGCACGCATGTAAAGACATGAGCGTGACTAAAAATACACGCAAAACACGTAAAGACGTGTGCGTGACTGGGTTGATGTTTACGCGAGCACGTAAGAACGTGTGCGTGAAACATCTCCCAACCTCCAAGTCCCATGGAGCCTTGTTCCAGTGCCGGGAATACACGCTAAGTTGGTGGATCAAGAACCCATGAACAGCCGAAATACTATAACTTAGATCTAGAGAAAACCAGTCGTAGAAATCAAAAATGCTAAGAACTAATCTCTCTTGGAATCACGAGAAGAAGACAAATGAACCAAAAAAATGGGTGATTGAGTAGCAAGTTTGCACTTGCCTTCTCCTGCTGCTGGTTAGGTGGAGAAGTAATAGGAGGAAGAAGAAGTAGTAATGGTGAGAATGAAGTAATGAGGAGAGAGAAAGAGATGGAAGCTTTAAATAGGAAGGGGGTGGTAGGTGGGAGCTAGTGGGCCGGGTCTGTGGGGGTTCGGCCAAGGCCAACCCGAAGGTAAACAGAAGAAGGTAAAAGCAGAAAATAAATACAGAAAAAAAATGCAGGTAATAAAATTGCAGGAAATTAATTAACATGAAAATTAAAGAGCAGATAATTAATTAACATGAAAATTTAAGGGAATTTAAATACAAACTAATACATGATAAATACTAAACAAATACTCATGAGTTGTATATGTATAAAAATACGCATTCCGGGAACGGGGAGTGACACTTTTTGAATAATTAAATATTAATATTAATAAATCTTAAAAATTATATTTTTTATTAAAAATAGACTAATAAATAATTTTGAAATATATGTATGCGCGAATAATGCATACATGATTATGTTTTTCCTAGTATGCAATAAAATATTATTTATGATTAATAACTGCAAAAAAAACAAAAGGCTTTTTATAGCAAGAATAATTATATAATATTTTGGAAGTGTATAATAAAATAGAGAAAAATATTTTTCTAAAATATGTACGCTCGCACATATTCGCACTCTACGAGCAACTACGAAAAATAAAATTTCGTGCGTGACGTACAATACGACTATGCGATGTACAATACAAAATTTTAAATCAGTACAAAATTTAATAAATAAAAAAATAGTAGAAATTAAGGGGTTTTACAATTCTGGATCGCCGAGAGAAGGTATTGAGGAACCAGGTGATACCCTTGGTACGCGTCGCATGGAGGCATCATTCTCCAGGAGAGTCTACCTGGGAGCGGGAGGATGAGATGCGCGAGCGGTACCCCTATCTTTTTGGACCTTGAGGTATACTTTCTATCTTTCTCAGCAGTTAGTTTCGCCTTTAATTTCGAGGACGAAATTATTTTAAGGGGGGTAGATTTGTCACTACCACTTTTCTAGCTTGAGGGTATTTTGGTCATTTTTTTAAATTTTGAGAATTATTTGGAATTATTATTTATTATTTAGATTTATTAGAATTAATGTAATTTTTAGTGATTTTTAGTATAATTGATTTTGGGCCTATAGTTGACTTTGACTAATGTTGACTAGGAGACTAACCTAGAGGCTAACCTAGGTTATGGCTACTTGGTTAGGTTAAGTAACCCTAGCTTGACCTTAGTTAGTGATTTCATAATCATTAGAATTATTTTAGAAAAATTAGGAGTTAGTTTGATTAAGGAATGGCTTGTGAAATCACAAGTCATTATATGACTTAAAGCCTTAAAGCCCATAGGCCCACACCATGAACCAAACCCTAACCCTAACCCTAATCAGCCCATGGCTGGTTACATTGATCCCTTCTTCCTATTTAATCCCCTCCTAGAAATTAGGGCTAGCCTCCATTGGGATTTTTGCAAGTTTGGAAAGACGTGAGTCCCCATCTTCCTTAAATCATAGAAATTCCTATTTAACTCCTTTTCCACCCAAATCAATTGCAATAGGACCTATATTTACTGTTCTTGCTGTTGGTATTGAGTATTTTCAGAAAGGAAACAATTTGTGGAAGTTTTGGTGGATTGAGGAACCACTTCCATTTGGGGCTTTTGAGCCTTGCTCATCAATAGGTATATTTCAATCCCCTCTATGAATACTGTTTATTTGCATTACTAGGATGCCCTAGCCTTAACCTAACAGCAGGAATAGCTAACCCTAGAATTTGAGTCCTATACGTGTCCGTATCGGATACGTATCAGTTCGTATAGGCATGTGTTCGACGAAATGCCCCAAAGGGCATTTCGATCCATTTTTTGTAATCTATTTGAATAGGAATTAGGGTGTTGACCTCGCATATGGTTTTCTATTGCACTGATCACGATTTAGCGTCGTGTCGAGTCGCACGGACACGCGGTCGCACACACGTACGCGCGGGCAGGAAGCATGCCCTGCTACTCGGGGCTGTTTTCTCTGTGCACACGCCACCCCGACACGTATAATTTGACACACGTGTCGTGTCCATGACTGACACGGGGTTCCCCAAGTGGTTCGAGCTCTCGTGTCGTATTGGACATGTATTTACGTGTGTACTGTGCGTGCACTGTGTGTTCAGTGCACTGAATTTATTTTCCTGTTTCGATTCGATTTTAAATGCTTTAATTATGTTTTCACTTGCTAATTAGATCCTATATATCATGTATAATCAATATTATATTAGGTTTACATAATGGAATAAGCTGTTGTTGTGGATTGATTCAAATTGGGTTAACTTTAGGTTCGACTGATACTAGGCTCTGATACATTAGTTTCCAGATTTCTAAACCCTCTAATTCCATGTTTTAATTATGTTTCACACTGTTTATATATCCCCACATGATTGTTAGTATATGTAAATGCAATATTTCGATTCAAATTGGTTTTTGAGTTAAGAATGGGATTTTGAGCTAGTGTGTTGGATTTCAAATTTCTGTTGAACTGATACTTGATTCATCCTTCCTTATTAAACTGGATTTAAGTTATTCCTTTGAATACTATTGCCTAACTGAGATTGTTCTTCCCTTCTTACATAATCGAGTTGAATGTTAATTGCAAACCTGAGATTCCTCATTCAATATTTAACTGAGTTTTGTTGAATTAACTTGAATGGGTTTTTGCTGAACTGAGTTTGTGTTTCAAATACCTGAGATTACTCCTTGAAAATACTGAAATATAGTTTAGATTTATATGGACTAATACCATTTCATAACTAGTTCTAGTTACTTTCGAATTTGTAATTGAAAGGATTTCTACTTTCCTGAAGGATGATTTAATTCTGAAAACCTGGATTGATTTCCTTTCCATCCTTCAACTGAGTTCTGTGTTTTGATAAACTAAAATATTTTCCAGTTATTCCCATTCCCTAAACTGGTTTCCTTTCCTTTTGCCACATTATTAGTTCCCTTATAACTGAGTTTCATTTCTAATACACTGTGGACTGAAATCTGGGTTTTGGGGTTCCTGTTTTAAACTGGAATTTCGATATGGGTTTTCCTTTTTCTGAAATGAACTGTTGCCATGCCACATTGTAATTAGCTTCACTGATTTCCCTTTCCCTGTTTCATATTGATATGTGTGTACATACAGGTTTCATTAACCTGTTTTGGACTGCTTTCCCTGTTTAACTAATTTTAGGATTCACTATTTTTACTCTCTCATGTTTCATTCACTACACACACTCTCATATATCACTGAACACAGGATTACCTATCCACTATCATGCATCTATCTTGAAACCTCACCTCACACACACCCTCTACTCCATGCTTTACTGTTACACTGTTTTTATGTTTCCCTAACACACACACACACTCATGTACACAGGTTCAACCATCACACTCTCTTGTCACATGCTACCACACATTTCCCTTTTTCCCTTCTCTACATGTATATATATACATGTATAGATTTTGAGATGAATAGATATGTATATATCTTACATATATATTATATAATATGTTGTACTTTTATATATATATTAGATACATATATGTGTGGGTGATATGTGTATAGTAACCTATAGGCTAATGTGTAATTCTATGTTATATTATAAAATAGATCAATGTGTGTATTCCTATATTAGATTATATAGTTATATCTATTTGTGTATTATTTTAGGTATAGATATATTGTCATGTATGTAATGTTATGGTTTGGTTGTTAGGGCATGTTATTGCCTAGTAAGCCTAGATTAGTCTTGTTAGAACCTAGAATGGCTTGTTAGACCTAGAATAGACTAGTTAGACTAGTTTGACTTAGGTTTGACTTGGTTGACCTAGTTTGACTTCTAGGGTTGACCAGAGTTGACCAAGAGTTGACTTTGGTCTAGATTGACCTAGATTCTTGTAGAATGCATAGTAGTGCATCTTCTTATCATTCTGGACTTGTTGTGACTTGTGCTATTCTAAATAGGAGCCAGACACCACTCTTCGGACAGTACGTTCATTTTGGATATTCGGTTAGCAGGCGAGTACATTCTTTGATCTTTTCATACCTGTCTGGACTATATTCTTGCTCTAGATTACTCTACATGATGCTGACACGTATCTTTACGGATTAATACTAGATGGATCCCTTCCTGAGATGTTATCCCTCTACGGGTGCATCGGGTATTTCATGTTCATATACTTTATCATGTGCATCAGGTACTCCTTGTACTCGTACTAGTTCATGTTATTACAGGTTCTCATGTGCTTTCATGTGCTTTATCACATGTCTCATGTACTACTTATTACATGAGTTCATGTATCTTTAGCTATATTCATGTGCTTATAACGTAACTTGAATGGATCCTTGTGTATTGATTGGGGCGGGGTGAGTAGAATTGGTTATGTGATCATTATCCCAAGTAGTTGTATTCATGTACCTCTTAGTTGTATTCATGTGCCCCTAAGCCGGTTACATAACCATATTGTACTCTAAATCACTTAGCCACTTACAGTCTCTACTTATCATGTATTTACTTTCAGTTACAAATATCTCCTGTTTACTCGTACTTCCTTTTCAGCACTTCCTGTATTTTACTCTATTGCATGTTTTATACTCCTAACCTGCTATGAACTGTTGAGAGATATGTGCTCGTTCCCGTCCTGATTGGACCTGTTGAAAATTTTATAGAGGAGGAGGAGGAGGCCTGCTTAGACACTTACTATAGGACAGCCTTAGAGGACACTTGTGATCCGGACTTCCAGTCGGATCCCTTAGCAGTAGAGACAATTGCTCTATAGATAGTTTATCTTATTTCATAGTATTTGGAGTTGAGTTGTATATACATTTGGGATTTGTATTATGTCTGGATGTTGTGGAGTTTATTATAGACATTTAGCTCTCTCTCTATTTGTATTTCCTGTGGATTTTGATCTTGCATCTTTTATTATCTATCTATCTTCCTTTCATGTTCTACCTTAGCTATGTTTGAGTTATATTTCTGTTATGTCACCCCCATTCGGGGAGTATAACTGTTATTACCTTCAACTATTAGATGTTGTGACCTAGGACAGCGTTCTACCGCCGACACTGTGGCATAGGCTAGACGTACCCACGTCTCGTGCCCTTACTCTAGGGTGCGGGTCGTGACACCAAACAAGGTTGATTATCAAGGGGTAATGCCCCAGTCCCAAAATACGTAGGACTAGGAACGTAGACATGCCAGCCGTATAATAAATATACGTAAGCTGTAAAATACAGTAGAAGCATAACTAATCTCATCCACACAAAATAAATGAATAAAAGATATCATATAATGATAATGAATTATCTTGATACAATTTGTTGGGCGGAGACAAATCTATTACCAACAAATAAGGAAAAAATACATGGAAAATGAAATAAGTTTGGCGAGCAAAATGAAGACGATCCAAGTGCAATCATCCTCGAAGAATAGAGCGCAAGTCATGGCCATAGCTAGAACACTTGCGAAAGATAAGAGCAAACACCTGGCGAGATAACCAGGTCCTCAGAGGGACATAACAAGATACAATAAACATGCCATATAAATACTGAATATAAATTATGCCACAATCAAAGAAAGTGACAAGACATAAATAAGGTAACCTAACCATACTAAAGTGAACATGCAGTTGAGAACAAACCTTTCGTCGCATAAGCCCTGGCTGTAAATAGGATCTGGTATAGTCCCTACTTGGGCACCAGTGACCTAAGCGTATGACGTTCAAAAACGACAATAGCAAACCTGAGAGGCTAAACGTACCCGTATCTCCACCGGAGCTTCCGGGTTATAAGGGAAGTACAATCGAAGCCCATACGACAAGGAAATGTTCTCCCTAACCAATGTACCTATCATGTCGCATCCACGACCATATAACACTACTAACCATCAAGGCTTCTAACATACAACTATTGACAGTTAGACCTAACGCACGTCCTATACACATCAGTGATCAGCCAACACGCAAGTCCGGGTGCTATATGCTACTCACAACTCACAAATCTCGTAGCACATCAGTGTCAAAGTTTATATAATGCAATAAACTAGTGGTAGTCCCTTAACTCTAGGTCCATATGCAATCAAAGGATAAATAAAAAGGTACAACTATATCATTGAGCAGGCAGTAAGTCAGGAACTGTAATAATGGTACAGCAAAAAGAACTGGAAATAAATACACAGTGATATGTAATAAATAAAATGCAGACTAATTATAAACATTAAATTATGGCAAGGAATCTTGCCTGGTGGGTCGTCTGGTGTGGTGCGTTAATCTGACAAGTCCGGTTCTGTCCAATAGCCATGGTCGATGCTGCATAGTCCGAATTTGCGAGAAAATATGAATGGATGATTAGTCATGATAAGGGTGATGATCAAGGAGAAATTATGGAGATTACGTATATAAATTTTCTAAAATATTTTTATTTAAATTCTTGGAAATACTTTATATATATATCAAACTTAAAATTTTACATTGTTATTAGTCAAATATACGTTTAGATGAATGCTTAAAAAAATATCAAAATTCAATTTTAGGCTCTTAAACATTTAAAATATATATAATATATATATATATTGTAGAAAAGTAACTTTTCTTTAGTCAAAATATTTTAATAAAATATAGGAAAAATAATTTTAGGGCTATTGAGTGGTGTCAAAATAATTTTGGAAAAATATGCATTATCAATTTATTTAAATAAACAGAATAATACACTAATAATTCTAATAATAAAAATCGTAATCATAACAAAAGTACTTAAAATAATACTAATGATATAATAATAATAATAATAATAATAATAATAATAATAATAATGATAATAATATTAATAATGATGATAATAATAATAATAATAATAATAATAATGATGATGATAATAATAATAATAATAATAATAATAATAATAATAATAATAATAATAATAATAATAATAATAATAATGATAATAATAATAATAATAATTATAATAATAATAATAATAATAATAATAATACTATAAACAGATGTTGTACTCTGCTAAAGTGCAAACAAATAGTGCAGAGAGAGAGAGAGAGAGAGTAATCGAGAAAGGGGAAAGAGCGGCGGAGGGTTTCACCTGCGGGCTCCGGCGTCGTGGCCGACGGCGGCGGCACTCTGGGCGGAAGGCGGTGGTACAACACGCGGATCTGCGGTGCGGTCGCGGGAGAACGGCGTGTGGCGGTGGTTGCGCAAGGCTCGGCTGTCGCCGTGAGACGGAGAGCTCGTACGACGCGGGGCGGCACAGTATCTGCGGGCGACGGCGCGGCGATTCGGGTTGCGTCGGGTGGCCGGATGCTAGGTGTTCGGCGGCGGAGGTTTGGGTTTCACCTTCTTCTTCTTCTTCTTCTTCTTTTTCTCCGGGTTTTTTGGGATGTTGGCAACGGTGGTGGTGTTGGCCGAGTGTGGTCTCGGGTGGTTCATGACGATGGCGATAGTGGCGGTATTGGCGACGAAGGTGACGGGGATGGTTGTGGAGGAGTTGATGATGGTACGGATTCTGGCTGGGTGCATCGGTGGTTTGGGAGGCTGCCGGGAGTGGTAGTTTGGTGGCAGTCATGGTGGCGAGAAGGGAAGGGTCGGGAAGAAATTTATCGGTGAAGTCGAAGGAACGGGGAGGCGGCATCAGGTATGCGGCAATGATGGTGGTGCTCATGTGCGGGGGAGTTGTTGGAAGAGCAGAGGTGATGGTGGCGACGGGGTTGTTGTGGCCGAGGACGATGCAGGCTGTGCGAGGGTTTAGAATAGGGTTAGGTTAGGGATTTTATTTCGTGTCGAGGGTGCGTCCGACACGGGAATTATTGTACATGTGTAAAGTATGGAATAAGACGGTGGACACAAACACAATGCACATCTATGGAAGGTAGAATTTGTGGAATTATTTATGGATGAGTACCTCTCCTTATATAGGAGGTAGAAATTCCCATTTTGATAAGGACTATGATTCGTTTAAATACCAATTAGGTAAATCACCTATTAATTCAAATTAATTTAAAAATAACTCAATCCAAATCAAATCCATCTAGATAAATTCTATCCTTAATTTAAAATATTTTAAATAAAGTCAATAAAATGTTTTCCAATTTAAATTACCATATTTAATCAAATATTAAAATTAACAAAATCCCAAATATCATTTTCATAATTAAATAAATACAGTAATAATTAATTTCAAAAATTACGATAAATATTTAAATATTAAATCATAAAATAACAAAAATATATTAATAAACAAATTTTAGATTTTGTAAAATATTTGGAATACATTTCATATAAACCATAATTTTTAAATCACTACTTATTTTTAAACGACGAACAAAATAACTTTTTTTTTAAAATAAAAATATTTATCATATTATTTTGAAAACTAAGTTCTTTTAGATACATAAAATCTCTAATAAAATGTTTTACAAAAATATGTACCTCGCACATATTCGCACTCGACGAGCAATTACGAAACGCAAATCCCGCACGCTACGAAAATATAAAAATGCGAACTCGTATGCGACGTACAGATACGAAGTAAAAAATAAATACAAATTTTTTTAAAAAAATCGTAGTAGAAATTTAGGGGGTTTACATCCTACCCAACTTAAAAGAATTTTGTCCTCAAAATTTAGGAGTAATTAGGGTAGGTATAGCGAAGGGGATGGAGAGAGTTTATTTGAATAGATTTACGAGATCTTCTTGGGACGAGAATGCAAACAAAATATTCGAGAAGGAGGCGAGCGACATTTCAATGGCAACATGTCATTTGATCGACTAGAACAGAAAAATTTGATGGTTTCAGTTTAGATCACGATCATGCATATGACAACCAATCAATGACTAAGCTCGATCAATCCTAACATTAACCTTTAAAAAGGGTAACCTCATAAGTAGGTAATAACTCCTTAATCCTTTAATATCATCAATATTCAGGTAATCTCTCTTATCATAATTCGTTCTTTCCAAACATCACTTTCGTTCCACCTCCCCTAGAATTTTAACAAAACAAATATGGTTATAAATGTACTCTAACTTCCTCTATCTCGTCATAGGAATTCAAATATTCTAAAATTTTGTATTCCGTAGTCTCCATTATACTAGCTCACTTATATATATATATATATATATATATATATATATATATATATATATATATATATATATATATATCTTCCCAAGTTATAATTTCCTCTAAAATTAAAATTCCAAACCTTCAACCAATTTGGCCCAAGTAAAAGTTAAAATCTTCTTACTACAAATTTGTGTTTATTGGTCAATGTACAATGCATTCATAGGTACCAAAATAAAAGTTCGTCTTCAATGTTCGATAAATCTCGAGAACTAACAGTATACCCTCATAACTCAATCTTCTATCATAATCAAAAATTTCCTAAAATATTTATTAGTCTCCCTCGAAAATTTGAATTTAACAATCTCATCTTTTCTTTTTGATGGTAGAAATGAAACTCATCTTTAATTTCATATTCATAATCATCTTAGAACTTAATAAAAAATGTAATGATTTATTTCTTCATCAATTGATTATCCTTGAAAACTAATATCATCATAACACTATATGTTATCGAAGGCAACGTCAACATTGTCTTTATCAAAAAAAAATTTGCATCCAAAAATTATATATATATTTGGTTCTTAAACCACCAACACTTTAGAAGATTCTTCGCTCGATATTTAGTTACCTTAAAACAAATTTTTGAAATTCGAGAAGTCTATTTATCCTTGAGTGTTTCATCAAAACATGATATATCATTCCTTACTTCATCTATTCGGATTTATCACACATTTTCATTTATGTCCCATCTATAACTCATAATCTCGTAATTATCTTAACCAACTACATTATTTATCCATGTTGTGGGGTTCTCCAATCTAACCTCTACTAACCCAAGATTGTCACGATCGCATTTTATTTCGCATAAGGAATCATACAATAAATAAGGTGGCATAAATTATGTAGGAATCATAGTGAAATATAAGTAAAGCCGTTTAATTGGAAGAGAGAAGGGTAAGGGTTGCAATATTGAAGAGTGAAAAGATGTTATGTGTCTAAGTGAATTGAGATAAGACATGAAAATAAATGACAAGGGTTAAGCAGTCAAGATAGAACGCAAGGCTAAGCATTTAAGGGATTTAATAGATCGCAATCATATATTAGGTCAAAAAAAATTGAGTCGAGGTTGAGTCCATATATGCAGTCAAAAGTATATCGGTACCATGGTAAGGGTTATAGTTTAGTCTTCATGACCCGAAAGTCGTATCATAAAAATAGGGTACAAGGGGACGTATTTTATTGGGGCATGATATACCTACACGAAGGTGAGCTCGTCTAGGTTTTGTATGTGAAATTTGTTGGAAGGAAAAGTCTAATGTTGTGCTTCAAATATCAAAGTCACGATAGGGAACGCCAAATGATCAAAATAGAAAGTGGGTTTTCATAAGGTACTAATTAATGCACAAAATAAAAGGATAAAGAACGAAATAAAAATAATTTAGGAAATCTTGTAGATCAAGTTAAGATAAGTTAGAGACACACTTTCTAGAGAGAAGATAGTCTCATAGATAAGGGTATGGTCAAGGGAATGATTCTAATCACTTCTAAGTTTCAAACAATTAGATGGTCACGAATAAAGATCTAGATTTGAGTGAAGGTCAAGTAAGTCAAAGATATGGATATAGTTATACAGTTTGGTCAGTGACTAACTATACTTGTGTATATGCAATGTTATAATCATATGTGGTATGACAATCTAATGTGGAATACTTCTATCTCACTAAGGTGACCTTACTCGTTTCTTGGTCCTCTACCAATATATTATATACTCTAAAATTTTCAAGTTCCTCGAAAGTTTGTCGATAAAATTCCCAAGATACTCCACCAAAATTTCCAATCATCTTAGGCTGTTAACTTTAATCACAATTTTAAATCTCTAGTCAATCTCGAAACAACCCTTGTATATCACAAATCGAATAAATAATAATTCTTTTTTCCAAATCTTAAACTCAATATTTAAATAAGTTTATCAGCCGAAATTCATACTACAAAATGGAACATTTAAAATAACTCCCGAATTTAATTCTATATCCTTCAAATGTGTATATCTAGCTTCCAATAAGTCACAACTACTCTTCAAAAGTAAATATTCTTTTTACCAAAATTTAAATATCCATAATCAAGGCTTAAACTCAAAATCTAAATAACTTTATAAATCATAAATCTTATGATGTAATTTAATTCAATATTTTACCAAAATTTATCAATCGTCCTCAAATTTTGGTCAATCGTAAATTATACTTCCATATTTAAAATTTTATGATCCTTTTTAAATAAAATTTATATCCCTCCAAAAGATGTATAACTATAACTCAATAACTCGTAAATGTTCAAAGACCTTCAAAAATTAAAACGCAAGAATCAAATAAATTTGTTTCCTCGATCTAGCTACCCTCTTGTGTATACCACCTTGTAATATCAAAATAAAATTCCAACTATCTTTTGAAAGTGGTAATATGCTACTACCCAACTTGGAATTAACTAATCCTTAAGATCATATTTCTAGGAAAATAAATGCCTTTATAACTCAAATAAAATCTCAATACATATTAATTGTCAATGTAACCTTCTAGCCATGCGTTTGACTTATGAGCATATACTAGTGTTGTCATCTTACTAAGTACGAAACTAAGAATTTACGGTAGAAGGAGTCAAGAAATATGCAAATCAAGGAGGTTGAATGAGAGTTCAAAATTTGAAGTCAAGAAAGGATGTCAAGTAGGTGGATGAGATTCTAAACTCTATTCCTATATTGCAGGCCCGTTCGGTTTATTAATATAATCGAAATGACAAACTTGACCTGCATGGGCTACCACAAAAACATGTAACGCCCCAGTCCCAAAATACGTAGGACTAAGAACGTAGACATGTCAGCCGTATAATAAATATACGTAAGCTATAAAATGTAGTAGAACCATAACTAATCTCATCTACACAAAATAAATGAATAAAAGATATCATATAATGATAATGAATTGTCTTGATACAATTTGTTGGACGGAGACAAATCTACTACCAATAAATAAGAAAAAAATACATGGAAAATGAAATAAGTTTGGCGAACGAAGCGAAGACGATCCAAATGCAATCATCCTCGAAGAATAGAGCGCAAGTCATGGCCACACCTAGAACACCTGCGAAAGACAAGAGCACACCTGGCAAGATAACCAGGTCCTCAGAGGGACATAACAAGATACAATAAACATGCCATATAAATACTGAATACAAATTATGACATAATCAAAGAAAGTGACAAGACACAAATAAGGTAACCTAACCATACTAAAGTGTTGGTGTTTTTTGCCTTTGGACTAGAAAAGATAGTCCCACATCGGCTACACCAAATGGTGAGTATCTCAATATAATGCATTGCTTGTGTTGAGGTGTGCACATGAGGTGTAGTGGGGCACAAGTTTGTGCCATGTGGAAGTATTTTCCTAGAAGGAAAAAGGATTAAATCTAACAAGGATGCAAGTTGATTTTTGTTGTACGGGCTCGGACTCGGACACGGACTCCAGGATGTCTCGTGCATGCACAGAAGTGTTCGGGGGGTAGGCGTGGATTGGCACACTTCTATGCTGATTGTGGGATGATCTAAAATATCAAACTCTATTTTTGAGTATTGGTATTTTAGTCCCACATCGGATAGGAGAAGAGGTGAAGTCTCAACTCCACTCTATAAATAGAGCCCCTTGGCCTCCTTTGAAAGATGGACCAAGAAGAGAGTTAAGGGAGTCTGTAAAGTTCAGGAAGCCCGTTCAAGTCTCAAATATTGACTTACGAGCGTTCCAGAAGTTCTTCGTGAACTTGCTGGTTCCTGGGAGCAGATCGTGTTGGGGCGAATCTTGCTTTGAGCAACGGTGATTTTAATCACCCCAGCAAGAACCTTTCCTCTTCTTCTTTCTTATTTCTTATTTCTTATTTCTTTTTTCTTCTCCTTCATCTGAGTTGTAACTCAGTTCTGTCCGTCTGCAACTGCGATTGCAATGAAGAACGTGAGATTTATTTTCTAAACTCAGTTCTGTCCGTCAGCAACTGCGATTGCGAGGAAGAACGTGAGATTTTCTTTCTAATTATTATTGCTTTTGTAATCAGACTTATATTGTAGTATTCCTCCTGGATCTCGAGAATAATCAGAAGGTGAACGTTTGTTGAACCTCTGATCTCGACATCGAGTCTACCATCTTTGATCAAGCCCCGGGACTAACAATCTCAAAGCAAGATCCTTGTAAATGGAGAACTCTCGTGCTTCTCTCATCGATACCAGCTTTAACGAGTTGGAAAAATTCGACGGAGAACATTTTCAAATCTGGAAGAGGAAGGTCACCCTTAATCTTCAACTCGTGGACGTAGACCATGTGTTGATTGAGGATGAACCGACAATTCCAGAAGGAGGAACTGTCGATGCTATTGCTGCTGCACTCGTCAAGCAGAGCAAATAGAAGAGAGAAAACAACATATGTAAACTGATAATTCTCAATTCTATGGAAGACTCTCTGGCAGAGTCATATTCCAAGAAGGAGAATGCCAAAGAGATCTGGGATTCTTTGGGTAAGCTATATGAAGATGATAAGAACAGGTCCAAAATCTTCATCGTCGAGAAGTACCACAAGTGGCTCTTCGAAGACAAAATGACGATGCTACCTCAAGTAAAGGAATTCCTGAAGTTGTGCCAGAAGTTAGATGACGAGAAGATGTCCCTCGTCGACAAGTTTGTCGTTGGAGGGATAGTCTCGAAACTTCCTGCTGGTTGGAGCAACTTCTATGCTAGAATTCATCGGAAGAAGCTGGGCATTAGCTTGGAAGATCTTCTACAAGAGATCCACGTTGAGGACGAAATTCGATCTCAACAGAAGATGGACTCTCTGTCCAAACAACTAGCTAAGGCCAACTTGGTGCAGACAAGAGAGTTCAAGGGGAAGCAGGTGGCTTCTCATTACAAGAAGAAGGACTCCACTAATCTAAAAGTGAACGGTCCTTCGTTCAAGCAACAGAAGTCCAAGTCCCACGTGACTTGCTTCAACTGTGACAAGAATGGCCCTACATGAGTGAATGCCAATCCAAGCCCAAACCAAAATAGCAGGTATAGCTAAACTTGGTTATTTTGATTACTTAACTTGGTTGCTATTGTTGCACAGGTTGAGTTATCTAGCGTGGTAGCTAACTAGTGGTCTGACACTAGTGCATCTGACCACGTGTGCTCTCAAATGAGCTAGCTGTTCACCAAGGACGTGTCATGTTATGACGAAGGTCTCGATGGCGAACATATATCTAGCAGAAGTTCTGAAGATCGAGACAGTGGTTATTAACCACCGACAAGGACACTGGAATGCGTGTTGTACGTACCAGAGATTTTTCGGCGATCTGATCTCAGAAAGTCTGTTATCTGATACAGACTTGAAATTTGGACATTCGTACTAGCCAGATGTAATTTTTTGGCGAGGAACATGCTTCGAAAAGATGTTCGGTGCTGAAGGAATGTTCGAACTTCTGCTGATGGCGATGAAGTTACTTCATTGAGTAGACTGAGAGTTGTTCTATGACAGAAGCAGACTCAAGTTGTCCAACCGGGACCTTATCTTCGGAATGTGGGGGTAAGGAGGTGGAGGAGTTTAAGGTCTGTGCAGATACAAGACTGTTGGGAAGCTGCTCAGATGATTGAACTAAAGTACTGATCATCTGGAGTTAGTACACTCAGATATCTGTAACTTTTATCGATTCTCCACAGAGGCCGGTTCGAAGTGTTTCTCGAAGTGCACGTTCGCATGACTTCTCAAGTAGAAGGATGCAACATTCGATTAGTTCAGAGACTTCAGGGCTGAAGCTGAACGTTAAACCGATCTACAACTACTCAGAAGTGATCGAGATGTAGAGTAGAGGTCTCATGAATTTGCATCGTTCTGCAAAGAACATAGAATCATCAATGAGACTACTGCCCCATATTCTCCTCAATCTAACGGGATAGCGGAGAGAAAGAACAGAACGTTGACAGAAATGATGAACTCAATACTGCTAACTATGGGTCTTCCTAAATGCTAATGGGGAGAAGCTGCATGGACGACCACTTTTATTCTAAATAGAGTGCCGTATGCAACTTCGGACGTAACTCCTCATGAACACTGGTTCAAAGTCAGATCTAACTTGAATGTCACTCGAGTGTGGGGGTCTCTGGCTTATGTGAAGCTCCCAGATCTGAAGATTCAGAAGCTGGGGACTTGGACTACGAAGATGATCTTTTTGGGGTATGCCGAGAAGAGTGATGCTCGAAGATTTCTTGATATTGAGTCAAATCATATCATCGAATCTCGTGAAGACAAAAACATTATTCTTTCAGACATTCCAGAAAATGATGTAGGTGCAAATGAGACTGAAATCTCATATGGGCCAGTAGTCCAAGAAGAAGCTGTTGATGAGGAAACAACTCTTGTACTAGAACTCACAGAGCCGTCAGCTAAGCGAGCAAGGAGACCGAAAGATTTCGGAGATGACTTTGTCACCTATCATGTAGAAGCAGATCCGCTTACCTATGATGAGGCGATGAAGACCAGAGATGCTATCTTCTGGAAGGAGGCAGTGAATGACGAGTTTGACTCTATCACCTCCAATAACACGTGGGTGTTGGTAGATCTACCTGAAGGAGAAAAGCCCATCGGATGTAAATGGATCTTCAAGAAGAAGATGAAGGTAGATGGAACTATTAACAAGTTCAAGGCCAGGCTGGTAGCCAAGGGATTTTCTCAGAAACAGGGGATAGACTACTTTGACACATACGCTCCCGTAGCCCGGATGACCACCATCAGGATGTTGATCGCTCTAGCAGCTATACATAAGTTGGTGATACATCAGATGGATGTAAAGACCGCATTCCTGAATGGGGAGCTGACCGAAGAGATTTACATGCAACAGCCAGATGGATTTGTCGTCAAAGGTCTTGAAGACAAAGTCTGCAAGTTGGTGAAGTCAATGTATGGTTTGAAGCAAGCTTCCAAGATGTGGCATGAGAAGTTTGACAAAGTTATTAAGTCAAACGGCTACAGAGTCAGCGAGACGGACAAATGTGTTTACACAAAGTTCGCTGATGGAAGATGAGTCATCGTTTGTCTGTACGTGGACGACATGCTAATCCTAGGTACGGATATAGGCTGTGTCACAGAGACAAAGAAGTTCCTCTCAACCAAGTTCAATATGAAGGACTTGGGGGATGCAGATGTCATTTTGGGACTCAAGATCATCCGGACAGACACTGGACTAGCGCTGTCACAGTCTCATTATGTTGAGAAGATGATCACTCGTTACGGGTATCAGGATCTTCCAGGGATCGATACGCCGTACAAGTGTGATCTGAAACTGAAGCCTAATTCAAGGGAAAGCGTCAGGCAGCTGGAGTATGCAAGCGTAATTGGAAGTTTGATGTATGCTACTACTGCCACAAGGCCTGACATAGCTTTCGCTGTGAGAATGCTGAGTCGTTTCACGAAAAACCCAGGCATTGAGCACTGGAAAGCTGTGAAACGGGTTATGAGATATCTCAAGAAGACTCAGACATATGTAATGCACTACAACGGGTATCCGACAGTAGTGGAAGGCTTCAGTGATGCTAGCTGGTGTTCAGATGTGGAAAGCGAGAGATCCACAGGTGGATATGTCTTTTTCTTGGATGGAGCTGCTATATCGTGAAAGTCGAAGAAGCAGACTATACTCTCTCGTTCCTCCATGGAATCTGAATTCTATGCACTTGAAGCTGCAGCGGATGAAGCAGAATGGCTTCGGGAGCTCATGTATAATCTTTCAGTGGTTGGGGCTCAGATACCGGCGATACCGATATACTGTGACAACCAGGCAACTACGACGGTGGCATCAAATGACCTCTTCAACGGGAGGAAGAGGACTGTGCGGTTGAAGCACAGGGCAGTACACGATCTTATCAAAAGAGGTGTAATTGCAGTGGTTGATGTTCGGAGTCAGGAGAACCTGGCAGATCCATTCACAAAGGGCCTCAAGCGCCAGTTGGTCGATGACACAGCTTGTAAAATGGGCTTGAAGGCATTCTGATAGTGTGTCTTTGTAATCCTACCATAAAGTTTTATGCTATTAGTTCAAAGAGAAATCTACTAGGCATCTAACTTTTGGTTCAAAGGAGGATCACTGACTGGGAAACTATCAGGTAACAGTGGGTACTTGTTCTCTGGAACATGGAAGGGATACGGACCCATAACCACTGTTGTCTACTATGTATTTTTCTGCGAAAAAAACAGATCCTGTGGAAGGTTGGCTTAAACGCCTTAATGAGTTCTCAGGCAGAGTGAATGCCTGGTGTGCTTTACAGAAAGCACGGTAGAGCAGCACTACAAGGAGTGAAACTCCATGCTACAGTGGGGTGACTCCACCATGAGGTTTCCAGGTAGGGGTAATGCCTCGACTTTGCAAGCCAAGTCACAGTGGCGTAGCACCGCAAATAGGCAGGTAGCCTAATGCTGTATGACGTAATTAAAGAGTTGTAGACAGCACTACAAAGGGGAGGATGGCCCCATGTTACAGTGGCATGACACCACGATGAGGTACCCAGGTAGAGGTAAAGCCTCGACATTGCAAGCCATGTCGTTGCGGCGTAACACCGCAAGGAAGCCTTAGGCTTCATGCTGGGTAGTTTGGCACTACAAAGAGGCTTGTGACCTCATGCTACAGTAGTATGACACTACGATGAGGTTCCCAGGTAGGGGTAATGCCTCGGCTTCAGGCCATGTCATAGCGGCGTAGCACCGCAAGGAAGCGCAAGGCTTCATGCCATATCTCTTTAATAAAGAACTCACCTATAGTGCATGGAAAGAGATATCAGGCCGTCTCTTGAGGGTAAACTTGTAGACGCCCAAAATTATACACTGAAACCAGGCTGGCACAAGGCCTTCAATGTGCAGCCAGAAGCACAGTTGATGTCATTATGTGAGTAGGAAGAATTGCAGTTATGGTACAGAATTCAAGGCTTAGTCCATTCTTGTATCATTCTGTTATTTAACCTATGCGGGAAGATTCAAGTCGTAGCGACATCTCTCCTAATGCATGATGGGCAGTTACTGTGGGGAACGCTCAACCCATATATTGAGATATGTGGGGGATTGTTGGTGTTTTTTGCCTTTGGACTAGAAAAGATAGTCCCACATCGGCTACACCAAATGGTGAGTATCTCAATATAATGCATTGCTTGTGTTGAGGTGTGCACATGAGGTGTAGTGGGGCACAAGTTTGTGCCATGTAGAAGTATTTTCCTAGAAGGAAAAAGGATTAAATCTAACAAGGATGCAAGTTGATTTTTGTTGTGCGGGCTCGGACTCGGACACGGACTCCAGGATGTCTCGTGCATGCACGGAAGTGTTCGGGGGGTAGGCGTGGATTGGCACACTTCTATGCTGATTGTGGGATGATCTAAAATATCAAACTCTATTTTTGAGTATTGGTATTTTAGTCCCACATCGGATAGGAGAAGAGGTGAAGTCTCAACTCCACTCTATAAATAGAGCCCCTTGGCCTCCTTTGAAAGATGGACCAAGAAGAGAGTTAAGGGAGTCTGTAAAGTTCAGAAAGCCCGTTCAAGTCTCAAATATTGACTTACGAGCGTTCCAGAAGTTTTTCGTGAACTTGCTGGTTCCTGGGAGCAGATCGTGTTGGGGCGAATCTTGCTTTGAGCAACGGTGATTTTAATCACCCCAGCAAGAACCTTTCCTCTTCTTCTTTCTTATTTCTTATTTCTTATTTCTTCTTTCTTCTCCTTCATCTGAGTTGTAACTCAGTTCTGTCCGTCTGCAACTGCGATTGCAAGGAAGAACGTGAGATTTATTTTCTGAACTCAGTTCTGTCCGTCAGCAACTGCGATTGCGAGGAAGAACGTGAGATTTTTTTTCTAATTATTGTTGCTTTTGTAATCAGACTTATATTGTAGTGTTCCTCCTGGATCTCGAGAATAATCAGAAGGTGAACGTTTGTTGAACCTCTGATCTCGACATCGAGTCTACCATCTTTGATCAAGCCCCGGGACTAACATAAAGTGAACATGCAGTTGAGAACAAACCTTTCGTCGCATGAGCCCTGGCTGTAAATGTGATCTGGTATAGTCCCCACTTGGGCACTAGTGACCTAAGCGCATGACGTTCAAAAATGACAGTGGCAAACCTGAGAGGCTAAACATACCAGTATCTCCAACGGAGATTATGGGTTACAAGGGAAGTGCAATCGAAGCCCATACGATAAGGAAATATTCTCCTCACCCAATGTACCTATCATGTCGCATCCACGACCATGTAACACTACTAACCGTCAAGGCTTCTAACATACAACTATTGACAGTTAGACCTAACGTACGTCCTATACGCATCAGTGATCAGCCAACACGCAAGTCCGGATGCTATATGCTACTCACAACTCATACATCTCGTGGCACATCAGTGTCAAAGTTTATGTAATGCACTAAACTAGTGGTAGTGCCTTAACTCTAGGCCAATATACAATCAAAGGATAAATAACAAGGTACAACTAATATCACTGAGCAGACAGTAAGTCAGGACCTATAATAATGGTACAGCAAAAAGAACTGGAATAAGTACACAGTGATATGCAATAAATAAACAGACTAATTATAAACAGTAAATTATGGCAAGGTATCTTTCCTGGTGGGTCGCCTGGTGTGGTGCATTAATCTGACAAGTTTGGTTCTGTCCAATAGCCATGGTCGATGCAGCATGGTCCGATTTCGCGAAAAAATATGAATGGATGATTAGTCATGATAAGGGTAATAATCAAGGAGAAATTGTAGAGATTACGTATATAAATTTTCTAAAATATTTTTATGTAAATTCTTGAAAATACTTTATATATATATTAAACTTGAAATTTTACATTGTTATTAGTCAAATATACGTTTAGATGAATGCTTGAAAAAATATCAAAATTCGTTTTTAGGCTCTTAAACATTTAAAATATTATATATATATATATATATATATATATATATATATATATATATATATATATTGTAGAAAAAAAAATATTGTAGAAAAGTAACTTTTCGTTAGTCAAAATATTTTAATAAAATATAGGAAAAATAATTTTTGGGCTATTGAGTGGTGTCAAAATAATTTTGGAAAAATATGCGTTATCAATTTATTTAAATAAACAGAATAATACACTAATAATTCTAATAATAAAAATCATAATCATAACAAAAGTATTTAAAATAATACTAGTGATATAACAATAATAATGATAATAATAATAATAATAATAATGATAATAATAATAATAATAATAATAATAATAATAATAATAATAATAATAATAATAATAATAATAATAATAATAACAATGATAATACTAATAATAATAATAATAATAATAATAATAGTAATAATAATAATAATAATAATAATAATAATAAATAGTAATGATGATGATAATAATAATAATAATAATACTATAAACATATGTTGTTCTCTGTTAAAGTGCAAACAAATAGTACAGAGAGAGAGAGAGAGAGAGAGTAATCGAGAAAGAGGGAAGAGTGGCGGAGGGTTTCACCTGCGGGCTCCGGCGTCGTGGCCGACGGCGGCGACGCTCTGGGCGGAAGGCGGTGGTCCCACACGTGGATCTGTGGTGTGGTCGCCGGAGAACGGCGTGGGGCAGTGGTTGTATAAGGCTCGGCTGTCGCTGTGAGGCGGAGAGCTCGTACGACGCGGGGCGGCGCAGTATCTGCGGGCAGCGGTGCGACGATTCGGGTGGCGTCGGGTGGCCGGATGCTAGGTGTTCGATGGTGGAGGTTTGGGTTTCACCTTCTTTTTCTTCTTTTTTTCTCCGAGTTTTTTGGGATGTTGGTGACGGTGGTGGTGTTGGCCGAGTGTGGCCTCAGGTGGTTGATGACGATGGCGACGGTGGCGGTGTTGGCGACGAAGGTGACGGGGATGGTTGTGGAGGAGTTGTTGATGGTGAGGATTCTGGCTGGGTGCGCTGGTGGTTTGGGAGGCTGCTGGGAGTGGTGGTTTGGTGGCAGTCATGGTGGCGAGAAGGGAAGGGTCGGGAGAGAAATTTATCGGTGAAGTCGAAGAAACGGGGAGACGGCATCGGGTATGCAGCAATGATGGTGGTGCTGATGTGCGGGGGAGTTGTTGGAAGAGCGGAGGTGATGGTGGCGACGGGTTGTTGTGGCCGGGGACGATGCAGGCTGTGCGGGGGTTTAGAATAGGGTTATGTTAGGGATTTAATTTTGTGTCGGGGGTGTGTCCGACATGGGAATTATTGTACATGTATAAAGTATGGAATAAGACGGTGGACACCGACACAATGCACATCTGTGGATGGTAGAATTTGTGGAATAATTTATGGATGAGTACCTCTCCTTATATAGGAGGTGGGAATTCCCAGTTGGATAAGGACTATGATTCGTTTAAATCCCAATTAGGTAAATCACCTATTAATTCAAATTGATTTAAAAATAACTCAATCCAAATCAAGTCCAATCTAGATAAATTCTATCCTTAATTTAAAATATTTTAAATAAAGTCAATAAAATATTTTCCAATTTAAATTACCATATTTAATCAAATATTAAAATTAACAAAATCCCAAATATCATTTTCATAATTAAATAAATACAGTAATAATTAATTTCAAAAATTACGATAAATACTTAAATATTAAATCATAAAATAACAAAAATATATTAATAAACAAATTTTAAATTTTGTAAAATATTTCGAATACATTTCATATAAACTACAATTTTCAAATCACTACTTATTTTTAAACGATGAACAAAATAACTCTTTTTTTTAAAATAAAAATATTTATCACATTATTTTGAAAACTAAGTTCTTATATATATATATATACATATATATATATACATATATATATATATATATATATATATATATATATATATATATATATATAAAATCTCTAATAAAATGTTTTACAAAAATATGTACCTCGCACATATTCATACTCGACGAGCAATTACGAAACACAAATCTTGCACGCTACGCAAATATAAAAATGAAAACTCGTATGCGACGTGCAGATACGAAGTACAAAATAAATATAAAAAAATATTTTTAAAAAATCGTAGTAGAAATTTAGGGGGTTTACACAAGGTTATCCAGAATTATTAGATGGCTTAGAGTGCAACACATAACAGTGTGTCTTGTACTTGTTTCATGAGTGTGTCCCACATGACAGTGGACTGGAAATGTGCCCTACTCGACGGCAGGCTACAAGTCCATCAGGTGTGTCCGGGATAACGGGATCGCCTGTAACTGGGGAAATCTTCCTTAGAATGAACTACTTGATCAATCTAGTCATTAACCTTATTCAAATTTGGTATGAATTCCTGACCGCGGTAACCAGGGACTCATGTACTAGACATGATGCAAGACGAGACTAGACTAGTAGCTTTTATAGACAAAGTCCAAAGCAATCACCCACGGTGTCAAGACGAGAATATTCTTAGCATGTCCAGTTAGCCGTCGCAACAGCGTTCAAGGTTACATGTCAAGATTACTTGTCATGGGTGCACCACAACGGGTCACCATCATGACATGTTACTTGTACTTGTTACTCGTTAGGAGTGCGCCACGACGGGCCACTATCGTGAGTTGTCACAAAATTATGCCGTGTACAGATTATTATTACAATATTGACATATCATGATTATATCGAGTTTAGGTCAAAAGGCGTAAGGATACGCGTAAAGGAGAACACGCAAAAAAAAGAGTACGCGTGAAGGAATACACGTAAAGGAGAACATGCGTGAAGGAGAACGCCAAAGAAGCCTCCGGGCAGGGGAGTACGCCAAAGAAGTTTGCATAAAGGAAGTACATGTAAAAGAATATGCGTAAAAGAGTATGCGTGAAGGAATACGCGTAAAGGAGAACACGCAAAAAAAAGAGTACGCATGAAGGAGTACACGTGAAGGAATACGCGTAAAAGAGTATGTGCGTAAAAAGAGTACGCGTGAAGTACGCATAAAAGAGTACGTGCGTAAAAAGAGTACGCATAAAGGAGTACGCGTAAAAGAGTACGCGTGAATGAATTACAATAACGCATAAAACTTGTTTTACGCCAAGGCAGTGTAGACTTTGTTTTACGTGTAAAAAAGATTCACGCTGACACGAATAAACGTGGGCATAGAGTTTGATATTACGCGAGCACGTATAAACGTGGGCATAAAGCTTGATATTACGCGAGCACGTATAAACGTAGGCGTATGGGATCTCCAGAACTCCAAACTCCATGAAACCTTCAATTTAAGACAAAAATGGGACTTTCATAGATCAAAATGGGGTAGAACGAAATTCTCTGCAACATGGAACAACCAAAACTTAAAAATAAAGAAGTTTCTACAAGAAATAAACTATGAAAATGGAAAATGCCAAGTACTAAAGTGTCTTAGAATCTCGTGAGGAAGACAATAGAACAACAAAATGGAGTTCCTCTATGAAGCAAGTTGCAGTTGCCTAAGCCTCTCTCTTGGTAGGTGGAGAGAGTTATGAGGAAGAAGAAGAGTAAATAAAAAGTAAGAAGTAATAAAGAGAGAGAAAGAGTTGGTGGAAATGGAGATGGTGGTAGGTAGGGGATTGGGTTCTTAATGAACCACCCTAAACCAAAACAAACCAACCCAAGCCGAACCTAAGTCAAGATAAACCAAAATAAACCAAGTCATGCAAGATTAAGCTAGACAAGTCTGATTACGTATCGAAATTTCGTACACGTATACTGAAAATACGTATAACAAAAAAAGGTGGTAAAAACTCTACCCACCTTAAATTAATTCCGTCCTCGGAATTTAATCAAGAGGCTAGAGATGTCGAGCAAGCTATACTAGTTACAGGCAAGTTATAACTAAGCAATCAAGCAATCATTCATGCAAGCAATGAAGTTGAAGGCATAAGGCATAAGAAGATATTATACATTACGAGTCAAGCAGGTCGGGATATCGCGATCGAATATCATCCTCACGCTCCCACGTTGACTCACCCAAAGAGTGATGACCCCAAGCAACACGGACTAACTTGATAGTCTTGTTCTTGAGTATCTTCTCTCTTCGGTCCAATATGGATACGGGTCTCTCCTCATACGAAAGGTTGGTACCCACAACCAATTCCGAATGGTCAAGGACATGACTCGAATACGGGATATACTTCCGCAATTGGGATACATGGAAGACATCATGTACCTTACGTAACGACTGTGGAAGAGCGAGATGATAGGACACATTACCTACCCGCTCTAGGATGTCGAACGGTCCTATATACCTAGGATTAAGCTTTTCCCATACGCCAAAATGAATGACACCACGGGTAGGCGAGATCCTAAGGAATACATGTTTGTCGATAGAAAATTCAAGGGGACGACGATAGGAATCGGCCCAATGACGCTGGCGATCTTGTGCAACTCGAAGATGATCCCTGACTTGTCTAACCACCTCAATAGTCTGCGTTACCATCTCTGGTCCAAGTATTTGCCTCTCGTCTATATCATCCCAAGCTAAAGGAGATCTGCACTTCCTGCTGTACAAGGCTTCAAAGGGTGCCATCTAGATACTGGCCTGGAAACTATTATTGTACGAGAACTCCACTAGGTGCAAGTGATCTTCCCAGGAACCACCGAAGTCAAGTGTACATGATCTTAACATATCTTCAAGAGTTTGAATTGTCCGTTCTGACTGACCATCTGTTTGCGGATGATAAGCTGAACTGAACTTGAGACGAGTCTTCAAGCTCCAATGGAGAATCTGCCAAAAGTGCGATGTAAATCTTGAATCTCTGTCCGATATGATACTAACTGGCACTCCATGCAATTTGACTATCTGCTTGAGATACATCTCTGTAAGCTGATCCGTCGACTGACCGATTATGAAAGGGATAAAATGAGCTACCTTGGTGAGTCTGTCAATTATAACCCAGATAGCATCCCTCCCAGCTGGGGATCTAGGTAATCCAGTTACAAAATCTATGGTAATGTGCTCCCATTTCTATTCTGGGATCGGTAAAGGTTGAAGAAGTCCAGCTGGTCTCTGATGTTCAGCTTTAACTTGCTGACAAACCAAACAACGAGAGACAAATCGGGCTATCTCCCTCTTCATGCCATTCCACCAGAAATGTTGACGGATATCACGATACATCTTCGTACCGCCGGGATGAATCGAATACTGCAAACTGTGAGCCTCTGTCATGATCTTCTGTCTGATATCACCACTGGGTACACAAAGACGCCTTCCTTGTCAAAGTGTACCGTCTTCATGAATACATAACTCTGGTCTTCGTCCTGCTACACATTCTTCTCTGAGCTGCTGAAGCTTAGAATCCGTTGACTAAGCTAACTTAACCCTCTCAATAATGCTGGACTGAACTTGCATGCTGGCCATCAATGCCACATTGGTAGGAGGAACAACTTCAATACCCATCTTCTGAAGATCTGCTAACATCTCTGGTTGTGTTGATAGAAAACAAACCCCGGCTCTTCTACTCAATGCATCTGCAACAACGCTGGCCTTCCCAGGATGATACTGCAGGTTGATGTCATAATCCACAAGTAGCTTTAGCCACCTCCTCTGACGTATGTTAAGATCCTTCTGAGTAAACACATACTTAAGACTCTTGTGGTCGGTGAAAATCTCCACCCGATCTCCATACAAATAATGTCTCCACAACTTAAGCACGAAACTACCACTGCTAACTCTAAGTCGTGAGTTGGGTAATTCCACTCATGATCACGAAGCTAACGTGATGCATAAGCTACTACCTTACCATGCTGCATTAAGACGCATCCCAATCCCTTACCGGAACCATCACAATAGACTGAAAATCCTCATGCCCCATCTGGAAGTGTGAGAATGGGTGCTGTCATCAATCCTTGCTTCAACTTCTCAAATGAACTCTGACACTCTGCTGTCCAAGCAAAATGTATATCCTTGCGAGTCATCTGCGTCAGTGGTGCTGAAATCTGAGCGAAGTCTGACACAAATCGTCGATAATAACCAGCCAATCCTAGGAAACTCCGTACTTCTGCTACGGTTCTAGGTACTGGCCACGTCTCTATGGCAACTATCTTCTGGGGGTCCACTTCCACTCCATCCCTGGTGATGATATGCCCTAGGTACGAGATACGATCCAGTCAAAACTTGTACTTACTAAACTTAGCGTATAACTGGTGCTCTCTGAGAATTTGAAGAACTATATGAAGATGCTGCTCATGCTCTGCCTCATTCTTGCTATAGACCAGAATATTATCTATAAATACTATCACGAACTGGTCCAAATAAGGCATAAAAATACGATTCATGAGGTCCATGAATACGGCTGACGCATTGGTCGCTCCAAATGGCATAACAAGGAACTCCCAATGTCCATATCTAGATCTGAACGTTGTATTTGAGATGTCTTGCTCTCTAACTCTGATCTGATGGTACCCTGACCGCAAGTCAATCTTCAAAAATACTTTTGCTCTCCTGAACTGATCAAACACATCATCTATCCTTGGTAGAGGATACTGTTCTTGATTGTTACAGAGTTTAAGGTACGATAATTAACACATAATCTTGACATACCATCCTTCTTCTTTACTAGAAGCATCGGGGATCCCTAAGACGATCCACTAGTACGAATAAATCCTTTGGTTCTAAGTTCTTCAATCATCTTGTATAAGATCTCTAATTCTGAGGGTGCCATTCTGTAGACTCTTTCTGATACTGGTACCGTCCCCGGAAGCAAATCAATGGTGAACTCTCTCTCTCTCTGGGGGCATGCTCGGAAGCTCTTCGAAAAAAATATCGGGAAACTCTTTAACTACTCTAGGAAACTAAACCGCCGCTGCAACTGCCATCCGCGCGACCGGGGGAGAAGGTTCTACTCCGCCTCGAAAAAATAAAAACTCTGGCTCACTAGGAATACTAAAAATAATCTTGTCGATATGGCAATCTATTCTAGCATACTGGTCCCTCAAACAATTCATTCCTAGGACCACATCATAATCGGCCATCGAAAATTCTATCAATCTAGCAGAAAACTCTCTACCGCTAACTACTATCCGATACGAAGAATAGACTCTATCTACACCCACAAGACCGTTACCAGTAAGTATATTGAGCCTCAATGATAAGGACTAGGGTTCCAGTCCTATCCGTATTGTGAATCGTGCAGACATGAATAAATGCGATGCTTCCGAATCAAATAATACTGATGCAAAAAAAGAGTTGACAAGAATGGTACCTTCCACCACCTTACCTGAAGCTAACTCTTCTTCTACCGTCAGAGCCATAGTTTGACCTTGTCCTCTTGGTGCTGGTCCCCTCTGCTGGAAACATCTCTGCCTGTTCTGGTCCTGAGCTTGGGCCTGGGCATACTGTTGCGTCCTTTGCTGCTCGAAAGCTTGGGCCTGAGGCGGCAATAGCCTCGGAGGCTGGTACTACTACTGTACTGGTGCTGGAGCCCTAACCAATGGACAGGTTAGGTTTGATGATGATGTACTGGCCCTGTACGGACAAGATGCTATCATGTGATCCGATATCCCACAAGCCAAGCACAATACCTGTGCTCTGCGATACTCTGAAACAATGTGACCGGGCTTCCCACAATGAGAGCAACCCACTGCGGAAGACTGCTTCTGCTTCTGCTGCTGAGGATACGTCGGGGTTGAATGGTGAACCGACGTAACTGAGGCTGTCCGCCTCAGAGTTTCTATACTCAAAGCCCTAGCTACCAGGGCTGGAGTCGATGAATGGGACATTTGCCCATGGGACCTCTTCCGACCTCCGGTTCGGTCCACTATCCTCTGAGAAGTATACTCATGCCTCTTTGCTGCTCGCAAGACGGCATCTAATGTCTAGTGCTCGAACTGCTCCACATCTATAATAATCTCTAGGTGGAGTCCCTACTGGAACCACTGGGCTCGGTCCAATTCGGTCACCACCAAGGTGGGAGCAAACCGACTTAGTCTTGAAAACTCTGCCGCATAACCGTCGACCGTCCTGCTCATCTGCCTCAAATTGGTGAACCTCGTCTGTAGGTCGTACCGAGCTATAACATCGAAGTAATTGATCTAAAACTTGTCACTGAATACCACCCATGGGACAGGCATTGCCAACCCAACTGCTTGTATCGTCCACCAGCTGCGAGCTAAGTCCAATAATTGTAGGCGCACTACAGCTACCTTCTCTCCTTCTGGCGTCTTGGCTGCTTCCAAGATAATCTCGATGTCCTGGAGCCATGCATCAGCTGCAATAGCGTCTTCACTGCCATCAAAGAAAGAAGGGTTCAGACGCTTGAAGCTGTTGGCCGTATTGTTCCCTTGGTAACCAACTCTACTCGTAGCATCTTGCACTGTCTGGTACAGGGTGTTACCTTGACGATCTTGAGATGCAAGCAATTCCTGATGAGTTCGAGCAGGGTTCCATTGTCAGGTTCTGCAGGCTGGACTGGCTGAACTGGTGGCTCTTGACCCCCGGTAGGTATGACTCTTGAGGCTATCCCTGAGTGCTGGGCTTGGTCTCCAGGTTGCTGCTGGTTCACTGGAGGTGCTCCGCCTTGCTGATCGGTAGGACCAGGAACAATGTCGTTGAAGAAATGACATGGGGAATAATAGGGAAGGACGACGATAGATCAAGGATATAAGCATGTGATCAGATCAAGATTTCGGAAATATTAGAAGACACGAGTAGAGATCAAAGGCAAGTGCTGATTGAGACATCTATTTTGTGAAACCCTCACATAACTTGATTTTCAAGCCTGCATGGGCCACCACTTAAACCGTGTCACGCCCCAAAACCAGAATACTGGTGAGCGGGGGACAGACACAGCCAGCAACGTATATTAAAGTGAATTCCACCTCGATTTACGGTCATGACTGTCTAGATACATGAGGGTTTAACTACAAGCCAATGTCGTCTTAAGGTCTAGAACAAGCCTAGTGTCTCAATCTCAAGCAAACAAGTAAATGTAACAAGATGGTAGATCATCAGACATACAAAGTAAGGCGTCCCATACATTACATATTCAGATGATCATGAAGCTAGTCATACAAAATGCGAAGACTAGCAAGAGTTTAAGTCATACATGATCAACCCTATGATTTGTCAATCATGTTATAGCCCGTATGCAGACAGTGAAGAAAGTTAAAAATGAGCTAACACTTGCTCGACCGCTAAATGCCTCAAAAGAATAATTTATAATGGAGTGGGAGAGCAAAATAAAACCCACTCGTTGCCAGGGTTGCGCCTAGTGTTCGTGTCACGCCCCAGAACTAAAATACTGGAGAGCGGGGGACAGACACAGCCAACTACGTACATTGAAGTAAATCTTACCTCGTAATACGGTCACGGCTGTCTAGATGCATGAGGGTTTACTACAAGCCAATAGTCGCTTAGGGTCAAGAACAAACCTAGTGTCTCAATCTCAAGCAAGCAACTAAAGGAAACAAGATGGTTGATCATCAGACATACAAAGTAAGGCATCCCAAACATTACATATTCAGATGATCATGAAGCTAGTCATACAAAATACAAAGACTAGCAAGAGTTTAAGTCATACATGATCAACCCTAGGATCTGTCAATCATGTTACAGCCATTAGGCAGACAGGAATATAAATTTAATATGAGCTAACACTTGCTCGACGGCTAAACGCCTCAAAAGAATAATTTACAATAGAATGGGAGAGCAAAATAAAACCCACTCGTTGCCAAAATTGCGTCTAGTGTACACCATCCGGCTGAAAGGCTGGAAGATCCTCAGGTGCTACTCCGAAATCTGGCCATTCAAAACCAGTTGGGTCAAACCCCAGAAAGAGCAAGTTCCACAAAGGAGGATTCACTTAAGAACTAAAACCAGCATATTAGCATATGAGACATAAAGGATAATAAAAGACATAAGTTAGAGAAAATAAGACGATAAACGATAAGACAACTAAGGGACTATTCCGGTAGCCAAGTTACAACCCGTAAACCAAATAAGGACCTGGGTTGTAACTCTTCACTTGAACAGAGCTTAGTCTCCAACCAATTATCGACAAGAGTAAAGCATAAAGTAATGTGCAGTAATAACCATGTAGCAGTCTTGCTTAAATAAGACGAGACTGGACTCCATTCATCATTCACGACCAAACAATGAGTACGGCTTGATACTTTAACTAACTAGGGTTATCAGAAGCCTAGTTACTAGCAAGATGCAATGAGATGTTCCAACAGCCACAAGCCCTGCAGACTTAATCCAGGTTATCCGGTCACAAGTTGAGAGAGTTGGATTAGGTGACTTAGAGGTGCAACACATGACAGTGTGCTGGAAATGTGCCCTACTCGACGGCAGGCTACAAGTCCAATTAGAGTGCCCAGATAACGGGACTGCCTGTAGCTGGGAAATCTCTTCATGAACTACATGATCAATCTAGTCATTATTCTAGTCAGATTCAATATGAATCCCTGACTGTGGTAACAAAGAATTTATGTCCTAGACATGGTGCAAGACGAGACATGTAGCTTATACAAGCACAAGCACCCACGGTGTCAAGACAATAGTTACTTAGCAAGTCAAGGTAGCCGTCACAATAGCATATCAAGATTATCATGTTAGGTTTATTTATCAAGAGTGTGCCACGATGGGCCACTATCATGTCATGTTACTTGTTACTTGTTACTGGCAAAGAGTGTGCCTTAACAGGCCATTATCGTGTTCTATCCTTACATTATTATGAATGAGAGAAACTTGCATAAAATAGCTAATAACATATTCTTGAAGCCAAAGAAAAGATCTACAACTTTCATGTTGAAAGTTGAGGGAAATTTTGGCCACAATTCAGCCAAATAGGACTTAAAACAGCCAAAATAGGCCCTATGCGGCATTCTCTGGCACTATTCATTCCATGCGACACTATTTATGCTCATTCGACTGCGGCACTATTCATGCGGCACTATTCATTCCTGCGGCTGCGGCACTATTCATTCTCATGCGGCTGCAGCACTATTCATGCTCATGCGGCTGCGACACTATTCATGCGACACTATTCATTCCTGCGGCTGCGATACTATTCATCTCATGCGGCTGCGGCACTATTCATACGACACTATTCATTCCTGCGGCTGCGGCACTATTCATCCATGCGGTTGTGACACTATCCATGCGGTACTATTCATTCATGCGGCTGCGACACTATTCATCTCATGCGGCTACGACACTATTCATGCAGTACTATTCATTCATGCGGCTGTGGCACTATTTATCTCATGCGGCTGTGGTACTATTCATTCCTGCGGCTACGGCACTATTCATCTCATGCGGTTGTGGCACTATTCATGCGGCACTATTAATTCCTGTGACTGCGGCACTATTTATCTCATGCAGATGTGGCACTATTTATACAGTACTATTCATTCCTGCGGCTACGGTACTATTTATCCATGCGGCTGCGGCACTATTCATGCAGCACTATTCATCGTCCCTGCCAAAATCAAGACAGATGAACATAGAAATGGCTAAAACTGCTTTTGGCCATAACTTCCTCAAAAGAAGTCAAAATCTAACTTTTCAAAGGTCCATTTTGGGTAAAATCGAATTCTCTACAACATGGAACAATCAAAATATGAAAATAAAGAAGTTTAATAGATCAAAACCCAAAAAAACTGAAAATGATACACAGTTAGATCTAAATGAATCCATCTACCAAAATGAAAAATGTCAAGTTCTAAAATGGCTTAAAATCAAGTAAGGGAGAGAATGGAACAATAAAACTTGAGATCCATCGTGAAGCAAGTTGCACTTGCCTAGGACTTGGTAGGTGGGAGGAGTAAATGAAGAAGATGAAGAAAATAAATGAAGGAGTGAATGAAGAGATGGAGAAGGAGTTGGATTATATATTAACCCTTTTCATCTCAAACCAAGTCAAATTGAACCGAACCGATCAAATAAACCAAGTCAAGATTAAACCAAGGCTAGGCTAAGCAAAACATGCCTAACTATGGTCCACCTAATAAATGCCAAAAATCTCGTATACGCATACAAAAATACGTATAACAGGAAACGGGAGTAACAGTTCACAATCTGGCTGGAAGGCTGGAAGATCCTCGGGTCCTACTCCGAAATCTGGCCATACAAAACCAGCTGGGTCAGACCCCAGAAAGAGCAAGTGCTACAAGGGAGGCTTCACTTAAGAACTAAAACCAACAAATAACACAAAGATATAATTATATAATAAAAGAATGGGGATATGGAAAATCATGATGATATACGATAAGATAACCATGAGACTATTCAGATAACCAAGTTACAACCCTTAAACCAAATAAGGACCGAAGTTGTAACCTTTCATTTAAACAGAACTTAGTTTTTCACCATTTATCGATAAAGTAAAACACAAACAATCAGGTCATGTAACAATCTTATACAGGATCAGGACAAGACTAGACTGGGCTACATCCATCAATCACGGCCAAACAAAGTGTACGTCTTGATAATTTAACTAGATAGGGTTATCACAAGCCTAATTACTAGCAAGATGCAATGAGATGTTCCAGCAGTCATAGGCCCTACAGCTATCCAGGTTATCTAGGCAAGGTTGATTGTCAAGGTTATCCAGAATTATTAGATGGCTTAGAGTGCAAAACATAACAGTGTGCCTTGTACTTGTTTCATGAGTGTGTCCCACATGACACTGGACTGGAAATGTGCCCTAATCGATGGCAGACTACAAGTCCATCAGGTATGGCCGGAATAATGGGATTGCTTGTAACCGGGAAAATCACCCTTAGAATGAACTATTTGATTAATCTAGTCATTAACCATAGTCAAATTCAGTATGAATCCCTGACCGTGGTAACCAGGGACTCATGTCCTAGACATGATGAAAGACGAGACTAGACTAGTAGCTTTTACAGACAAATTCCAAAGCAATCACCTACGGTGTCAAGACGAGAATGTTCTTAGCATGTCAAGTTAGCCGTCGCAACAGCGTTCAAGGTTACATGTCAAGATTTGTAACGCCCCAGTCCCAAATTCTTGAGACTAGATACGTTTCATGCCAGCTGTATACATACGAGTAAATATACGACTCGTATATATACATAAGCTGTAAATGTAGAAGCTAAGACACTAATCTCATCCACAAAGATAAATAATGATATAAAGTAACTTTGAGTTTGTCATGTACACAATAGCTGGGCGGAGACAAAGTCCACTACCAACCAAATTAAATATGGAAAAATATACAAGGGAAGAATTTAGCAAGCGAGAGCAAGTGACGAGTCCAAGAGCAATCATTACGGAGGAAGGAATGGCCTTAGCTAGAGCACCTGTAAGAAATCACGAAAACACACACCTGGGGAAAAATCAGGTCCTCAGAGGGACGTAACAAGATACATAATATCATGCCATAAACTGAATAGTAAGAGCTCAATAGAAAATATACATGCGTAAAGGTTCCTAACCATTCTATGTGATATATACTTTGAGAAGACAACGTTCTACGCAGGAGCTTAGGTGTTCAGCATAGATGGAGAGAGAGTAGTAGTAGGTAGCGCTCATAAGAGGCACTATCGACTATGGGCAGAAAATATCTCTCATACGAGAACTATCGGCCCCGGGGCAGTAAGTAGCGCTCATCCGAGACACTATCGGCCCAAATCTATGTGTGTACTGAACATGTGGCCCCTACGCTAATAACTGTCTTCCCCCTCCCCATGATACTATACATGTGTCGACTCCACGACACTGTTTAATCCTTAATAACTGCCAAGTCTTCTACATAATCTATTACCAGTTATATCCTAACGTACGGCCTGTACGCACCGATGTACGGTCGGTACGTAAGTCCAAAACTATATGCGACTCACAGCTCACACACAACCCGTGGCACATCGTGACAGTTTATGAGATGCACTAAACATACGGTGGTCCCTTAACTCTAAGCTAATTGCATAAAATATAATAATTTGCATATATATAATTTTAAAAGAACAACATAAAAAAAAACATTTATGATATTGAGCAAAAAAATTAAACAGTAAAGGCAAGGTGTCTTGCCTGGGGTGACGCCTGGTGTGGTGTAATGTTCTGACATGTTCCATTTTATCCAATAGCCAAGATCGATGTGTAAGAGTCCGAGATTCGCGAGAAAATAAAAGATGTGAGTAGTCATGGTCAATGGCGATAAAGAAAGGGAGTAAACGAATAATTACACTATTTTTTTAGAAAGTGATATTTGTAATACTTTAGAAAGCCACATTTGCTAGTAAAAATAATTTTGGAGAAATACTTGAAAATGTTTATTGTATAGTAATTTGAAAATTATGATTTACTAGTTAACATTTTCATATTAGAAAAATAAAACTAAATTTAATGTTTTGTAAAAATAATTTAAAATAATAATGATACTAATAATATATGAAAGAAAATAACAGATGCAAAATTGAGGAAAACAAATAAATAAATAATATTTATAAACCAGAAAAAAAAACTTATAACAAATTATATACTAATAATATAATCTTTATACAATGTATGTTATATTATTTTAAAAACACTACATACTAAAGTTAATAATAATAATAATAATAATAATAATAATAATAATAATAATAATAATAATAATAAATAAATAAGAAACTAATCAATTGATAACAATAATAATAATAATACTAATAATAATAATATTAATAATAAAAATATTTCAATACTCGTATATGTACTGTGTAAGAATAAGTTTAGTAATATATATTATAATAAAAACTTTCTAAAAACCCAATCTCCTTTTCCATTCGATTTTATGCGAGAGAGAGAGAGAGAGAGAGAAAGTGGGTTTACCGAGGGTTCACCGGCGGTGAATGGCGCGACGGCGGGTTCGATCCCTGGTGGTCGGTCGGAGCGGGGTCCAGCGCGGTCGGGCGCTGGAGTGAGCGGCGACGGCAGAGGAAGAAGAGAGGGACTGTCGGGCGGTGGAGGCTCGGTGAAGGCGGCGGAGGCGGTGGCTGTCCGTGCTGGAGTTTGCGCCGGCAGCGGCGGAGATGGGTTTCCCGGAGGGGAGCGAGGAGGATGATCGGGAGAGGGGTTCGGCGAGGCTACGGATCTGGTGGGGAGCGGAGGGTTTCAGAGGCGGCTCCGGCGCGTGGCCTGCGGTGGCTGGAGCGCTGCGGAGGCGGAATGGCGCTTGTGCGGGGATGGCCGACGCTTCAGCGGCGAGATGGCAGAGGCTCGAATGGAGGGGTCCGGGAATAGACGAGCTCCGGTCCCTCTGGGTGGTTCCAGCGATGGAGAAACTAGCGAGGACGGTGGCCAAGGGCGGGGCGACGCCGGAGAAGGTGATGGTTCTATATTTTCTTGTTTGTTTGGTGTTTGGATTTGGTGGCGGTGAAGGGTGGTTGAGGTTGAGAGGTTGGTCGGGTTACGGTGGCAGTGGTGATGATGGTGGTGGGACTAGCATTCCGGCGGGGTGAGATCTGTCCGAGCAGGGGACTGTTGGTCGTGACAAATTTTTAGGGATTTAGATGGAAGAGGCGACAGTGGTGGTGGTAATGGTGAGATGTTGCGTGGGTGGCGGCGAGCAGAGCTTGGCTGGGAAGTTGAGGGGGCTGGGAGGAGGCGGTTGCGGCGACGAAGGATTTGGCCGGGATAACAGCGAGGTTGGGTTGATGATGGCGGGGTTTTGTCGTAGTCGTAGAATTAGGGTTTGATTGAGTTTGGGTGGATGTCCGGGACTGTCGGACGCAGGGAACCATGTATTTGTAATTGATGGAATAAAATACTGGATGGTCACAGACACGATACACAATGAGGTTGTGATTATGAATTATGGAGGAGTACTTGTCTATTTATAGGATGTGGGAATTCCCATTTGGATAGGATTAGGAGAAGACTTAAAACCCAAAAATAGATAACTCGTAATTTAATTTAAATCAATCAACATCCAAATCCAAATCCAAATACAAATCCAATTTAAATCAAATTTAATTCTTTTAGTTTAAAAATCAAATAAATATCAAATATAGATATTACTTTATTTATTTAAATCATTCCATAAAATTAACTCAAAATTTAAATTGTCACAAAATTTTAAAATATGTTTTCAAAAAATACTATATTAATAATTTTGAAAATTATTTTATTATTTAAAAATAAACTAATAATTGATTATGAGATATGTATGCATAATTATTTATACAAAATTATGTTTTTCTAGTATACAATGAAATATAATTTATTATTAGTAAATGTTAGAAAAAGCTTAAAATAACAAACTTAGAAATTTGTATAGTGGCAAAAATAAATATTTATATATATCACTTTGAAAATAGAAAAATGATTTTCTAAAAATATGTATGCTCGCACATATTCGCACTCGTCGAGCAATTACGAAAAATAAAAATTTCGTACGCGATGTATAATAATAAAATTTCAAATCGGTACCAAAATTTAAATAAAAAATAGTAAAAATTTAGGGGTTTTACATCCTACCAAGCTTAAAAGAATTTCGTCCTCGAAATTAAGGATTAGTAGGGGGTGAGAAGGTACAAGGGGTATGACCAGTCTTCGGACGAGGCAAAAAAATAACGCCTTAACATAAACAAGCATTTAGTAGGTCACGATGGTAGGTTTAGAATCAAGGGAAAAGACGAATAGTTTTTAGGATGAGGATATAGCCACGGGTTGGTAATGACTAATTACAGTGGTCATAAGTGATCGGACAACTAAAAGGGATACTCGGCACGAGGGATTTCGTCCTTCTAAAATAGGTGGAAGAAGAAAGCGATAAAGGGTTCCAAAGGTGAATTTATCGAATACGAATACGTGGTTCAAAGGTGACCGAAAAATTTCAAAAAGAATTTTCAAGGCAGTCGTGGATGGGACTCTAAAGGACAAGTTTAGCTATGTTCCCATCCACGTAGAACGGTAAATAAAAGCGAACCAAAGTGCACTTGGTTGATAAGACCATTATGCACCGGTTCTGAGTAGACAATACGTTAGTGGGAGCGACCCAATTAACATATGCCTTGGACAAGCTCGATAAGGAATAAGCTTGCAAAAACTAGGCTATATTAGCATCATTAGTCAAAATGGTAAATACATAAGCACGAGAGATTAAGATTTAAAGAAGGTAGAATGATTCTAAGTCTTACAGTCGTCCTATAGTCTTCTTGTCCAAGTCCTTGGTTGGCTAGACGGGTTAGGTCCTCTAGATTCTAGGATCTAAATAAGCTTGCTAATATAGGTCACTAGGTCAAAGGGGTTGCTAGTTCATAAGGCTAGTTCATAAGGTATTCTATCCAACTTAAAGAATTTAACTAATGGTGTGATAGGTCCAGCAATCAAGATAAAATGCAAGGTTAAGCATGTAAGGATTTTAGTAGAACAAAATCATATATCGGGTTGAAAGAATCGAGTCGAGGTCGAGTCTCATCTCAAGTTAAAAAGTATATTGGTTTCACGGTAGGGATTAGAGTCCAGTCATTTTGACCCGAAAGTCGCAATATGAAATTAGAGTACAAGGAGACGTATTTTAGTGGCACGTAATATACCTACATGAAGGTGGGCTCGTCTAGGTCTTACATATGAGAGTTGTGGGAAGGAAAAGTCTAGTGTTGTGCTCCAAATATCAAAGTCACGATAGGGACACCAAAGAACTTAAAGTAGAAAGTGGGAGTTAATGAGATAATGATTAACGAACCAAATAAATGATCGAGCTAAAGCATAAAATAAAGATAACTTAGATTCTAACAAATCAAGGTAAAATAAATTAGGAGTACAGTTTCTAGGGATATGATAGCCACTTAGATGGTGTATGATCAAGGAACAATCCAATCATTTCTCAAGTTTCAAATGATTAGATGGTCATGACAAAAGATCTAGAATTGAGGAAAGGTCGAGTAAGTCAAAAGATATGTTCATCTGTTTGGTCGATGACTAACTATACTTGTGTATATGTAATATCATAATCATAGGTGGCATGTACAATACTTCTATCTCACTAGGGTAACCTTCCTTGCTTCTTGGTCCTCTACCAATATGATCTAATCTAAATTTCAAGTTCCTCGAAGTTTCTTAATAAAATTTTCGAGATACCCCACCAAAATTTATAATTATCTTAAGCTACCAAGTCTAGTCAAAATTTAAATTCCTAATCAATCTCGAAATAGTCCTTGTATATTGCAAATTGAACATACTACCTTTTTTTTTTCTCTTTTTTCCACCAAAATTTTAAATATTCATAATTAAGGCTTTAAACTCGAAATTTAAATAACTCTTATAAATCATAGATCATAGGACAAAATTTAAAATTTGAATTTTTCCTTCAAAGTCGATATCTTCCAAAAAATTTAAACAAAATTTTTCTATCATCTCTTTAAAATTTAATAAACTTTATAAATCGTATGCGCAATTTAAAACCTCAAGTTCTCTCCCTTCTAAACTTTTATCTCTCTAGTCGTCTAGAAAATCATAATTTAAACTCTTTAAATAATCTCGAGATAAACTCTATCATATTACAATACAAACTTAAGTTAACCGTAAATCAAGTGTCACAATATAACTATTTCAAAATTTCAAAATTCATAATAAAAAAAATCTGCCTTCTCGATCTAGCTATCCTCTTGTGTATACCCCCTTGTAAATTTAAAGTAGAATTTTAACTATCCTTTGATGGCGGTAATATGCTACTACCCAACTTGGAATTAACTAATCCCTATGATCATATCTCTAGGAAGAATAAATGTCTTTATGCTCAAATATAACCTTAATGGATATTAATTGTCAATGCAATCTATCTAGCCATGTGTTTAACCTATAGGCATATACTAGTGTAGTCATCTTACTAAACACAAAACGAAGAAATTTACGGTAGAAGGAGTCAAGCAAGATGAAATTCAAGGAGGTCGAACGAGAGTTCGAAATTTGAAGTCAAGAAAGGATATCAAGTAGGTGGATGAGATTCTAGGCTCTAATCCTATATTGCAGGCCCGTTCGGTACAGTCATGTAACCGAAACGGCAAACTTGACCTGCATGAGCCACCACAAAAATATGTAACGCCTCAGTCCCAAATTCTTGAGACTAGATACGTATCATGCCAACTTTATACATACGAGTAAATATACGACTCGTATATATACATAAGCTGTAAATATAGAAGCCAAGGCACTAATCTCATCTACAAAGATAAATAATGATATAAAGCAACTTTGAGTTTGTCATGTACACAATAGTTGGACGAAAACAAAGTCCACTACAAACCAAATTAAATATGGAAAAATATACAAGGGAAGAATTTAGCAAACGAGAGCAAGTGACGAGTCCAAGAGCAATCATCACGGAGGAAGGAATGGCCTTAGCTAGAGCACCTACAAGAAATCACGAAAACACACACCTGGTGAAAAACCAGGTCCTTAGAGGGACGTAACAAGACACATAATATCATGCCATAAACTGAATAATAAGAGCTCAATAGAAAATATACATGCGTAAAGGTTCCTAACCATTCTATGTGATATATACTTTGAGAAGACAACGTTCTACGCAGGAGCTTAGGTATTCAGCATAGATGAAGAGAGAGTAGTAGTAGGTAGCGCTCATAAGAGGCACTATCGACTATGGGCAAAAAGTAGCTCTCATACGAGAACTATCGGCCCCGGGGCAGTAAGTAGCACTCATCCGAGACACTATCGGCCCAAATCTATGTGTGTACTGAACATGTAGTCCCTACGCTAATAATTATCTTCCCTCCTCTCCATGATACTATACATGTGTCGACTCCACGACACTGTTTAATCCTTAATAACTGCCAAGTCTTCTACATAATCTATTAACAGTTATATCCTAACGCACGGCCTGTACGCACCGATGTACGGTCGGTACGTAAGTCCGAAACTATATGCGACTCACAGCTCACACACAACCCGTGGTACATCGTGACAGTTTATGAGATGCACTAAACATACGGTGGTCCCTTAACTCTAAGCTAATTGCATAAAATATAATAATTTGCATATATATATAATTTTAAAAGAACAACATAAAGAAAAAGCATGCATGATATTGAGCAAAAAATTAAACAGTAAAGGCAAGGTGTCTTGCCTGGGGTGACGCCTGGTGTGGTGTAATGTTCTGACATGTTCCGTTTTGTCCAATAGCCAAGATCGATGTGTAAGAGTCCGAGATTTGCGAGAAAATAAAAGATGTGAGTAGTCATGGTCAATGGCGGTAAAGAAAGGGAGTAAACGAATAATTACACTATTTTTTTAGAAAGTGATATTTGCAATACTTTAGAAAACCATATTTGCTAGTAAAAATAATTTTGGAGAAATACTTGAAAATGTTTATTGTATAGTAATTTGAAAATTATGATTTACTAGTTAACATTTTCATATTAGAAAAATAAAACTAAATTTAATGTTTTGTAAAAATAATTTAAAATAATAATGATACTAATAATATATGAAAGAAAATAACAGATGCAAAATTGAGGAAAATAAATAAATAAATAATATTTATAAACCAGAAAAAAAAACTTATAACAAATTATATACTATTAATATAATCTTTCTACAAAGTATGTTATATTGTTTTAAAAACACTACATACTAAAGTTAATAATAATAATAATAAATAAGAAACTAATCAATTCATAACAATAATAATAATAATACTAATAATAATAATATTAATAATAAAAATATTTCAATACTCATATATGTACTGTGTAAGAATAAGTTTAGTAATATATATTATAATAAAAACTTTCTAAAAACCCAATCTTCTTTCCTATTCGATTTTATGCGAGAGAGAGAGAGAGAGAGAAAGTGGGTTTACCGAGGGTTCACCGGCGGTGAATGGCGCGACGGCGGGTTCGATCTTCGGCGGTCGGTCGGAGCGGGGTCCAGCGCGGCCGGGCGCTGGAGTAAGTGGCGACGGCGGAGGAAGGAGAGAGGGACTGTCGGGCGGTGGAGGCTCGCCGAAGGCGGCACAATAGGCGACGGAGGCGGTGGCTGTCCGTGTTGGAGTTTGCACCGGCAGCGGCGGAGATGGGTTTCCCGGAGGGGAGCGAGGAGGATGATCGGGAGAGGGGTTCGGCGAGGCTACGGATCTGGTGGGGAACGGAGGGTTTCAGAGGCGGCTCCGGCGCGTGGCCGGCGGTGGCTGGAGCGCTGCGGAGGCGGAAGGGCGCTTGTGCGGGGCTGGCCGACGCTTCAGCGGCGAGATGGCGGAGGCTCGAATGGAGGGCTCCGGGAATAGACGAGCTCCGGTCCCTCTGGGTGGTTCCAGTGACGGAGAAACTGGTGAGGACGGCGGCCAAGGGCGGGGCGACGCCGAAGAAGGTGAGGGTTCTATATTTTCTTATTTGTTTGGTGTTTGGATTTGGTGGCGGTGAAGGGTGGCTGAGGTTGAGAGGTTGGTCGGGTTACGGTGGTGATAATGGTGGTGGGACTAGGGTTCCGGCGGGGTGAGCTCTGTCCGAGCAGGGGACTGTTGGTCGTGACAAATTTTTGGGGATTTGGATGGAAGAGGCGACAGTGGTGGTGGTAATGGTGAGATGTTGCGTGGGTGGCGGCGAGCAGAGCTTGACTGGAAAGTCGAGGGGGCTGGGAGGAGGCGGTTGCGGCGGCGGAAGATTTGGCTGGGATAACAGCGAGGTTGGGTTGATGATGGCGGGGTTTTGTCGTAGTCGTAGAATTAGGGTTTAATTGAGTTTGGGTGGATGTTCGGGACTGTCGGACGCAGGGAACCATGTATTTGTAATTGATGGAATAAAATACTGGATGTTCATAGATACGATACACAATGAGGTTGTGATTGCGAATTATGGAGGAGTTCCTGCCTATTTATAGGATGTGGGAATTTCCATTTGGATAGGATTAGGAGAAGATTTAAAACCCAAAAATAGATAACTCGTAATTTAATTTAAATCAATCAACATCCAAATCCAAATCCAAATACAAATCCAATTTAAATCAAATTTAATTCTTTTAGTTTAAAAATCAAATCAATATCAAATATAGATATTACTTTATTTATTTAAATCATTCCATAAAATCAACTCAAAATTTAAATTGTCACAAAATTTTAAAATATGTTTTCAAAAAATATTATATTAATAATTTCGAAAATTATTTTATTATTTAAAAATAAACTAATAATTGATTATGAGATATGTATGCATAATTATTTTTATAAAATTATGTTTTTCTAGTATACAATGAAATATAATTTATTATTAGTAAATGTTAGAAAAAGCTTAAAATAACAAACTTAGAAATTTGTATAATGGCAAAAATAAATATTTATAAATATATATCACTTTGAAAATAGAAAAACGATTTTCTAAAAATATGTACGCTCGCACATATTCGCACTCGTCGAACAATTACGAAAAATAAAAATTTCGTACGCGACGTACAATGCGACTACGCGACGTATAATAATAAAATTTAAAATCGGTACCAAAATTTAAATAAAAAGATAGTAAAAAATTAGGGTTTTACAAGATTACTTGTCAGGGGTGCACCACAACGGGTCACCATCATGTCATGTTACTTGTACTTGTTACTCGTTAGGAGTGCGCCACGACGGGCCACTATCATGAGTTGTCACAAAATCATGTCGTGTACAGATTATTATTACAATATTGACATATCATGATTATATCGAGTTTATGTCAAAAGACGTAAGAATATAATAAGGGGTGCCATGTGCCCAATAAAGGTGAATCTAGGGCAATGGATGCCAGGGCCATACTGCATCAGGCAAGAGGGTAAGATACGCTAGTGCTAAGAAGCCTCCGGGTAGGGGAGTACGCCAAAGAAGTATTCATAAAGGAAGTACGTGTAAAAGAATACGCATAAAAGAGTACGCGTGAAGGAATACATGTAAAGGAGAATGCGCAAAAAAAAGAGTACGCGTGAAGGAGTACACGTGAAGGAATACACGTAAACGAGTACGTGCGTAAAAAGAGTATGCGTGAAGGAGTACGCGTAAAAGAGTACGCACATAAAAAGAGTACGCATGAAGGAGTACGCATAAAAGAGTACGCATGAATAAAGTACAGTTACGCGTAAAACTTGTTTTACACCAAGGCATTGTAGACTTTGTTTTACACGTAAAACTGATTCACGCTGACACGAATAACCGTAGACGTAGAGTTTGATATTACGCGAGCACGTATAAACGTGGGCGTAGAGCTTGATATTACACGAGCACGTATAAACATAGGCGTATGGGATCTCCAGAACTCTAAACTCCATAAAACCTTCAATCTAAGACAAAAATGGGACTTTCATAGATCAAAATAGGGTAGATCGAAATTCTCTACAACATGGTGCAACCAAAACTTGAAAAAAAAGGAAGTTTGATAGATCAAAACCCAAGAAATTCGAAAATGCAACAAACTTAGATCTACAAGAAATAAACCATGGAAATGGAAAATGCCAAGTACTAAAGTGTCTTAGAATCTCGTGAGAAAGACAATAGAACAACAAAATGGAGTTCCTCCATGAAGCAAGTTGCACTTGCCTAACCTCTCCCTTGGTAGGTGGAGAGAGTTATGAGGAAGAAAAAGAGTAAATGAAAAGTAAGAAGTAATAAAGAGAGAAATGGTTGGTGGGTTTTAAATGGATATGGTGGTAGGTAGGGGGTTGGGTTCATGATGAACCACCCTAAACCAAAACAAACCAACCCAAGTCGAACCCAAGTCAAGATAATCCAAAATAAACCAAGTCATGCAAGATTAAGCTAGACAAGTCTGATTACGGGTCGGAATTCTATACACGTATACTGAAAATATGTATAACAAAAAATGGAGGTGACATGAGCCGCATAGGCCTTTCAGTGTTCGACCATACTGGGTCGTATAAGACTCATGCGGCTTGAGTCGCAGTCGTCCTTAGTCCGCATATAGCTTGGGGACTTTTGAGCCGCATAGATTCTGTATTCTGGGCCGTATAAAGCTCATGCAACTCAAATTGCAGTTACTCTTGGCCGCATGAAGCACATAGATTGAGCCACATAAGGTTCATGTAGCTCGGGTCACAGTCCTTTTGTCCATATGGCCATGTCCAGTCTGCTGAAGTGACATTTTGTCTGATCATATTTTATCTTCTTTTTGTCAGAGTGTCAGAGTTGTCAGAGCTGTCAATTTTTCTAATTTTGACAGAGTTTTTAGCTTTATCAGAAGGGTTAATTAGCTTGGCCGCATAAGTAACTATCATTCTGCGGCTGAAAAATTAGTCTGGTAAAGATGGGCCGCAGGGGGCATACTGAGACTGTCATGCCTCTCTTCTTTATGTGGGTCAATCTGTTCCAGAGTATTCATGCGATCAGTTGTGATCTGCATGAACCCCATATTTTCTATGCTTCTACAAGACCCCCTTCAAAGTTTTCAAATTACAAATTTGAAATACTTTGAATAAGAAGCATGGACATATGTCAAGCCGCCGAAGAAAAAAACTTCGAGTCAGGAGAGACATTGTGCCGCAGGGCCTTTTTTGAGCCGCAGGTAGATCCTGTGTCGTAGAAAGATCTTGTGCTACAGTAAGATCTTGTCTGCCAGCTGTCACTGTTGCATTTAATGCCTTGATTTGGTTTTTTATTTGGGCTCTTTTTTTCGAGATAAAGCTGACGGTTACAAAGGATAAAATCCCCAAAAGTCATAATTTTCTTTAATGGACTCGAGAATCGAAATGGCACACTTTCGAAAAACCTTATAAATATGGGTCATTCGGAGGAAGAGATTTTTCTCCTTCACTTTCTTCTCCTTCGTCTTTATTGTCCATGTCGTGCTTTCTGTTTAGCCATGGCTCCAAAAGCTTCCAAGTCGACAGACGCTGCGGCCAAAGGGAAGGGACCCACCTCTTCATCGAGAGCTGCTTCTTCTTTCATTCATCCTAACATGCACCACCTATCAAGGGTAAGGACGACGGAAAGACAATGTGTAACGCCCCAGTCCCAAAATACGTAGGACTAGGGACGTAGACATGCCAGCTGTATTTATACGAAGTATACTCCAATATATGGAAGCCTTGTATAAATACATAAGCTGTAAAATACAGTAGAACCATAACTAATCTCATCCACGTAAAATAAATGAATCATATAATGATAATGAATTGTCTTGATACAATAGGTTGGACGGAGACAAATCCACTAACAACAAAATAAGAAAAAGTACATAGAAAAGGAAATGAGTGGCGAGCAAAGCGAAGACGATCCAAGTGCAATCATCCTCGAAAAATAGCAATGAACACGGCTAGAGCTAAAGCACCTGCGAAAGACAATAGCACACACCTGGCAAGACAACAAGGTCCTCAGAGGGACGTAACAAGACACATAATATTATGCCATATAAACTGAATAAATATTGCTCAAATAAATAAGTAATAGGGTACCTAACCGTACTATGGTGAATATACAATAAAGAACGAACCTTGACGCATGGGCCGGATCAAGAAAATCAGGAATTAGGACCGTATCTCCCACTGAAGATAACCGGCAATCAGGACCGTACCTCCCACTGGAGATAACCGGCTATCCGGACCGTACCTCCCACTGGAGATAACCGGCTATCAGGACCGTACCTCCCACTGAAGATAACCGGCAATCAGGACAGTGTATATATGACCCATACATAAAGGAGATGTTCTTCCCACCCAATGCCTACAATGTTGTATCCACAACAGTAAACCTCTATAACCGCTAAGTCAAACTAGCATGCAATTTCTATTAGCGATTATTCCTATCGCACGGCTTATACGCACCGATGGCCAGCCAGTCACGTATGTCCGTGTTCTACATACGACACACAACTTCGTGATATAACGTGTCAAGGCCATGAATGCAACACACAAGGTGGTCCCTTAAATCTAGGTTTAATGTGTAAGAAAATAATACATAGCAAGAAACTGAACAGTAAATTCTAACAGGTTATGCCATGTATCACAGTTTATTTTACATAAAGAAAATAATGAACATGCATGAAATATGAGCTAAAATAATTAAACAGCAAATGACAAGGTGTCTTGCCTGGTAGGACGCCTGGTGTGCTGCGATAATCATGGTGGCATAAACTACGTCTTTGGTGTAACAACTACACAAGGGGACCTCTGTTGATGGTACGGACAGTTTCATTGGATCCAGAAGGGTCAAATTAGTTAGGGTGGACATAAGGTAGTCTCGAAATGGGCGAAGGAATAGGAATAAATGGTCTGGTCACGGGCAGAGGGATAATCAGAGGAATTTAGGTAAATAATATATATACGATTTTGGAATCTATTTATAATATTTAAATATAATCTATTAATCAAAATATGCTTTCAAATAAATATCCGAAAAGTTGTTTAAAGGCAAAACTGTAAGTTTGTCAAAATAAGTTCTCTAGGTAAAAACTAGTTTTAGTTAAAATGCTTTTAGGTACCTATTTTTAGAAATTATTTGTAATACTTAAAAAATATATCTTCTTAGTTAAAATAATTCATAGTTAAACCTTTGAAAATACAGAAAAACTCATTTTAAGGAAAAACCTATTTTTTGTCAAAATAACATTTGTAGGTCAAAGCTACAGAAAATATCATAAATAATATTATAGTTAGGCTCAGAAATTCAGTTTTAAATTTTACGTATAAGGTCAAGCCCTAATACGTAAATAGTTTGGGAAAATGATATTCTCATAGAAATTCCAAAAAAGAAAAATAAATAGTTTTTAGCAATAAGAGCAATAATAATCTTAATAGAAATAATATGAATAATACTAATAATAATAATAATAAATTTGGTTATACCAATATACGTACATACAGTTTCTACCAATATGGGCCTTAAAACAGAAAATAACAATAATAATAATAATAATAATAATAATAATAAATAGGATAACAATAATAATAATAATAATAAGGATAATAATAGCTGTACTGATAGTATTAATAACTGATAATAATAATAATAATAATAATAAATAACATCATAATAATAACAATCAGATGAAAAAAAAGAAAAAGAAAAAAAAGGAAAAAAACCCCAAACAAGAAAATACACACAGCAGTGAGCAGTCAGTCGACTCGGTCCCTCTCTTCCAGAGGTTAGAAAAAAATATAAAAAAATATAAAAAGAAGAGACTCTTAGGCAGAAAGAGAGACGAGAACGAAAGGAGGAGGAAGAGAATCGGAGGGGAGGAGAGAGCGGAGCGGCGGGGGACTTGGGGCGGTCCGGTGGTCGAGGGCTTCACGGAGAAGGAAGGGAAGATGGGAGGTGAACGGAGCTGCGGCGGCGCGGCTCTGGTGAGGAGCGGAGGTTGCGGATCGGCCAAGGAAGAGGGTTTTCCGGCGACTGGGGCGGATGGGCGCAGCGGTGGGTCGGCGGTGGGTCGGCGGTGGCTCGATCGGTCGTAGGACGGCGACTACGGCGGCTACGGGTGTTCAGGTGTGGCGGAGGTGGAGGCGCTCCGACGCGGTTGGCCAGGCGGAAGAGGGTTAGCTTGGTCGGAGTAAGGGGTTCGGGTCGACGGACGGCGTGGCAGAGGTTTGGGAAGTCGGCGGCGGTTAGGGCTGCGCTCGCCGGCTGGGGTTCGTAGCGGTTGTGGCCGACGGCGGATCGCCGCGGCGGCCGGGCGCTCGGCGGATGGGGTTCTCGAGGGCGGACGACGGCGCCTGGAGAAGGTGAGTCATTTTTGTTTGGTTATTTTGCTTGGGTTTTTGGTTGGATCGGCCGGTGGTCCGGGTGGTGGTGGCGTAGCGGGGTTGGCGTAGGTCTGGCCGGTGGTGTCGGGAAGAAATGTTTCGGCGGTGGCGGTGTTGTGCTGGTGATGGTGTGGTGATGGTTGGGCTGTGCTCGGGGTCGACGGGTGGTGGAGTTGGAAGTGGCTGAAGTTGGCCAGGGTATGGTGGTGATGGCTGGTGGTCGGAACGATTTGAAGGCTGTACGGTGGTGTTGACGGAGGTTGGCAGCGATGGCTATGGTGGTACGGAAGTATTGAGGGTGGTGGTGTGGGTTTTGATGGTTGTGGATGTGGTGGTGGTGACGGGGTGGTTGCGGCGACGGGGCAGCGGGCGTGTGGCAGTGAGGGAACGGAGAAGGCGTGGTGGCCGCGGACAGGCTGGGATCGACGACAGTGCTTAGAATTTGGATTAGGTTTAGGTTTGGGGTTACGAATTTGGGTTGTGTCGGAGAATGCCCTACACGGCCTAGAGGAACGTTCGGGATTGTCGGACGTGAGAGATAATGTACTTGTACAAGGGGATAATTAGTGGATGGGGTAGGGGACACGGACACGATGCACAAACTTGGGTTGTGGAATTTGTGGATGAATATTGTGGAGGATAGAAGTTATGGAGGAGTACCTGCCTATTTATAGGATGTGGGAATTCCCATTAAGATAGGATTTGGAATAGATTTAAAACACAAAATAGATAATTCCTAATTTAATTTAAAATCAAATCCAATCTAAATACAATCCAATTTAAATCAAAATCCAATTCTAAATACAAATCAAATTTTAAATCATATCCCTCTAGTTCAAAATCAATTCAAATAAATCAAATTTCAAATATAGTTACTAATTTAATCTATTTAAATAATCCAAAAATTAAATCAAGATTTAAATGGCCACAATAACTTCCAAATATATTTTTCAAAATACCAATAATAATAATTTCGAAAATAATGAATATTTTTAAATATCTTTTCTAATAATAAAATATTAATATTAATAAATCCCAAAAATTATATTTTTATTTAAATTAAACTAGCAAAATATTTAGGAAATATATGTATGCCTAGGAATATTATTTATTATTAATAACTGCTATAACGAAAAAGGCTTTATAAATAAAATCATAAACTTGAAAATAATAGCTAGAAATAATTATTGTCTATATTTCTTTGAAGCTATAAAAATAATAATAAAAATAATGTTTTTCAAAAATATGTACGCTCGCACATATTCGCATTCGTCGAGCAATTACGAAAGACGGACCTTCGCACACGACGTACAATACGACTACGTGATGTACAATACAAAATTTTAAATCAGTACAAATTTTAATTGAAAAAAAATAGTAGAAATTTAGGGATTTTACACAATGACTTTAATTTTTTTTAATGGCCATATCACATATTTTATGCGTCGGCCTGTCAGGCATGATCGATGCATGCCCTATCTCATTGGACTGCATGTATTCTATATGATAGGGCCGGATGGGCTGAGCCATATAAGCGTTATTGACCTACATGGGTACCTCGAAATGGGGCCGCATAAGCGCTATATAACTGACCCTGTCCAAGCCGCATAAGTAATCCCCATAAGTGCTTCCTTTATCGATCTGCATGAATACTGCATAACTGAACTGCATAAGTGACTCAAGACTGATCCGCAAAAGTTCCTCCTAACTGGGCCGCATAAGTGCCCCCTGACAGAGCCGTATGAGTACTGTATAACTTGAACCGCATAAATGCCTTATGATTGGCCGTATGAGCACTGACTAACAGGACTGTATGATTGAGCCGTATGCATCTCATATTCTTAAGACGCATGCGTATCCCTCATAACTAGGCCGCATTGGTCATGTTTGGCTGGGCCACATAGCTGAAGAATGAACTTTGTTTCCTTCTAACTACATTTCTGCTTTGTCTTTTACAATGACCTTGTCCACAGCTCTTGATAGGATATGCCCAATCTGCGTTGGGTGTGAGATTTGACCAGATAGTCCAAGAGTGCCAACTCAGATCACCCGAAGTTAACCTGAAGACAGATTGAGGGAGATCCGAAACCAATTCTTCTTCTTTTTACTTAGCATGATGAACTCTGTGCAACTGAATGGCATTCACCTGAAGCCTATGTTTTTATTCGGGGATGCCCTAATTATTTTAGACCCGAGCCTCATAGAGACATCTGAGAGTTGGGACTTCTATTTTCAGGAGGATGCGATTGACATACCCCTAATGGAGTACCACTTCCCTCTATCAGGTTTAAATATGGTGCCTTTTGAGAGGAAGATGCCAGGTTCTCTAACTCTGGATCAACGAGGGATCTTCGTGGGCCATATCCGTTTTAATAACCCTACGCGATCGGTAGTTGCAGTAAGGGAAACAATGAGCTACTCCGTCATTGGGTTGGTTCCTGGCAGTCTCATCAATAAACTGAAGCCTAACATGCTATTCTCCGAGGCTGATACCTTTTTGAATCAGATTGCTCACAAAGGGTCATACCCTGCAAGAAGATTATCGTTACTGAACTGGCACCATCGTTCCCCTCCATGGGTCAATCTGACTTCTTGGATCTTAGCGGAGTATGAGGACACCCTACGACGGATCGGCCTCTATTATGCCATTAGGGGCTCCTGCTATGGCTTATTTATGAACCCGAAGTTATTTATGGCATTGCTCGGGATGTACAACTGTTGGACTGGAACCTTCTTTATTTTTGGGGGAGAGATGGGGCTTGCTCTTCACGAGATGCATGATGTGTCCAAATTACACTGGAGAGATGAAGCTTATGAGGAGTGTACCCTGACAAAAAAAAGTTTGAGGAATCAGAGCGGCGGTTCCCCGAATTTCTTACCGTATATCAGGAAGTGCTACGTCACCATAGCACATGTCAACAAATATCCAAGAAAAAGGATGATAGTTCGGAAGAAAACCTTTCTCATACCAAGGCTTGGATTGGTTATCTTTTTAACCTTAGCGCCTTCGATCGGGTTGTTGTCAGGAGTCCCCAATCTCTGGAACAAGTGGATGCTCAAGTACAAAGCACTAAGAGGGCTCACGCTGCTGGTGACAGGTTCAGAGTCTGAGTGAAACTTTTAACTATTTTTTATCATGATACCCAACCTCTGTCTGTTAAGGCCATCCTGGCCGGATACTTGATGATATGGCTAAGGGATTGCGTCGTCTCGGTGGGCTCCGGTTTGATTGAGAGGATCAGCAGCAACTTAATCCTTCCGGCGGTAAAGCTGGTCTTTGGAGGCAAGTTGGCTCTGATTCCAGCTATGTTATGCGGCATTTATGGGGCTTCGTATTTTTATGTCGAAAGTCATCGCCCGTGAACTTACGAAACCTTTCAACATAATCGAGCTGCCGTATCATTATTTAATGTAGTGGCTGCTGATGCATTGCCCCTCTTTGATGCGACCTAGTCCGGAGGGTAATGCGACAAGTGACGATGCCTTCATCTATCACTACCGCGACATGCCCTGGAACCGTACCACTTTTTCTGACTGTCGATCCTCTCTTGCGCGGGTGGATAGATACTCTTTTTTGTGTCAGTCCCATCTTTTACTTTGGAAGAGATGTGTGGCATTCACCTTGATAGTGCTGTTGCACCCCAAGCCCTGTCTGAAAAGTTGTTTCGCTGGCTGCAGAGCATCCTTCCCTCGTATCTAGTGTATCGCAACCGCAACGTTATATACTTAGAGCCATACCCAGCCGATATTCTCGGCAATTTGGATATAGCCAATTATATTTGGATAACCTTAATCCTTGCCTGGGTTTCGAAGGAAGCATCGTGGATGGTATTCGGGCCTGGCACTATTATTCGGCGATCCATACCCAGGCCAGCTATATCCTGCCTGACGTTGGGACTTCGGGGCATATTGCGTATATGGAGGCCCTTCGTCATGTATCCGTGAATGTGCCTCCCAACGACTTTGATCCTCGTACCAATTTTATTGTCGGTACGAAATTGGAGGAGCGACCGAGAGACTCCCATAAGAGGACGGGGAAGGGAAAGAGAAAAGTTTTCGATTCTGACTCCGACAGCACGGAGGAGGAGGAAGACAACTCCGAAGATCTCCAGCCCTCTGTAAGCCCTTTGGCGATACGCATGCCTTCCCCTGTATCGAATCCTTCGCATAAACGAAGCAGGCCTAAACCTTCTGTCACTAAAAGACCTCGTTCCCAGAAGCGAGTTGCGGCTAGGTTCCATGGGCCTGCCGTCGAAGAAGTGGGTAGTCATACTAAAGTCAACATGAGGGTAAGTTATTTCACGACGAACCCCAATGTTGTCCTTGGAATGGTATCTGAAGGCTCTCCTTTGCAAGCATCGGCGAAAGCAAACCTTCAATCATCAGATGCTGCATGTGCATTTCTTGCTCTGGGATCTGATGCTAGAGCTGTGGGGTCCTCATAAAATGGTGCTGATATAATTATGTCACTGCTCGGAGCGACAGGGGCTGAGGAGGCAAGCATGTAAGTTTCGAGCATCGTTGCTGACCTCACAGGAGATGTAGAGGCGGCGGGAGGAGCTGAGACTAATTCGATTGAGCCCCAATCTTTGCCCCTGCCTCTGGTAAGCTATGTCACAGTCTTACAAATAAGAAATTTTTTTACTTCAACTCCATCTTCTTCGGGTCAAGCTGATTGTCGGTTGTTCTGGGCCTATAGGATCTACCTCTCTGCTACCGATGGTAGATGTGGCCGCAGAGGAAGGGATAGAAGAGGATCCAGGGGCTGACCTGGTACAAGCCAGAAGTATCCCCTCTCCTCTTCCAGCTAAAGTTGAGGGGCCTTCCACCATATTGAGCACAGAAGTTTCGGCTCCTTCAACCTCTTTGGTGGATACGGGATCGATTGAGGCTGCCTCTTCCCCGGAAGTTGAACTTTATGCTCTGTCCAATATTTGGCTTATTCGGAACGTAAAAGAGGATATTGCCGCCGCACGAAAATCTTATCGCTCAAAATTTGTTTCCCTTCTGACAGGATCGTCAAGCTTTGCTATGCCTTCTTCTCACACGCCTTCAGCTCCCTTGGCTGATGTCCCTTCGACGGTATCCTCTTTGGAGAACTTAGACGAATCGTCAAGGGATATAGTCGAGAGCTTCTACTGTCATCTAAAACGAGGGGTTGAAGCTACTTCAAGGAGAGGGACTTCATTTGTCGTGGCCCGTCACTGTGCCCAAGGCCAGATTGATTTATTGAAGACACTTTCGGATGGAGAGGGGACGATCGTTCTTCTGGAGCACAAGCGAGCTGAGGCTGATCAGCGCCTAATCCATTTGCAAAAACTGTGATAAGTCGATGTGTCTACTGTAGTAGAGCAGGAGTGTACTTTCTTTATAAAAGCCTTAGAAAATGTAAAAGCTGTACAGGAGACGACCAAGCCCACCTTGGAGAAGGACCTTCATAAGCTATCTCTTAAGTATGACATGCTGAGCCGAGAGGGAGAGATCTGCTTGATTCGTGAGGAGACCACCGTTTGTGCTATGACCGAAACTAACGAGCAACTCCTCCAGTACCAGGCCAAACTGACATCTGTGGAGACTGAGCTCCAAGCCACTCGTCAAGAGAGAAAGAGAAGATCTACAAGGAGACTGATAAGGTCACACGAGCCTCTGCCGCTCTAGAGGGTACAATAAAGAAATTAAAGGAAAATTGGTAGGCTCATGCACATCTTGAGGATGCTGAAAAGCTAACCCAGGAAGCTGAATGCCGGGCCAGACTGAGAATCGAGCGCTCAACTCCACAGTTGGAAGACATTCTTGCCAAACTATGTGTTGCTGATGAGTAGTAGCCTTTTCTTCCGCGTCCCCTCCCCCATTTTTTTTTTGAGATGTAACAAATATAACTGATTTTGAATAAACAGAATATATTTACCCCATTCTTCGTTTGTGGCATCTATGGTGCTTGTATTAGAGGGCCTAATACAACGTTTGTGTTATATAAAGGATATCCAACTAGGGGACTTTTTGTGGACCTATTGCCCTTTTATGCATCTGAAAATGCAAGCAAATATATTTTAATGATATTTTGTGGACCTACTACTCTTTGGTAAACCGATGGTGCGAGTAATAGATTAGGTTAACTTCTGTGGAACTATTACCCTTTTGCGCACTGGTGGTACGAGTAATAGATTTTGAATGATATTTTGTGGAGCTATTACCCTTTTACGCACTGGTGGTGCGGGTAAATAGACTTGAAACGAAACCTAACAGAGGTAATATGGACGTGATAGATTTTTTGGTCTTAACACCATATCTTTTATCCCGGGTTGGGTACAGGTGTTAAGTTTGGAGACTATCGGTATCAGAGGTAATATGGACGTGACACACGATAATCAGGCATGATCTTTGGTGGACCTATCACTCTTCTGCGCACTGGTGGTGCGGGTAATAGATTTGAAACAAAACCCAACAGAGGTAATATGGATGTGATATGTTTTATGGTCTTAACATCATGTTTTTATCCGAATTGTGTATAGGTGTAAGTCGGAATACTATCGGTATCAGAGGTAATATGGACATGATACACGATAATCAGGATCAGAAAGTTTGCTTAGAGATAATTGTACGCAGGACAGACTCCTTTAGGATAAAGCATTAGAGTGGGAGTTCTAGGGTATCGGCATACATGACTCTCCACTCAGGGAGATGCCATGTGAAAAATAGAGTGTGAGTTCAGAGGTACTTGGTGTACATAACTCGATGATCTAGGAGATTTGGTGGTTTGAGGAAGTACCAGCATATCTTTGGACATAGTGTTTCTTCAAGAATTTAACGTTTATGGGCATCATGAGTAAGTCTCTATTCTGCTTCACGAGTCGGTATGCACCGTTGGAGAATACGGTCTCGATGATGAATGGACCCTTCCATTTGGGCTAGAATTTGTCGGCAGTTTTGTGAGTCATGACCATCGGTCTGCGAACGACCATGACGAGATCGCCTATTTAGAATGTCCTCTTCTTGACTTTCTTATTGAAGGCCTGAGAGATGCGTGCTTGATAGAGCTCGATGCTTTGTTGAGCTTACAAATGCTTCTCGTCTAAAGCTTCCAATTCTTGCAGCCGTTAGCGGTAGTTATCGTCCGACGTCAACTGGTAAGTAAGGGCCACACGAGGTAAGGGTATCTGAGTATCCAATGGGAGAACTGCCTCACTTTTGTACACCAGAGATAATGGTGTATTTCCTGTAGCCGTCCGACTCGTAGTGCGGTACGCCCATAAGCATTTGCCCAGTTTTTTATTCCAGTCGTGCTTATTTGAAGACACGAACTTCCTGAGAAGCTTGATTATGGTCTTGTTAAAGGCTTCAGCCAGGCCATTAGCCGATGGGTTTTAGGCCGTTGAAGCCACATTTTAAATCTGATTCTTGTTACAGAATCGATAGAAGGCATGGCTTGCGAACTGCGGATTATTGTCATGAATGATTCTCCGTGGCAGTCCAAAACGGTAAATGATGTGATGTTTTATGAAACTGATCACGTTTGACGTCTTTACCTCAGCTAGAGAAATAGCTTCCGCCCACTTGGAGAAGTAATCGGTGATTATAAGTATAAACCGGTGCCCTTTGGATGACGGTGGGGTGATTGGGCCAATGATGTCCATTCCCCATGCTTTAAATGGCCAAGAGGCCACCGTTGGGTGAAAGAATTCTGATGGCATATGTATGAAATCTGCATGGATCTGACAAGCCTTATACTTCTTTGTATAGTCGACTACGTCAGCTACTATTGTTGGCAAGTAGTAACCCATCCGGCGGAGATGGTCCTGCAACTTCGGGCCCGGTTCGTGAGCCCCGCAAATGCCATCGTGAGCCTCGCGTAAGGCTTTTTTGGCTTCTGTATTTTACAGACATCTTAATAGTAGCCCGTCGTAAGATCGTCGATATAATATTTTTGTTTCGATGTCATAAAAGAATATAAGAGAACGCCTTCTGATTGAAGTTGCTTCTTTCACATTCTCAGTCAGGATTCCATAGCCTACAAAGTCGATGAATAGGAGTCTCTAATCTTGCACGTTATTGGTTATCTGGGCGGAGTAACTCATATCCTGTTGAACGTTATTTTTAGGACAGACCAACTCATGGCCTATCACGTGAACTAGATGATGAGCACAATTTAGAATCGCCAAAGAAGCGGCGAGGCCTACTAGGGCATCGGCTTCAATATTCTGAAGCCTAGGAACATATTTTATAAAGAACCCTTTCATAGTGGAAATGATGGAAATTATTGTCTGATGATAGGGAATCAGGTCCGCGTTACGAACCTCGTACGAGCCTCAGATTTGATTAACAATCAGCTGTGAGTCGCCATACACTTCCAGGTATTTGACCCCTACCTCTTTTGCGATTCGGAGTCCGATGGCCAGAGCATTATATTCGACTACATTGTTTGAACAAGGTTCTATGAGAGAATATGCCGATTGACTACCATCCCAGAGGGAGAAATTAATACTACCCCGACTCTAGCGACGATATCACCTCGTGGCCCTATTCTTGAAGCACCATCGAAGAACATTCGCCAAACATCATCATGTGAAGTCATGTTTGAGTCAACGACTTTATCTGGGATTTCTTTATAGATCCTGGCTATTTTTGAGCCTGGATGGTCTGCTAGGAAGTCGGCCAAGGCTTGACCTTTGACAGCCTTCTGCGAAACGAAGACCATGTCATAGGGGATAACAGTATCGCCCATGTCGCTAGATGAGAACTGAGTGCGCCTGTCTTGGTCATGAGAACCCTGAGGGGATTAACTCGCGAGACAACATGGATGGTCTGCCCTAACACATAGTATCATATTTTCTGAATGGCGAACCCCAAGACAAGGCATTCTTTCTCTACGGTGGCGTACCTATGCTCCGACCCTACCATCATTCGGCTGAGATAATAGATGGCTTATTCGTGCCCCGTATCATTGTTCTGTGCTAGCAAGGTACGGACGGAATCCTCCATCGCTCGTACATAGAGCAGAAAAGGCTTTCCGGTAACTGGGGCTACCAGAATCGGCTGATTCAATAGGTATTCCTTAATGTCATCAAAGGCACGTTGACATTTTTCATTCCATATGATAGAGACACCTTTCTTCATGAGTTGTGTGAAGGGTTGACACCGCCCTGAGAGGTTAGATATGAACCTCCTGATGTAGGCTAGTCTTCCCTGATGTCCGCGGAGTTCACGGAGGTTCCTCGGTGGACTCATCTCCATGATTGCCTTTGTCTTATCAGGGTCTATGTGAATGCCCCGAAAAGTAATAACAAAGCCCAAGAACTTCCCGCTGGACACACCCAGGATGGACTTGGTAGGATTTATCTTCAGGTTGTATGCTCGCATAAGGTCGAATACTGTTCTCAAATCGTGTAAGTGATCATCCTTGGAGCGGCTTTTGACGGTGATGTCGTCAACGTAGCACTCCACCGTCTTGCACAAGTGATCTCTAAAGATGACGCTCATAGCTCGTTGATATGTAGCACCGACGTTCTTCAGGCCGAAGGGCATAACTGTGTAACAGTACACACCGATCGGTATTCGGAATGACGTATACTTCTCATCGTCAGGAGACATATTAATTTGATTATATCCTAAAAAGCCATCCATAAATGACAAGCGCTCGAAGCCACACATATTATCGATCATTATGTCGGTGAAGGGAAGTGGGAATTCATCCTTAGGATATGCCATATTCAGATTATGAAAGTCAATACAGATTCAGAGCTTTCCATTCTTCTTGACAACTGGTACTATATTAGCTATCCAGTCTGGGTGTTGCTCTTCGCGGATGAAACCACTAGCTATAAGCTTATTTACTTCCAGTTCGATGGAGTTCATGATGTCTGGACGAAACCGTCGTTGCTGTTGTTTGACTGGTTTTGCGTCCGGATGAATATTGAACTTATGAAGTGCGATCTCGGGGTTTAGCCTTGGCATGTCTTCATGGCTCCAGGTGAAAACTTCGATGTATTCTTTGACGAGTTGCAACAACGATTCCTGCTCGCCGTTCGTCAGGTTTTTACTGACAAAGATTGGCTTTGGAGAGGATTCATTATCGAGGTTAACTTGCATGACCTCATCTTACAGTGGGAGGGTCACGTTGTTCAAAGCACTTCTCCCAGTGTGCCTCAAGTTGTCAAGAGGTTCGAGTAGATCTTCGTCTTCCTCTTTAATGTCAGCGGATGCCATGTTGACAGATAATGTCTGCCTGAATATATCTCCAATACTGTCATCGAAATCGTATGCAGGTGATTCGGATGAGTGAGAATGCCACTCGCATTCCTTCTTAGAGCTCTCGGGCATTGTTACTGGTATAACATATCCGAGGCCGCATTTGGACTTGTCGTAATAATCCCAAGGTTTTCCAGATGGGGTTGACAGCAGCAGAGGTAATCGTCGACCGTTGCCATAATTCAAACCTGTGGTAGCCTCCATGTCATACCCCTGCTTTTGCATAAAGTACTTGGCTTGAGGACTATACTGGTAGAGTGGTTATCTTCCAATATCGGGTTCGAGATCAAACTCTTATGGCATAAAAGGTTGAGGACCTTCTTTTCGGCTGAAGATGATCGTGTGATCCCCTTCTCTTTTGCCTGGGACAAGGAAGTAGGCACCTCTAATGGGAGTAAGTCAGTTTGCGGTCTGGACGGTTGTCACCTGTGTGTGCAGGTTAATGTCCCGACCGTGTTCTATAGTATACATCATATTGAGTTTATTACACTCAAGATTTTTTAATGGCAGCCTCTTATTGATGAAATAAGAAATTTTGTCCACAGGGATTACATCATTAGGAGAGGGACTATCCCCCTTTGCAACAAGGTACTTCGCGAGCTCTGCCTCCTCTTCAGTTACCCCCTGCGTGAACGGAGGTTAGGACGCTGTCTTGGGCAACTTGACCACCAAGGGTTCAGCTTGTTGCATTGGCTGGCCTGAGGGTCTCGGATCAACACTTGGTTGCCGGCTTATCTTGGGAAGACGGATAACCATCGACTCGGCAGAGGACTTCGTGTCTTCCGATTACTTTTGATCGGATCTTAGCAATCAGATTACCATCGGCTCCCCAGAGGGTCTCGCATCTTCCGGTCACCTTTGATTAGATTTTGTCAATCGGATCATCATCGGCCCTATGACGGGCTTTGGGTCTTGGCTGGACCTTGGGAGTCTGATGACCATCGGTTCCGATTGTGCAGCTAGGACGGGAGAACCGGACACCTCTTTATACAAAGTTGCGACAAGGGGTGCGATTTTCCCCAATTTACGGGCTTGGAGATGAATTCTCAAGGGTTCCTCTGGCCCTGTGATGACTTCTAGTTCATCAATTATGTGCTTCTTGGACTCTTCGTATAGACAGGCCTCCGAAGAGTAATAAGACTCAACCCTTTTGAAGGGATCGATATCGGCGAATTCAGTCTTCACGATGTCGTGCTTACTGACATACTTGAAGCACTGGTGGAGTGTGGATGGCACAATCATATAGTAATATATCCACGGATGCCCCAGCAGGATATTGTAGGACGTATCTGTATCTATGACGTAGCAGGTAACCTCTATCCTCAGGTAGCCGATCTGACATTTCAATCGGATCTTTCCTAAGGGATAGCTCCTTTCCGATTTGAAACCACTAATGGCAGTGTTGGTCGCCGCTAGCCGGTCCATAGGGATGCCGAGGACTTGAAGTAAGCGTTTCGGGATGATGCTTATCGATGAGCCAGGATCGATGTGCATCTGATCCACCTTGATGTCGTGTAACGCCCCATTCCCAAAATACGTAGGACTAGGAACGTAGACATGCCAGCTGTATTCATACGAAGTATACTCCAATATATGGAAGCCTCGTATAAATACATAAGCTGTAAAATGCATTAGAACCATAACTAATCTCATCCACGCAAAGTAAATGAATAAAAGACATCATATAAAGATAATGAATTGTCTTGATACAATATGTTGGGCGGAGACAAATCCACTACCAACGAGTATAGGAAAAATACATGATATACAAAAGAATGGTTTTGGTGAGCGAAGCGAAGACGATCCAAGTGCAATCATCCTCGAGAAAAAGCAATGAACACGGCTAGAGCTAAAGCACCTGCGAAAGACAATAGCACACACCTGGAGAGATAACCAGGTCCTCAGAGGGACGTAACAAGACACAAAATATTATGCCATATAAACTGAATAAATATTGCTCAAATAAATAAGTCAATTGAATTATAACATGGTCCAATACGCACCTAATGAACGAGCGTACCATCCCCCCAACTAAACAAGGACAGGAGATGGTAAACTAATTCACGGTGACGTATCTTTCCATGCTATGAATCCAATATGGTATCCGGACCCCAGCAAGGTTCAATACCTTCTCATCGAAGTAGTAAGTTACACCTACAACCAAACAAGGACAAGATGTGACGAACTAATCTGCGACAAGTTATTATTCCAAGCCACGGTCAGATACAAGTACTCAAACCAAAAGTACTCGTACCTAACGGATAAAGGTAGCCTAACCAGTCTAAGTGAATGCAGTTTTAAGAACAGTTCATGGTCGCATGACTACCCGGTCAAGTCAAGAAAATACCGATACAGTTCCTCAGTAGCGAGTCACAACACCATATACTATTCCTCAGTATCGAGCGAGTCTATAGCATATAGTCTACCTATCGTTCCTCAGTAGCGAGCGAGTCTACGATAGATAAGGTGGTAGTCAACTTCCAATTATGTTCTTCCCGCCCAATGCTAACTCTATAACCGCTAAGTCAAACTAGCATGCAACCTCTATTAGCGGTTATTCTTATCGCACGGCTTATACGTACTGTGGCCAGCCAATCACGCACTTCCGTGTTCTATATACGACACACAACTTCGTGTTACAACGTGTTAAGGCCAATGAATGCAACACACATGGTGGTCCCTTAAATCTAGGTTTAATTTGTAAGAAAATAATACACAACAGGAAATATAAATGAACAGTAAGTTCTAACAGTTATGCCATGTATCACAGTTTATTTTGCATAAAGAAAATAAATAATGCATGAAATATGAGCTAAAATAATTAAACAGCGAATGGCAAGGTGTCTTGCCTGATAGGGCGCCTGGTGTGCTGTGATGATCAATGTGGTACGATCTGCAACTTCGGTGCAACAATTATACAAAGTGACCTCTGATGGTGGCACAAATAGTTCTATTGGGTCCAAAAGGGTCGAATTAGTTAGGGTGGACATAGGGTAGTCTCGAAATGGACGAAGGAACAGAATTTGGATACAGACAGAAGGAAAATCGAAGAAATTTTGCGTAAACAATACTTATAATATTTTTAGAAAATATTTATAATACGCGAAAACTAGATTTTTATGGGTTGAAATATTCTTAGAAAAAAATACTTAAAATATCAAAAAATCGTTTGACGATAAATTACTCTAGTTTAAAATATGCTTCTAGGTAAATAACTACACTCCATAAAAGAAAACATTTTAAAGTAAATATTTGAAAATATTAATAAATTATTTAGGCCCAAAAACTATATCTTTATAAAATATATTTGCTTAATATATTTAGAAATCAAATCCCAAATTTGAAATTGCCTGTACGCAAACGTCATAAAATATTTTTTCTATAAAATAAATCCTTGAAATTATTTGATATACCTATTATTAAAACTAAGTAATGATACTAATATTAATACAAATAACATTTATACCAATATACCTTACTAGCGTAAAATTATAATATACTAATACATACTATATACTTTACAATAGTAAATAATAAAGATAATAATAAATATAATAATAAACAGAATATTGATAATATTAATAATAATAATAATAATAAAATCATAATAATAATTATAACAAAAAAAGAAAAGAGAGAACAAATAATAAACAAAAAAATTAATCACAATGAACAAAAAAATATCAAAAGACTTTGCTCTCTTCAGAGACTTAAAGAAAGAAAAGAATTGAAAGGGAGAAGAAGAAGCGGGCGAGAGGTCGTGAGCTCGGGGGAGCGACGGCACGGCGCTCCGGCGGAGAGGGGTTCGTGTCGCGCGGTGGAAAGAGGGGCGGTCGGGTCGTGCGGCGATCGGAGGAGAAGTGGGGCACGGTTCGCGGGAGACGGGAAGGAGGAGAAAGGGAAGAAGGGCGGCGGACGCGGCTGAGGGTTTCGCGGCGGCCGACAACCTGGACAATGACGGCGGCGGGGGTAAGCTTAGGCGCGGGAGAAAAGGAGAACGGGGTGGCCAGACTGATGGGGGCGGCGAGGTGTACGGCGGAGGAAAGGAATTTCCGGCGGAGGAAAGTGGGGGTCGGCGCCGGGCGCTCAGCTAGGACGGCGCCGGGGCAGAGCGGCGAAGTGGGTTCGGGGGTGGCCGGGCCTCGACGCACAGGCGCGGGCCAGCGGAAGAGGCGCGTGCGCACGGTGAGGAGTTCCACCGACCGACGGGAAAGTCCGAGACTCCCCTCGACGCTCGAGTTCGATAGGGAGCTCCTGTCGGTGGAGTCCATATGTCGGGGCGGGCTGGTCGTCGCGGCGACCCGAGGTAAGGTGGTGGTTTCTATTTTTGGTCATTGGTGCTGGTGGTGGTTCTTTTTGTGTTGTGGTGCTGGCCGGAAACTCGGCCAGTAGTAGTCGAGATGCTGGTAGAGAGCTGGGGTGGTGACGGTAATGGCCGTGGGTGTGGTCGCAGGGGACGGGGTTGTGTAGGAAGTCAACGGGGAGGACAGGGAGAGGGGTTTGGTGATGGTGAGATGCTGACGGTTCGACGGGGAGATGGCGGCGAGAAGTGGAGTTGTGCTGGTGGTTTGGTAGGCTGTGGTGACGGAGATCGGCTTTGGTCGAGGGGTGTTGTCTAGGTCGGGGACAGGTGGCCGGGGATGGGGTTGTCAACAGAAGGCTAGAGTTAGGGTTTAGGATAGGATTGGGTTGGTGGTGTCGGGTTGTCGACACGGAGGAGATGAGCAATGTATATGTAATGGAATAAAAATATTGAGTCGGGGAAACACGGGCACAGGCACGATACACAAATTTTTGTTGTGGAATTTATGGATGAATAATGTGGAGGAGTACCTGCCTATTTATAGGATGTGGAAATTCTCACTTAGATATGGACTAGGAATATTTTAAACCCCAAAAATAGATAATTCGTAGTTTAATTTAAATCCATTTAAATCCAGATCCAAATCCATATACCATCCAATTTAAACCTAATTAAATTTTTAGTTTAAAAATCAATGAGATAAATCAAATAACTATTTAAATAAATCTACAATTTCAAATCAAGATTTAAATTGCCACCATGATTTCGAAATATATTTTTCCACAAATACTATTAATAATAATTTCAAAAATTATATTTTTTATTAAAAAAACTAATAAATAATTACTAATTATATATGTAAGTCCATAAATATACCATTTTATAGAAAAAAATTATTTATTATTATAGTTGTATAAATGAAAGGCTTTCAAACGTGGAAAAAAATGTGGACCGATAATAAAATAATTATTATGTATATTATTTTGAAACCATAAGAACAGAAACAAATATTTTTTAAATATATGTACGCTCGCACATATTCGCACTCGTCGAGCAATTACGAAAATAAATTTCACGCACGACGTACAATACGACTACGCGACGTACAATACAAAAATTTAAATCAGTACCAAATTTAATAAATAAAATAGTAGAAATTTAGGGGTTTTACATCCTACCCAACTTAAAAGAATTTCGTCCTCGAAATTAAAAATTAGTAGGGGGTGAGAGGACACAAGGGTATCGATGAGGAACGATCAATAACAAAATCATGCCGTAAGAAATCACGATCTAGAAAAAATAATACGGCATGGTCACGGGTAATAGATGAGGGTCACGATTAAGAGAACGAAATAGATTCACTTAAATTAAGCAACTAGAGGGTCTTGATAGGGTCGAGTAGTTTAGGATGAAGATATAGCAACATCGAGTGAGAATGGTCATAGCCGATAGGAAGGCTAGAGGAAATTCTAGTATAACGCCTTCGTCCTCCTAAAATAGGTGAAGGCGAAAGCAATATAGAGTTCGAAGGAGGCATTATCGAATACGAATACGTGATTCAAAGACGATCGAAAAATTTTAAAGGAGTTGCCAAGGCAGTCGTGGATGGAACTCTAGAGGACAAGTTTATCTATGTTCCCAACCACGTAGAACGATAGAAGTGAACCAAAGTGCACTTGGTTGATCAGACCATCATGCACCTGTTCTGAGTAGACGATACGTTAGTGGATGCATCCAATAACATAAGTCATGAACAAGCTTGATAAAGAATTTAGCTTGCAAAACTAGGCTACATTAGCATCATTAGTTTAGATAATAAAAATATAGGCACGATGTTAGATGAAATAAAACAAATACGAATAGTCTAAGAGTCATAAGGATCTAAGTCTTGTTTATTCCTATACTATCATTCTACGGTTTTATTGACCAAGGCTTGGTTGACCAAACTGGGTTAAATTCCTCTAGTCTCTATGGTCTAGATAATACTATTTGTATTCCCTTAATGGTCAAGGGTATGTGGGGTATTCTACCCAACTTAAAGAATTAAGCTAAGGGTTTTTGGGACATCTAACTAGTAAGGTCAATCTCTAGCAAGCACGAAAGGAAGATAAGAATAACGATAGAATGAATCAAGCAAGATGCAATCGATGAGTCAAACGGTAGATAAAATCTAGGAAAGAGATCAAGTATGTGGATGAGATCCTAGACTTCTAATCCTATTCGCAGGCTTGCTTGGTACGGTAAAGTAACCAAACAATTTATCTTGACCTGCATGGGCCACCACAAAAACATGTAACGCCCCATTCCCAAAATACGTAGGACTAGGAATGTAGACATGCCAGCTGTATTCATACGAAGTATACTCCAATATATGGAAGCCTCGTATAAATACATAAGCTGTAAAATGCAGTAGAACCATAACTAATCTCATCCATACAAAATAAATAAATAAAAGACATCATATAAAGATAATAAATTGTCTTGATACAATATGTTGGGCAGAGACAAATCCACTACCAAGAAGTAAAGGAAAAATACATGATGTACAAAAGAATGGTTTTGGCGAGCGAAGCGAAGACGATCCAAGTGCAATCATCCTCGAAAAATAGCAATAAACATGGCTAGAGCTAAAGCACCTGCGAAAGACAATAGCACACACCTGGAGAGATAACCAGGTCCTCAGAGGGACGTAACAAGACACATAATATCATGCCATATAAACTAAATAAATATTGCTCAAATAAATAAGTCAATTGAATTATAACATGGTCCAATATACACCTACTGAATGAGCGTACCATCCCCCCAACCAAACAAGGATAGGAGATGGTAAACTAATTCACGGTGACGTATCTTTCCATGCTATGAATCCAATATGGTATCCGGATCCCAACAAGGTTCAATACCTTCTCATCGAAGTAGTAACTCACACCTACAACCAAATAAGGACAAGATGTGACGAACTAATCTGCGACAAGTTATTGTTCCAAGCTACGGTCAGATACAAGTACTCAAACCAAAAGTACTTGTACCTAACTGATAAAGGTAGCCTAACCAGTCTAAGTGAATACAGTTTTAAAAATAGTTTATGGTCGCATGACTACCCGGTCAAGTCAAGAAAATACCGATACAGTACCTCAGTAGCGAGTCACAACACCATATACTATTCCTCAGTATCGAGCGAGTCTATAGCATATAGTCTACCTATCGTTCCTCAGTAGCGAGCGAGTCTACGATAGATAGGGTGGTAGTCAACTTCCAATTATGTTCTTTCCGCCCAATGCTAACTCTATAACCGCTAAATCAAACAAGTATGCAACCTCTATTAGCGGTTATTCCTATTGCATGGCTTATACGTACTGGTGGCCAGCAAATCACGCACTTCCGTATTCTATATGCGACATACAACTTCGTGTTACAACGTGTCAAGGCCAATGAATGCAACACACATGATGGTCCCTTAAATCTAGGTTTAATTTGTAAGAAAATAATACACAGCAGGAAATATAAATGAACAGTAAGTTCTAACAGTTATGCCATGTATCACAGTTTATTTTTCATAAAGAAAATAAATAATGCATGAAATATGAGCTAAAATAATTAAACAGCGAATGGCAAGGTGTCTTGCGTGATAGGGCGCCTGGTGTGCTACGATGATCAATGTGGCACGATCTGCAACTTTGGTGCAACAACTATACAAAGTGATCTCTGATAGTGGCACGGACAGTTCCATTGGATCCAGAAGGGTCGAATTAGTTAGGATGGACATAGGGTAGTCTCGAAATGGACGAAGGAATAGGATTTGGATACGGACAGTAGGAAAATCGAAGAAATTTTGCGTAAACAATACTTATAATATTTTTAGAAAATATTTATAATACACGAAAACTAGATTTTTATGGGTTGAAATATTCTTATAAAAAAATACTTAAAATATCAAAAAATCGTTTGATGATAAATTACTCTAGTTTAAAATATGCTTCTAGGTAAAAAAACTACACTCCATAAAAGAAAACATTTTAAAGTAAATATTTGAAAATATTAATAAATTATTTAGGCCCAAAAACTATATCTTTATAAAATATATTTGATTAATATATTTAGAAATCAAATCCAAAATTTGAAATTGCCTGTACGCAAACGTCATAAAATATTTTTGCTATAAAATAAATCCTTGAAATTATTTGGTATACCTATTATTAAAACTAAGTAATGATACTAATATTAATACAAATAACATTTATACCAATATACCTTACTAGAGTAAAATTATAATATACTAATACATACTATATACTTTACAATAGTAAATAATAAAGATAATAATAAATATAATAATAAACAGAATATTGATAATATTAATAATAATAATAATAATAATAATAATAAAATCATAATAACAATTATAACAAAAAAAAGAAAAGAGAGAACAAATAATAAACAAAAAAAAATTAATCACAATGAACAAAAAAATATCAAAAGACTCTGCTCTCTTCAGAGACTTAAAGAAAGAAAAGAATTGAAAGGGGAAAGAAGAAGCGGGCGAGAGGTCGTGAGCTCGGGGGAGCGGCGGTGCGGCGCTCCGGTGGAGAGGGGTTCGTACCACGCGGTGGAAAGAGGGGCGGTCGGGTCGTGCGGCGATCGGAGGAGAAGTGGGGCGCGGCTCGCGGGAGACGGGAAGGAGAAGAAGGGGAAGAAGGGCGGCGGACGCGGCTGAGGGTTTCGCGGCGGCCGACCACCTGGAGGATGACTGCGGCGGGGGTAAGCTTAGGCGCGGGAGAAAAGGAGAACGGGGTGGCCGGACTGATGGGGGCGGCGAGGTGTACGGCGGAGGAAAGGAATTTCCGACGGAGGAAAGTGGGGGTCGGCGCCGGGCGCTCGGCTAGGACGGCGTCGGGACAGAGCGGCGAAGTGGGTTCGACGGTGGCCGGGCCTCGACGCACAGGTGCGGGCCAGCGAAAGAGGCGCGTGCGCACGGTGAGGAGTTCCACCAGCCGGCGGGAAAGTCTGAGACTCCCCTCGATGCTCGAGTTTGACAGGGAGCTCCTGTCGGTGGAGTCCAGATGTCGCGGCGGGCTGGTCATCATGGCGACCCGAGGTAAGGTGGTGGTTTCTATTTTTGGTCATTGGTGCTGGTGGTGGTTCTTTTTGTGTTGTGGTGTTGGCCGAAAACTCGGCCAGTTGTAGTCGGGATGCTGGTAGAGAGCTGGGGTGGTGACGGTGATGGCCGTGGGTGTGGTCGCAGGGGACGGGGTTGTGTAGGAAGTCGACGGGGAGGACAGGGAGAGGGGTTTGGTGATGGTGACATGCTGGCGGTTCGTCGGGGAGATGGCGACGAGAAGTGGAGTTGTGCTGGTGGTTTGGTAGGCGGTGGTGACGGAGACCGGCTTTGGTCAAGGGGTGTTGTCTAGGTCGGGGACAGGTGGCCGGGGATGGGGCTGTCAACAGAAGGCTAGAGTTAGGGTTTAGGATAGGATTGGGTTGGTGGTATCGGGGTGTCGACACGGAGGAGATGAGCAATATATATGTAATGGAATAAAAATATTGAGTGGGGGAAACCAGGGCACAGACACGATACACAAATTTTTGTTGTGGAATTTATGGACGAATAATGTGGAGGAGTACCTGCCTATTTATAGGATGTGGGAATTCCCACTTAGATATGGACTAGGAATATTTTAAACCCCAAAAATAGATAATTCGTAGTTTAATTTAAATCCATTTAAATCCAAATCCAAATCCAAATACCATCCAATTTAAACCTAATTAAATTTTTAGTTTAAAAATCAATGAGATAAATCAAATAACTATTTAAATAAATCCATAATTTCAAATCAAGATTTAAATTGCCACCATAATTTTGAAATATATTTTTCCAAAAATACTATTAATAATAATTTCGAAAATTACATTTTTATTTAAAAATAAACTAATAAATAATTACTAATTATATATGTAAGTCCATAAATATACTATTTTATAGAAAAAAATTATTTATTATTATAGTTGTATAAATGAAAGGCTTTCAAACTTGGAAAAAAATGTGGAGCGATAATAAAATAATTATTATGTATATTATTTTGAAACCATAAGAACAGAAACAAATATTTTTCAAATATATGTACGCTCGCACATATTCGCACTCGTCGAACAATTACGAAAATAAATTTCGCGCACGACGTACAATACGACTACGCGACATACAATACAAAAATTTAAATCAGTACCAAATTTAATAAATAAAATAGTAGAAATTTAGGGGTTTTACATGTCGCCTATGTATCCCGTGTAGTACAAACTGCGGTCATGCAAATTGGTCTTGATCAACATGTCTTGTATGGTAAATATGATGTTGGGCATTACATCCGCACATTTGCTACCCTGGAGATCTGCCGACGAGTCTTCCCCTGTAGGTTTGACCTGGGCTAAGTAAGCGTCAGCATTCTGGAGCGCTTCGCTCAATATGACACGAAGATCCTTGGAGAGCCTTAGGAGCTCGTATAACGACAACTTTGCCAGTGTATTAGCCAATTGTGCTAATATGTCAAAGTTGTAAGGTCTCTCCAGCCCATGAGGTGCATCTTTATGGAGCGGCTTGTCGAAGCGGCTTTCTTTCGGCTTGGCCCTGTCTGCCGATGGAGGTTGAGATGGCCCCGGAATATCAATGGTGGGCAGCGTTGCCGGCTGAAGATCCTCGACTGAACTACCCAGCGAAGGCTGGACTTGTGCCCCAGACCGGGTAACAACAGCCGTCGCCTCCTCAGCTTTGGCTGAAATTGTATGGCAGGATATGGACTTTCTGTCCTTCTTCTTGTTGGCTGGAGATGACACCTCCTGGGTAACTTCGGGCACTAAGTCTGGGTACACCCATATGATCTCTCCTCGTGACGTGGTGAGAGATACTAAGCCAGTCGTCTGGTCCTGGACGGGAGGAAGATTAGTAACCTCCATCTTTTTCTGGGGGATAGTATTACTCCGTCTTGAGTACTTATTGGAGGGAAGTCATCGAACTGAATTGACACCATGTTCGCCACCACGGTAACCTCTTCAAAGTCTAGCGATAGAGCTTTAGAGTCGATAATAATCTGGATGTACCGCTTTACTTGAAAGCAATCATGAGTGGCATGATGAACGTAGCGGTAGAAATGGCAGTATTTTGGGTCCTCCATCTCTGTCGCTCATGGCTCGCGCTTTGGTGGAGGGAGTTGGATCAGGTCCCTTTGCAAGAGCATGTCGAAGATAGGCTTGACGTGACTATCTTCGAATGAGTAATTCACCTTGGGCCACTGAGTTTTTGCCTGCTTTTGTTCAGGCTTCTTGGTCGTACCGGCGACCATAGCCTGTTTGCCTTTACTATCCCGGTTATTGAAAGTACCGTCAGTATTGTTGTTATTGGAGGTGGTACCAGGACGTTTGCTTTTGACCTCTCCATCCGGGATGTGTAATCCCAGCTGGCGAGCCTTCTTTAACTTCACCTCCGCATTGGTGGCACTTATGATGAAGGTCGTCCAATCCCTGAACTGGTATTTCCCATCCAGAGGCTAATTGTGGGGAGCAACTTCTTCTGGTAGATTTCAATCAAGGAGCTTTCGGGATTGCCTTGGGGCAATCTCATTACAGTTTGGCAAAACCGCTCGATATAGTTCCTTGTCAGCTCCCTCTCCTTCTGAACGACATCCATGAGGGATGATATTGTCACATCATGTCCTACTTCTTAGAATCTTTCTAGGAACATGTGCTTGAAACCGTTAAAAGAATGGATGCAGTTGTCCGGAAGGTTGCGGTACCAGTCAAACGCGATTACCTCTAATGCTTCGATAAATAATCATGTGAGGATGGCATTGCTATGCGACAAATGGTCAGTTGTGACCTCGAAATAAGTCATGTACCGACTAGCAGAGGTCTTTCCGTCATAAGAATCAATATGAAATAGTTTGTACCGTGGCGGAAAAGGAACATCTCTCCACGCAGTAGGATACGGCTGCCGTATTCTGAGGTCCCGGGAGGAGTCTCGGGTATTGAACATTGCTCGAAGCTCCTGGACCTCCTTTCTTGCCTCCCTGGCTTCGTCTATAGCTGAAGGAGCGGATGCCCCTAGAGGATTGTTACCCAAAGGAGGAGCTATCGTGTTGGAATCCGCGTTGACAGCGGGTTCCAAGCTTGTTTGTCCTGGCGTCCTTGCTGGTTGGGTCGGCAAGGCGCTTTGATTTTATCTACTGACTTGACCAAGGACAAGAGCATGGCTTCAAGTACTTCTAGACGTTGTCGGTCAGTAGGTGCTTCATTATCATTGTCGGCCATAAACACTGTCCGTACGTGGGTAGACGTGGAAGGGATCGTAGCAGAGGTGCTCTCTGTGTCGTATCCACGTACCGAGAAATTATCGAGAAATGTAAGAATGAGAATGTCTTCTTCCTCGGACTCAGAAGGGGTGCTACCCCCTGTGCAGGAAGTCACATCGTCTTGGTGAAGGCGGTCATCCTCAGGGACATCCATATCTGTTGCATAATTCCAGTGGATCGCTACCCCCTGTGTATGTTCTTGGAACACCGGGTTGTCGCATACTTTGAGGGGACTGCTACCTCCGACCTCATCTACTCCCAGGGCGGTCAAAGATGTAACCCCAGGTATTGAGTGCTTCTTTCTGGCTCGAGAGCCTAGGTAGACACCCCTTGTGGCTGTCGGTGGCAATCCTCCAGATTAGAATCTCCTTGCAGTGCTGGCTGAGATTGCCGGGCTAGAAGGGCCTGTCTTCTTTCCTCCTTTGCCGAGAAGAACCTTCCTAGTTAAATTACAGGAGGCAAAAGAAAATTCTTCGTCTCCCGGAACTTGTACCTGTTTCTTCAGTTGTTGTCGAAAATGTACTGGCTGGTACAGTCGTTAGAAAATGGACTGCCGATCTTTAGGTATCGTCGACTTGTCGAAACAGCAGTTGATGATGACTTGGGTGCAACGACGTCCTGGGAGAGGCTCATCACATGCCAAGGTTGCTTCTTTCTCCTTGCGTTTGTGAGTAATCACCTCTCGCAAGTCGATTGCAGGCTGATCTGCCTTTGTATCCAATTTGTGGACTCGGGTATCCTGAGCACACGGGTGCGTGGGTATCTTGTTTGCTCCCTCTGAGGCTAGTAAAATCATTTAGAGGGAGACTTTTGAGACCCATCCTGTCCGTTAGCCCTGGGGGACTGGATGCGGGTGGTTTTGTACAACATTCCATCAGGGGCCCGTATAACAGTTAACGGTGTTCGCTGACAGTCAGCAACTTAGACAGTTGACTGGTCTTGTTCAGACCGTACTGTCCTAGACTTCTTCAATTTAGCACATGAAGGCGCATAATAAGAAGAGTCCAGATTGGAATATACCATATTCTCAATGGGCCGTATAGAGTCGAGCCTGCATGAGAGACGGTCAAACACATAGCTTCTGACAGGCATGAGACACTCTGCTTACGGCCAGGACTGGCTACCACATGGGCCATTTTTCTGTAGCCGGAGTTGGCTACCGCATGGGTTATCTGCCTGCAGCCAGAGTTGGCTGCCGCATGGGCGATCTGTCTACGGCCAGAGTTGGCTACCGCATGGGCCATCTGCCTGCGGCCAGAGTCAGCTGCCGCATGAGTCATCTGCCTATCTCTTATGCGGCCTCTTCCTCGTCCGCATGGATTTCCCCTGTGCCCCCAAAAACTCAGAATCGTAGTATTTTCCTTTGTTGGATTTGGGGACAGTGGGGTTCTCTGCGGTCGGAAGTAAGACCGCGGGAGAGGCTTGATCACCGTCTTGGGCCGCAGAAAGAGCTTCTTCGAGAACCTGGTCGGTGGCAACAGTTTTGTGCTTTGACATCCTAAGGGTTCTCTTTGGGTTGGCTCATTTCTGCGATGGACGGGCGCTCCCTTCAGAGAGTATTTCTTCGAATGCTCGTTGCTCAAATCGAACCACGAGCATTTGCTGCATGGAGCCGAGCTTGGACGCATCAGATTGTGTCACCAACTTCTCATCAGAAGAGAAGGATGTCCCTAGCAGAGTCGCCATCGTGTTTGCCATTAAATATCAAGCACAACAAAATTACAGAGGAATTGAACATGATTGCAAACTCACTTGTACAAGAGAAAGCCTAGAAAGAAATCCTAGGAAATAATCTAAGTACAATTGTTTAGTTTTGATTCTAGGGGGTGATGATAGAGGCTCGGGAAAGTGTAGCAACTCTGCCTTACTCCTTGGACTATCTGATACGGTCCTTGCTCTTGAAGAAATTGCCCTTCGTAGATTGCCAGCCTTTTGCATGTATATATATATATATATATATATATATATATATATGGGGTGTAGTACATTGTTATTTATAGTGATATATATTTTGAGCCGCATAGATGGCCACGTGGCCACGTGGCTACAACAACACATAAAGACCCGCTCTTTGGCCGCCAGCTGGTGACTTGTTGAGATTTTGTTGCAACAAATCTGGGTGGTTGAGACTTGGTCAGCTTGTCACGTGTCCTATCGTAAGATAGGATCAGTCTGCTTGAGTCATTTTGAGTCGCATAGGCCTTTCAGTGTTCGACCATGCTGGGCCGCATAAGACTCATGCGGCTTGAGTCGCAGTCTCCCTTAGTCCGCATATAGCTTGGGGACTTTTGAGTCGCATAGATTTTGTATTCTAGGATGCATAAAGTTCAAGCGGCTCATATTTTAGTTACTCTTGCCCGCATGAAGCACATAGATTGAGCCGCATAAGGTTCATGCGGCTCGGGTCGCAGTCCTTTTGGCCGCATAGCCATGTCCAGTCTGGTGAAGTGACATTTTGTCTGATCACGTCTTATCTTCTTTTTTTCAGAGTGTCAGAGTTGAGAGTAGTTAGAGCTATCAATTTTGCCAATTTTGACAGAATTTGTCAGCTTTATCAGAAGGGTTAATTAGCTTGGCCGCATAAGTAATTATTCTTTCTGTGGCTAAAAAATCAGTCTAGGAAGATGGGTCGCAGAGAGCATGCTGAGTCTGTCATGCGACTCTTCTTTATGTGGGTCAATCTGTTCCAGAGTATTCATGCGGTCAGTTTTAATCCGCATGAACCCCATATTTTTCATGCTTTTACAGGTATCTCGACGGATACGCACTGATTGCGTCGTGCACGCACAACGAAATCGAGTTTTGTTAGTTCTCACACGTGATAACATCCATGCGCGTCTTTCGATGTGTAAGGTTTGCGACCACGTCACCCGGTTTGTCGGGGCGAACGCCGTATCGGTCAAGTTTATTGAAATTTGAAGTTTTGAAAACCAGTTTTTCCTTATATTTGAAACTGTTGTAACTACAATCCAAGCAATGAGAAATAAAACTAAAAGAGAGGTTTTCATTATCTATATGTTATTATTAAATCTGTAGAAATAGTTTTTGAAACTGTCGAGGAATCGACCAAAAATGGTCTTCCAAGTTGGGTTTCAAACTCACGAAAAAGTTCTGTTTTCGACCAAAAATTTCTGTAACTTTGCTTCGAATTTTCTAGCAACTTACCAGGTTTTAATACCTTCTATTTGAATAGGTTTGTAGAGGATCATATCTACTACGCGTTGGATTTTGCGGCTCGACAAATTGTTAACTCAGGAAAGAGAAAAAGTCTCGTGAACAGGGGTACCTGGGTGCCTTTGAAAACAAAGGGTTCTTTGTTTTGCCGTCGGTTCAGAGGTGTGCGGTGGCTCTCCGACGATGTGCGGTGGCTGCAGGTGGCCGAGGTTGGGCACGACGATGTCTTGGTTGGTCAGAAGTCAGGACTTTGGGGTTGCATGGAGTTTCTGAAGGGAATTTCTTAACAAATCCTTCGCGAACCAAGCATATATACCGCGTTTAAAAACCGATTTTGGGTTGGAATTGATTAAATTTTATCACAGGGTTGATGATGTTTCTAGGGCAAATCAGGGGAGAAGTAGATTTCAAATATGTGTGGGAAGATTGGAAGGAGATGCGAGCAAGATTTGATTCAAATCAAATCTCTTGGTGGCGTATTTTATTTGCTAGAAAGGAGCGTTGGGCTCTTTTGATTTATTGTTCCTCTTTGGAACAGTAAGTCAAGTTATCCCCTTTTTCTTTTTCCTTTTTTTACAAACCCTAGATATCTACTACTGATATAGATGTCCAATTCCATATACCTTTTTATATAGGTATATTTACTCATGCAATTTAATTATACTTATCACATAAACTTTATATTAGTATAGTAAAAAATATAAATACACATAGCACACACAAATATATATCTCTTTATATATATTATATAATTGTAGTCTAAACTTTCATAATCGTGCAAGAAATATACATATATATCATCAAAATTTCTAAATACACAAAAACCTTATTAACAAGTATTTATTTACTATAAAAAACACTTTATTAATATCAAAGTCTTTAATATTCTTAAACAAAATTAATTTCCAAGTAATTTTAAAATAGATAAATAATTATAAAAAGCTATATAAAAAGATATAAACAAGTAGGAAATAGTTCGTAGAGTAATAAATAACTCAGGGGATACGACTAATACGCTAGTCATGGCACACAACTGCTCTAGCCACGCCACAATGTCTAGTCCATGTGCATAATAAAAGTGTGCACGGCTAAGTCTATATTTATAAGTAAATAACAAATAATTCATAACAATTTATTTAAGAAATTTGAAATGATAAAAAAATTCATCTAAATTTTTGGGGGATTACAGTCTCCGCCCAACATCTTGTACGATGATAATTCAAAGTTAATTTATGACATCTTTTATTCTCTCATTTTATGGATGAGATTAGTTAGCATTGGTTTTACTGCATTTACAACTTACGTATATTTATTATACGGCTGGCATGTCTACGTTCCTAGTCCAACGTATTTTGGGACTAGAGTATTACATGTTTTTGTGGCGGCCCATGCAGGTCTACGATAAATTGTTTGGTTACTTTACCATACCAAGCAATCCTGCATATAGGATTAGAGTCTAGGATCTCCTCCACGTACTTGACCTCCTTCTTCGATTCCACTTTTCGAACTCTCACTTGACTCCTTGACTGCATCTTGCTTGATCCCTTCTATCTAAATTCTTATATGTCCTTCGTGCCTAATAGAGGTTAGAAAGATGACCCATATTCTCCGTTGGCTCTATTACACTACTAGTTTAACTATTATAAGTTCGGTAGAATATCTCATGACCTAGCATTCCATTATCCTTATGACCCGTTAATGTAATTGAACGACAATAATAAGTTTATTTAGAGGTCCTCAACCCAACTAATCGACCAAAGCCTTAGACAAGAAGATAGTAGGATGACTATATAGGCACAAACACCGGACAAGACTTAGATTCTTAAGGAACTTGAATTATTTGTATTTCTTTTCATCATTATCTCACATACTCATATTTTACCATCTTGACCAATACTGCTATTATAGCCTAGTTTTGCAAGCTTACCCTTTTATCGAGCTTATTCAAGACATATGTTATTTGGGTTACACTAACATATTGTCTAATCAGAACCAGTACATGATGGTCTAATCAACCTAGTGTACTTGGTTCGCCTTTCGTATGATTACTTTACGCGGATTAAGATATAGTTAAACTCGTCGTTTAGGATCTCATCATCAACGGTCTTAACAAACTTCCTTTTTGAACTATTCAATCGCCCTTGTAACCCATATTTGTAATTCGATCCCATCTCCCTCGAACTCTTATTGTTTTTCGTCACCTATTTCGAGAAACAAACGCTCCTAGACACGAAGTATTCTTCTGTGGCCATGGAAGCTATATATACACAATCGTTTCCATCTATTCAAAATCGAAGAACTATCTTCAAACTTGACTCATATCTACTGTACCACATTACCTATTACTTCGTCTAGTATTCTTTTATAATCAAGAGTCGAGGTACAATATTACGACTTTGAATTTTTCTAACCTCAGTAATCCTAAAATCGTATCTTATTTATGTAGAGTATAGATTGTAAGCCCTCTAAATTTTAGTATTTACTAGTATTGCCGATTGATTTGGATAAGTTTGGTTTCTATTAGGATGATAAATTAGTGCCACATGAACAACCACTTTCTATCTAGATCATTTGGTGTCCTCGACCATGACATTACTATTCAGAGCACGAGACCAGCTGTTACCTTCCAACAAATTCCATATACAAAATCTTGAGGAGTCCACCTTCATTTAGGCATACCATGTCCCACTCAAACACGTCCCCTTGTACTCTATTTTCGTGATACGACATTCAGGTCAAAAAGGCTAGCTATAACCCTTACCGTAATACCGATGTACTTTCCGACACTAATTAGAGATCCAACCTTGACTCAAATCCTTCGACCCAATATATGGTTGTGATCCACTCGAAGCCCACTACACACATGCCACTAGTGTTCCACCCTATGGAGGCCCTATGTGCTACTTAAACACGAAAGTCACAGAAGGCGTATTTTTGGGCTTAAGGAACCTAGTAACCCATCCGATCGTCAATTAGCTCAAACACTCGAGTTGAAATTTATTCTAGGCTACCTTTACCTAGTAAGAATGGTTCAGATTGATTTTAGGGATCTTATCCAGCCAATATAGACTAAAATCCAAGTTTGAAATTAATCAAAGATTGGTTCCAACGGAACTAATAAATCATTGGTTTATAACGTATATTTTTATCCGTATCATCTTGATACCTCTACCGTGACTTTGATATGTGGAGCACACACTAGCCATTTCCTTCCAACGAACTTCACCCTCATGAACTAGACAAGCCACTCTACATACATGACATATATGTCCCACACAAACATACCATCCTGTGCTCTATTTCAATTACACTATGAGTATGACACATTTTCCTTTAGAATAAACCACAGATGACAATTTTTGTCCCATTTGATTTTTTAACCATGCAAATATTGACCCATTTCCCCAAGTGAACTGAATACCCATGATACATGCAAGGCTAAGAGTACCATATCATGTAGAATATGTTGTCAGTTTGGATTCCTCCTATAATTACCATCGCAATCTTTTCGGAACTGATTTATGATTTGATGTACTTACTTTTCCTTCATAGTCAGCCTCATTATTTTTATATTAAGTTTATTCTAATTTCGAGGACGAAATTTTTATAAGTTGGGTAGAATGTAATCCCGCAAAAATTTTGGAGGATTTTTACTATTTTTTATAAATAAATTATTTTGAATTATTTGTTATTCACTTATATATATAATCTTAGTCACGCTTAAATTGTGCTTATGCACATTGACTAGACATCATGACATGGCTAGCGCAGTCATATGCTCGACTAGCCTATTAGTTGTAAAACCCCCCAGATTTTTTTAACATTCTTAATTGCTTATTATATTTTAGGAAATTTATTATATTGGAAATTATTATTCTTTCTCATAAAATTTATTTAAAATTTTATAAATGTATTTATTAGATAAAGTATATATAGAAAATATTTTTCTCCATGACAGGAGAAATGAAACTTTATAAATAATATTTTTAGTTATTTTAAATTATATAATAAGCTTGTATGAGATACCTATATATGTATATACATATTTTATACTTATGAAAAAAAAAATATAAAAGTATATATATATATATTTTTATATATATATATATATATATATATATATATATATATATATATATATATATATATATATATATATATATTATATATATATATATATATATATATATATATATATATATATATATATATATATATATATATATATATTTGTGAGAGCCTAAAGTATCCTATAGCAATACCATATAGGTGTACGTACTATATACACATATGTACATTAAAAAGATTTTGTTTAAATATAGTTAGGAAATTATCTTATTAGGAAGTATTATTATATTTATTTGGCGATTCTAGAATATGTTTATAAGTAGGTATATATATATATATATATATATATATATAAAATATATATATATATATATATATATATATATATATATATATATATATATATATATATATATATATATATATATATATATTATGTGCCCAAAATATATTATATGTATCCCTACTATGTATACATTGAAAGATTTTGTTAAAAAATTATTTTATTAGGAATTATTTCTTTTTTACTTAAAATTATTTCTGATTTTCACTTATTAGAATATAGGGTTTAAGAGAGAGAAAAAAACCTATTGATTTACTCGCGAGAAATTCAAAAGGAATTTCTCGCGAGTCAAATCCTACTAATTACTTCCGTAGGCAGAGCCAACAGAGCCGAGCGCTGTAGACTGAAATCCGATAGATTACAAAGGAATCTCTGTAATCAAATTTGAAATCTTTTTGCATTCAAATTATAACTATCCAATCCCAATCCGATCTCAGTGATATGATCAAGGACTAGATTAATTTAGGGATTAAAACGATATATATATATATATATATATATATATATATATATATATATATATATATATATATATATATCAGTTTAAATTCGAAAAAAAAGAGAACTGGTTACATAAACCCAAATGGCAACTTTTCGAGATTGCTCTTCCAAATAAACCTCAAATCCACCTCCAAAATACTGCAACCTGTTCGCCTAAGATCCCAAGAGCCCTCCGGCAGCCTATACCGCCGCAGAGAGGCCGGAGCGCCACCCACGCCGCCTAAAACCGACCAGAGCAGGGAAGGCTCTGTTTCACCAAACCGTTGTTAGGTACCTCCCTTCACTGTATCATTTCTTCGCGCGTAGTTGTTAGTTTTTGATTCTGTGAGTTGTAGTATAGAGCCTAGATGACCCTCTCGAGATCCCAACAAAGGGATTTGAATATAACTGCATGACCAGCCTGTGACATCGACGCAAAGTCGATGGAAAACCAACTGTCATATTGACAGATTTGTGATGTCATGCACCCTTGTTTGTAGACGATTTTCGACCAACCTAGTAAAAAGTTTTTAAATTTTCTGAACTGTAATTTAGACCCCATATAATACTTCAAACCCTTTCTTTCAGTTTAAATTTACTTCCACAATATGTAAGGAATTCTGATTCCAAAGTTTAGGAAAAATTATGTTTTATATAGTAAATTTTAATAAACTTTTATCAATATGGCGTGCGCCCCGACAAACCGAACGAAGTGGTCGCAACCCATGAGCATAAAAAGACGTGTCAGATGTTGTCGACATGTGGGAACTGACATAACTCGATTTCGTTGTACGTGCGCAACGAAATCGAAGCATATCTGTCGAGATACCCCGTATCGGCCACTTTACAAAGTAGGCCATAACTTTGTGCATGATCGTCGTATCGAGACGAAACTTGCGCCATCAGGACCATGTCATTTTTTTGTCTTTGGCCCAATTCTGAGAAGGTCGACCGGAACGCTATTTTGGCGGACTTGCGACCCGATCCAATGGGTGAAATTGTGTACGGCCCACCGGAATCTAACTTTCGACATAAGGTTGGGTTCATCTTGTCAAACCGGACCCCTAGACAAGTAGTTTGACGACTTTAGAGACCGTAGGTACTGGCATGATTTTCGGTGCAAAATGGGTCCAACGACGGACATCATTTTGACCCAAAATTTTGATTTTGCCTCTGTGTCCATAATTGGACTTATTGGTAGTCTATCCTAGCTATTTTTCTTATTCTGGGAACGTTCGTGGTATTTATTTCAGCAACCGACGATGTTTGTGAGATTTGACTTTCTATGCTTCACTAATCTATCGATTCGAGCTATTGGACGTCGCCCTTTCTGCACACTACCTCCAGGCAAATTACTTTGCCATTTGCTGTCTATTTACTTTAGCTCATATTTCATGCATTTATTTATTTTCTGTAAAATAAATTGTGATACATTGTCATAATTAGATACATTATACTTTGTAGTTCTATTTCCCGTTATTTATTATTTTTGCACGTTACTTAGATTTAAGGGACCACCCTTTTATTGTATTGCATTCATAGGCCTTGACACATTTGTCTTATGGAGTCGTGAGTTACATATAGAACTCGGACATGCGTGACTGGTTGGCCACCAGTACGTATGTAGAAGCATGGAAAAAGAATAGGAAAGTCCATGCGGCTCAAAAGTCCTTTAGAGCTTCATGCGGCTCAAAAGTCTCCAACATCTCCATGCGGCTCGGGAAAAGCCACGTGGCCCTATGCGGTTCAAAAGTAGGCTTCTACAGCTGGCCAGAGCAGCTGGCTCATTAAATGCTCTGACGGCAGCTATGACAAAAAGGATTGACAGCTCTGACATAAAGGTAAAATGATGACTCTGACATAATGACGTGCTCCTAGAAAGACGAGAAAAATCTTTATAGCTGGCACGATCCACCAAATTCCAAAGCTCTTTATGCGGATCGCTTCAAGGTCTTCCATGCGGCTCTAACACGTGGCCACCCTTATGCGGTTCGGTTGGAGGCCACCCCCATACGACTGCTACTCCCATGCGGCTCGGATCATGGGGGCCACCCTCATGCGGCTTAGATTTTGGGAAGCAACACCCATACGGCTCTGACACGTGGCCACCTTTATGCGGTTCAGTTGGAGGCCACCCCCATGGGGCTGCTACTCCCATGCGGCTCGGATCATGAGGGTCACCCTCATGCGGCTCAGATTTTGAAGGCCACACCCATGCGGCTGCCACCCTCATGCGGCTCAGATTGCGGGGGGTCACCCTTATGCTGCTTAATTACCAGACCATATGCATGCGGCTCTGTCAGGACACCCTGTCCATGCGGCTCACAATTGGGACACGTGGCAGAAGATCAATTAAGACTTATTCCCCCGCGTTCATACGGCTCACAGTATAATGACAGTTAGACACATGGCACAAGATCAACCAAGACTTATCCACTCAGATTTGTTGTTATCAACAAATCACAACAACGAGATTTATTGCGATCATCATAATTACCCGGATCAATTTCTAACGAATGATGCAGATTTGTTGCTATCAACATAAAAACAAGATCAAGGCAAATCTTAACCGCCCACTTTTCAAGGAGCAATCATTGAAACCCTATTTATCATACCCCACTCCTATAAATAGCAAGGGGCCATTCCCGTACAAACGGACACAGGGAGAGAGCGGCGGCGCACAGAAGAATCTTTCTACACATCCCGAGAGCATTTCTTCATCAGAGCCAAGGCTACGTCCGATCGTCCAAGGAGTAAGGCAGAGTTGATAGCACTCTCCCGAGCCTCTACCGTCACCCCCTAGAAAAAACTAAACAATTGTACTTAGATTGCTGTACCTAGGTTTTTATCCCTAGGCTTCCTTTGTACGAGCGAGTTTGTATTGTGAAGTAAAAGTCCAGTCCTCCCATAAATCTGTTCTGTTCTTTTATAATCAATGGCAAACACGATGGCGACTCTGTTGGAGACTAACTTCTCTACGGCTGAGAAGTTGGTGACACAATCGGATGCAGCCAAACTTGGCTCCACACAACAGATGCTGGTCGTCCGCTTCGACTAACAGGCTTTTGAAGAAATGCTCTCCGACGGGAGCGCTGGTCTAGTCCAGAAGCGAGTCCGCACGAAGAAGGCCCGCAGGAAGTGGAGGCCAAAATCATTTGCTCATCCCCAAGCTCTGGACGAAGTGTTCTCTGTTGTCCAGGACGGTGGAGATTTGCATGCGCCCCCACTTCAGGCCACAGAGGACCCTGATGTTCTTAAGTCTGGCAGAGGAAAGCACTACGATGCTGGACTTGAGAAAGCAAATGGGGACTCTATGCGATCCAGGAAGAAGCCGCATAAGGGTGCCAGCCGCATGAAGAAGGCTCATACGGCCAACAATTCCAGCCGTATGAAGACTCATGTGGCCACTAAATCCAGTCGCATGAATGCTGATGTGGCCAACAGATCCAGTCGCATGAATACTGATGTGGTCAACAGATCCAGCCGCATGAATGCTGATGTGGCCAACAGATCCAGCCGCATGAATGCTGATGTGGCCAACAGATCTAGCCACATGAATTCCTATGCGGCCACAAATGCCAGTCGCATGAATGCTCCATACGGCTTCGGTCCAGTCTTTGACCGCCTCTCATGCGATCATGACTCCAGATGCTCCCAAGAAAATATGCTAAACTCTGTGCGGCACCATTTGGACTCTTCCTACTTGCACCCTTGGGTGCTAGAGTGAAGAAGTCTAGGACAGCGTGGGCTAGGCGAGCTCAATCAGCTGTCCCAACCTCTGACCATCTGAGTGCTCCGCTTACTGTTATATGGGCCTCCGATGGAAAGTTGTACCGAACCTCTCGAGTCCAGCCCCCGGCGGCAAACGGACAGAGTGGTTCCCAAGAGTCTTCCAACAATCAGGGAGAAAATATGGTGCCAATACACTCAGATGCTCGGGATTCCCGGGCCCACAAAACGGGTGTAAAGGTTGCTCAAGATGCACCTGACTTGCGTGACGTGATCCTTCACAAGCGCAAAGAAAGAGAAGAAGATTCGGTGTGTAGAGAGTCCTTCCATGGACATCACTGCACCCAAGTCATTGTCAACTGCTGCTGCAACAACGCGGTAGTACAAGAAGACCGGCGGTCCGTCTTCCAACGATTGCAACACCCAAGCTCAGAAGATGAGGTGCTTTTCGTCGTCTCCTGTAATTCTGCTCTGAAGATCCCTAGCAGCGAAAGAGGGAAGAAAACAAACGTCTCCAGTCCAAAAATCTCAACCAGCGTAACCAAGAAACTCTCTTCTAAGTGGTTGTCTACCACCATTACAGGAGGAGTTTTCTAAGGTACCCGCTCAAAGACGAAATCTGCCACACTTGGGGATTCATCCTCTACATCTCTGGGAGGCACCGGAGCCGGGGGTAGCACTCCTCCAAACACCTACGACAAATCAGTGTTCCAAGAAGATAATCCAGGGGAAACGGTTCCCCCAACAAATACAGCAGGTTTCGACGTCCCCGAGGACGTCCACAACTCTCAAGACGAGGCAAGCTCTGAAGTTGGGGGAACCACTCCTTCTGAGTCTAAACCAGAGGAGAACATTGCTACATACCCTGACGACTTCTCTGTACAAGGATATGACTCAGAGGGCACGTCCTCCACTGTTCCTTCCATCTCTCCTCATGTGAGAACGGTATTCATGACGGACAGCAACCAAGACGGTCCCAGTGATCGCGAATGCATCGACACTCTGGAGGCCATACTTCATGCCTTGGTCAAATCAGTAGACGAGATCAAAGCAGCCCTACCGACTCTGCAAGGAAGGATGCCTGGCCAAACAAGCTTGGGTCCCACGGTCAATACAGACTCAAACTCAACTATGCCAAACTCGGGCAACAATCCTCCTACGATGACGGCTCCCACCGCTACAGATGAGGCCAGGAAGGAGAGACGAGAGGTCTAGAAGCTCCGGGCCATGTTTCACGCTCGAGAAACTTCCCAAGACCTCAGGATACGACAACCGTATCCCTCTGCATGGAGAGATGTCCCCTTTCCACCAAGATATAAGCCATTTAACATCAATCCATATGATGGGAAGACATCTGCGAGCTGGTACATTACCTACTTTGAAGTCACGATCGACCATCTGCCTCATGACGATGCCATCCTCACGCGGTTGTTCATCGGGGCATTGGAGGGGGTAGCATTTGATTGGTACCGCAATCTGCCGGACAACTGTATCCATTCCTTCGCCAGCTTCAAAAATATGTTCCTTGAAAGGTTCTATGAGGTTGGACAAGATGTGACAATTTCCACCCTCATGGACGTTGTTCAAGGTGAGAAGGAATTGACAAGGAACTATATTGAGCGGTTTCGCCAAACCATAATGAAATTGCCCTCTGGCAATCCAGATTCTTCCTTGATTGAAATCTGCCAAAAGAGGCTGCTTCCCACAATCAGTCTCTGGATGGGCGAAAGTCAATTCAAGGATTGGAATACTTTCATTATCAGCGCCACTAGCGCAGAAGACAAGTTGAAGAAAGCTTGCCAACTGGGATTGCACATCTCAGAAGGAGAGGACAAGAGCAAACGCCCAAATGCCAACAACAACAACGACGGTAATTCCTCCAACAACCGAGACAACAAGGGCAAGCAGGTTATGGTGGCCAACGCAGCCAAGAAGCCTGAACCAAAGTCGACAGAAAAGCAGTAGCCTCAGATGACCTACTCCTTCGAGAACAGCCATGTCAAGTCCATCTTGGACATGCTCATACAAGGGTGTAGAGTTCAACTCCCTCCACCAAGACGGGAACCTCGGTCGGCAGAAATGGAGAGACCTAAGTACTGTCACTACCATCGCTATGTCCACCATGCTACGCAAGACTATTTCCAACTGAAGTGATACATCCAGCATCTCATCGATTCTAAGGCCCTGGCTATTGATTTCGAAGAAGTGATCGTGGCAGCCAACATGGTGTCAGTACAGTTCGGCAGCTTCCCTCCGACAAAGACTCAAGACGACGTAGTGTCCATTCCTCGGGCAACAATGGAGGTTGCTAATCTTCTACCTCCCCGAGACCAGGCTACTGGTCTAGTTTTCCTTACCACATCATGAGGGGAGGTCATGTGGGTCCATCCGGACCTGGTACCTAAAGTGACTCAGTCCGTACCACCCTCCACCAGCAAGAAGAAGAGTGGGAGAGTTAAATTATGCCGTACAATCTCGGCAGAGGTCGAAGAAGCTACAGCTGTCGTCACCCGGTCGGGTGCACAATCCCAACCTACACCGGGTAACTCGGCTGAAGATCATCAGCCAGCTACTGCTGATGCTCCTCAGCCTCCGATGACCGATAAGCCTAGGCTGAAGGAGACTCGTTTTGACAAACCACTCTGAAAAGAGGCACCTCATGGGCGGGAGAGGCCCTACAACTTTGACATCTTGGCACAATTGGCCAACACACCGGCCAAATTGTTGCTATACGAACTCCTGAGACTTTCCAAAGATAATTGCGTCGTACTGAGTGAGGCACTCCTGAATGCTGACGTATATCTGGCTCAGTCCAATCTTACTGGGGAGAGCTCGCCTGTAGATCTCCAGGACAGTGCTTGTACTGGCACAATGCCCAATATCGTATTCACTTTGTAGGACATGCTTATCAAGACCAACTTGCACGATCGCCCTCTGTATTACACTGGATATGTCGGCGACGTCAAGGTGGATCAGATGCATATTGATCTCGGTTCTTCCATAAGCATCATCCTGAAGAGCCTGCTGCACCATCTGTGCATCCCAATGCATCGCCTGACGCCGACAAGCCATGCCATCAGCGGTTTCAATTCAGGCAGAAGCTATCCGATCGAAAAGATTTGCTTGAAGTACTAAATCGACGACCTTCAGTCAGAAGTGACATGTTATGTCATAGACGCGGACACTTTCTATAATATTCTCCTAGAACATCCTTGGATACACGATTACATGATCGTGCCTTCTATACTGCACCAGTGCTTCAAGTACGTCGACAAGCATGGATTCGTGAGTACAGAATTTGCTGACATCGATCCCTTTAATGGGGTCGAATCCTACTACTCAGACTCATGCTTGTACGAGAAGTCGAAAAGCACCTTATCGAAGGAGATATTCAAGCTCAAACTGAGACGGCAACTGGATCGGAAGAACCTCTGATAATCTACCTCCAAGCCCGCAAACCTGGCAGAGCTGCACCCCTTACAGCCACTCTGCGTAAGGATGCAATCAGCCTCTCTGTACAAGAGGGACATATGATAATCCGACTGCCAAGGTCTGGCTAAGCGCCAAGACCTATGACAGAGCCACTGACAATTAGGCTGCCTAGAACTAGCCCGCAACAAACAGAGGAGCTCAATCCCTCTGTCAAGCCGATGACGATTCGTCTTTCCAGAATGAATCGCCAGTCGAGCGCTATGCCGGGGACTGCAAGCCAGCCAACAACTCCCCGCCTAGCATCGAGCACCAAACTGGGGGACGCTAGTACGCCCATGACTCTACGTTCTGCTCCACCAGTGGAGCCCATGATGAATAAGCTGCCCAAGTCATCCTCCCAGTCTTCATTGACACAGGGGGTGGCTGAAGAAGAGTCAGAGTCGGCCAAGCATGTGGCTGCTCACACTGATGATCCATTCGTAGATGATGTAATTCTACCGGAAAAGATACCTTACTTCATCAATAAAGGGCTATCTTTGAACTACCTCGAGCTTAATAAGCTTTGTACAATGTATGCTATAAAACACAGTATAGGCACCCACCTACACACACAGGTGAAAAATGTTCACATTGTAAACCAACTTACTCCAGTGGAAGACACTTACCGTATAGTCGAGGGAGAGAATCATCCAATCATCTTCGACCGGAAGAACGATCCACAACCCTTCAAGATAGAAGAAGTTGATCTCGAGCCCGACACCGGGAGACTGCCCATTTATCTGTATAGCTCCCAATCCAAGTATCTCATATAAAAACAGGGGTATCTGGAGACTACGCCTGGCTTAAATTATGGCACTGGTCGGCGATTTCCCTTACAGTTACCAGTCCCGGTTGGGAAATGACAGGATTATTACAACAAGACCAGATGTGGGTTAGGTTATGTTACACCTGCAACGACCCCTGAAAGCTCAGATGAGGAATGCGACTGGCATTCACACTCAACTGGATCACCAACTTCTGATTCAGATGTCAGCATTGGGGACGTATTCAGGCAAGTCTTGTCTGTCAATATGGCATTCGCTGACGCCTATGAAGAAGATAAAGACATTCCTGAAATTCTTGAGTTAGAGCTGTAGGCCCAACAGCTAGATGTGCAATGGGAAAAGCAGTTCGAACAAAGAGAGCCCCTACTGAAGATGAGGTCATACAAGTCGACCTCGATAATGAGTCTTCCCCAAAACCAATCTTCGTTAGCAAAAGTCTGACAGACGAAGAGCGAGAATCGCTACTGCAACTCGTCAAAGAATATATTGACGTATTCGCCTGGAGTTATGAAGACATGCCAGGGCTAAACCCTGAGGTTACACTCCACAAGCTCAACATTCGTCCGGACGCAAAGCCGGTCAAACAACAGCAACGACGGTTCTGCCCAGACATCATGAACTCCATCGAAGCTGAGGTCAACAAACTGATAGCCAGCGGCTTCATCCGGGAGGAGCAACATCCAGACTGGGTCACCAACATAGTACCAGTCCTCAAGAAGAATGGGAAGATTCAAATTTGCATCGACTTCCGAAATCTAAACGAAGCTTGTCCTAAAGATGAGTTTTCTCTTCCTATCATGGACATTATGATCGACAACACATGTGGCTTAGAGCGCATGTCATTCATGAATTGCTTCTCAGGATACAACCAAATCAAGATGTATCCTGACGACGAGAAGCATACATCATTCCAAACACCGATTGGCGTGTACTGTTACACCGTCATGCCCTTCGGCTTAAAGAATGCCGGTGCCACATACCAACGAGCTATGAGTGTCATCTTCAGAGATCCCCTGTGTAAGACCGTAGAGTGTTACGTCGATGACATAGCTGTCAAAAGCCGCTCTAAAGGAGACCATATGCAGGATCTGAGGACGGTATTCGACCTGATGCGAGCGCACAACTTGAAGATGAATTCGACCAAATCCTTCTTGGGCGTATCTAATGGAAAATTCCTGGGTTTTATCATTACTGCCCAGGGAATCCACATAGAACCTGAGAAAACAAAGGCAATCATGGATATGGGTCCCCCGAGAAATCTCCGTGAATTTCGAGGCCTTCAAAGGAGGCTAGCTTACATCAGGAGGTTTATCTCTAACATCTTCGGACGATGTCAGCCACTCACCTACCTCATGAAGAAGGGTGTTTCATTCGTATGGGATGAAGAATACTAGCGCGCCTTCAACAACATCAAAGAATATCTGTCGAACCCTCTAGTCCTGGTGGCCCCGGTTGCTGGAAAACCATTCCTGCTCTATGTGCAAGCAATGGAGCATTCTCTCGGTGCTTTGCTAGCACAAAACAATAATGCAGGCCATGAGAAGGCTATATATTACCTCAGTCGATTGATGATGGGGCCTGAGCATCGATACACTACAGTGGAGAAGGAGTGCCTTGCTCTGGTTTTCGCCATTCAGAAGACGCGACACTACGTCACGGGGCAAACCATCCATGTCGTATCAAGAGTTAACCCCCTCAGGGTCCTCATGACCAAGCCGGGTGCACTCAGCTCTCGGCTGGCTACCTGGGCGATATTGTTGTCTCCCTACCACATGATCTTTGTCTCGCAGAAGGCTGTTAAAGGTCCAGCTCTGGAAGATTTTTTAGCAGCTCATCCAGGTTCGGAGTCAACCAAAATAGACGAAGAGATTCCAGATGAGGTCGCCAATTCAAATATGTCCTCTCATGATGCCGTATGGCGAATGTTCTTCGATGGTGCTTCCAGAACTAGGCCCAAGGGTAACATCGTCGCTGGAGTCGGAGTGGTGCTGATTTGTCCCTCCGGGCTGGTGATCAATCGGGCTTACTCCCTCACGGAGCCCTGTTCAAACAACATGGCCGAGTACAAAGCTTTGGTCATTAGCCTCCGACTTACAAAGGAGCTGGGGGTAGAGTATCTTGAAGCATAAGGCGATTCGTAGTTAATCGTCAATCAGATCCGGGGTTCATATGAAGTTCGCTATGAAGATATGATCCCCTATCACCAAATAGAGATTAACATCATTTCGTCATTTGAAGGGTTCTTCATAGAACATATTCCGAGACTCCGGAACATTGAAGTCGATATCTTAGTAGGACTGGCCTCTTCCTTAGTGGTCCCAAAATATACTCATCATTTGGTCGATGTAATAGGCCACGAGATGGTCTGTCCCAAGAACACCGTCCAATTTGCTGAGAGCTATTCTGCCATGATGGTCGATGAGACACAGGATTGGAGGCTTCCATTTATCGACTTTGCAGTTTATGGCATCTTGTCGGAGAACTCGAAAGAAGCCACTTCTATCAAAAGACGTTCCCTCAGATTCTTCTACGATACAGAGACGAAAATGCTGTATCGGCGATCATACGATGGGTTACTGCTTCGGTGTCCGTCAAATACAGAAGCCAAAGAAGCTGTACGTGAAGCTCACGACGGCGTCTGCGGGGCCCATCAGCCTGGCCCAAAATTGCAAGATCGTCTTCGCCGAATGGGCTATTACTGGCCCACGATGGTTACAGATGCGATAGACTATGCAAGAAAGTGCAAAGCCTGTCAAGTCCACGCAGATTTCATCCACCAGCCATCCGAGTTTCTACATCCGACGGTGGCATCCTGGCCATTCGAAGCATGGAGAATGGACATCATTAGTCCGATCACTCTGCCTTCGTCCCGAGGACATTGCTTCATACTCGCAATCACATATTATTTCTCCAAATGGACGGAGGCTATTCCGCTGGCAGAATTTAAGACTTCAAACATGATCAGCTTTCTCAAGCATCACGTCATCTATCGCTTTGGACTGCCCCGAAGGATTATCCACGATAACGGTCCGCAGTTCGTAAGCCACGCCATCTATCGGTTATGCAACAAACACCGAATCCAGAATGTTGCTTCAACGCCGTACAATTCGACAGCAAATAGGTTGGCAGAAGAATTCAATAAAACTATAATCAAGCTACTCAAGAAGTTCGTGCCTTCCAACAAACACGACTGGAACGAGAAGCTTGGTGAATGCTTATGGGCATACCGTACTATAGTCTGGACGGCCACTGGGAATACATCATTCTCCTTGGTATACGGGAGTGAGGCAGTTCTCCCATTGGAGACTCAAATCCCCTCACTCCGCGTTACCCTTACCTATCGATTGACAACGAATGATAATCACCATCGCCGGTTACAAGAGTTGGAGGCTATAGATGATAAGCGCCTGTTAGCTCAACAATGAATTGAGCTATACCAAGCACGTATCTTGGAAGCTTTTAACAAGAAGGTTAAAATCAGAACATTCCAAGTAGGCGATCTCGTTCTGGCAGTTCTGAGGCCGATGGTTATGACTCATAAAACTGTCGACAAATTCCAGCCAAAGTGTGAAGGCTCATTTGTCATCGAGGCTGTATTCTCCAATGGTGCTTACCGCCTCGCAAAACAAAACGGAGACTTGTTCATGTTGCCCATCAACGGCAAGTTCCTGAAGAAGTATTATGTCTGAAACGACACCCTATAAATCTTCCAGATTGTTAAGTTATGTACCCGCTGGTACTACTGAACTTACATTCTGACTCCAAATCTCCCAGATTGTTGAGTTATGTACCCTCTGGTGCTGCTGAACATACATTCTGACTCCAAATCCCCCAGATTGTTGAGTTATGTACCCGCAGGTACCGCTGAACTTACACTCTGGTTACTCTAAATGAATCTATATCGCATCTTCCGGGTAGTAAGTCATGTATGATCATACCTCTGAATTTTTTTCCTAAAAGAGCACATTCCTCATGATCTAATACCCGTACTTTCAGTGCATAAAAAGGGTAACAAATCCACAAATTTTCTGAAACAGCCAAGTCGATGTTACCTATGAGTTGTTTCACTTCCATCAAAAACAAACCACCCCTCACGTAGAACTTACACGTCCACATTACCTCTGAGTTATTCTATGTACCCTTCATGGTGTCCACTCCTGCCACATCCTCATTACCTCTGAGTAGGAAGATTCTGTCGAAGAAACCCTCATATTTACCACGTTCTCATTACCTCTGAGTAAGTATGTTGGTTCTCTCTCGACTTATTATCCGTACCCAAAACCAGGGTACGCCAAGGATAATAGGCCCACAAATCCTCTGTTAACCACAAATGTCCTAAGTTGACCATAAATGTCTTCAGTTGACCACAAATGTCCTCTGTTGACCACAAATGTCCTCTTTGACCACAAATCTTGTACTAAGTCCTCTAGTACATGCAACTTCTTTCTCATCATGCCTTTGGGGCCCAGCTGTCCTATGGCACTCTTCGCTCGATACCAAGAACTTTCATGGCCACCTTACTGTGGAATCCTTCTAGGTATCCCTAATCAAACTTATTATCCGTACCTAAAACCAAGGTATGCCAAGGGTAATAGGTCCACAAATAGTTCCCCAGTGGGGCAACCATCACAAATACCAAAGATACAGTACAAGCACAATAGATGATGGATGATGAAAAAATAGCCATTTATTGAAAAGCAAAAGTACTACATATTTGGGGACTACGTCCATATCAAAACGAAGGAAAATGACAAAGAAAGAAAAAAATGGCCGATTATGGTTCGGCTACACATAATTCTCTGAGACGGTCCCTCAGCACGGCGGTAGAGTGCTCAACTCGCAGCTTGGCCAGACGCTCGACCTCCTGATTCAGCCGCTCTGCATCCTCCAGATGTGCGTGGGTCTGCCATCCATCTTCGAGTCTCTTCAAAGCACGCTCTAGGCTAGGAGAAGCTCGGGTGACCTTTTCAGCCTCCTGAACGATCAGCTCTTTATTCGCGTGGGAGGCCTCGAGCTCAGATTCTAAGAAAACTAGCTTCCTCTGGAGCTCAGGATATGCTCCCTCGTATCAATTATTCCGCGAGAGGCGGCCGCTTCCCGAGCCATGAAATCCTCGCTCCTACGGCTCAGCTGATCATACTGGAGAGACAGATCGTCGAGGTCCTTCGTGATAACCAGCTTAGACGCATCTCGTGCGGCCCTTATCTTCTCCAGAACAGTGATGAGGAAGGCCCACTCTTGATCTATCGCTGAAGACAGATCAACTTGCTGTAGTACTTAAAACTGGGCCATAAGCTGATCCGCCTCTAGCAATTTGGGCTCCAGCAGCTCAACCATCCCTGCCCTACCGGAAAGGGTTATAAGGATTTTAATCTGGCTTCGGGCACATTGACGGGCCAAGGCAAAATTGGTCCCCCTCTCCACCGCAGCTTTATCTCCTCGCCTTAGGTGACAATAAAAACTGTCAAATACATCATTTGATGATTCATCTAGAACTTCCGAAGAAGAAGGTGTCAAAGGAAGGATAGTTGACAAGGTCGAAGAAGGTGCACCGGAACTTGCTACCCCTGCCACGAGGGAAACAAATTTCGAGTGAAAGGATGCTTGAATAGCGTCCAGTTCTTCTTCCGCAACCCGAAGAATCCGGAGACTCGGCAGGACAGAAAGGTCGACCCCCGGGGTTGGAGTAATATGAACCAAGGAGGATGCAGGGACCATCTCTCCCCGTTCCGGCAGTTCTGCCACTCGTTCCCCCGAACTCCATTCAGCGGGAGGTTCCTCAACGAAAGTTAGAGGGGGAGGAGGCACGCTCTCTTCCACCGGGTCCTCTCCAGCGAGCTCTATCCTGACAATGTCCGTCATTGGCAGTGAAGGAGTAGGGCATGTATGTCCAGAGCAACCATCAATCAGTTTAATCCAAAGGATGTGATGATAGAGCGAATGAGTCTCCTCACTAGTCAAGACTTGGCTTATCTTACCAGGGAGAGTTGTAGAAGCTGAGGTTCGCTCACAGCCACCGTAATCTCTTCGCTAGCGACATCCGAGTCGAATTCAGCTGGTTCATCTGCCCCAGCCGCCCCGAAAGGAGATACAACTGGGTCAGCGTCACCCTGCTGAAGTTCAGCAGTCTCGGGGATGGGTTCAGCGGAACCCACGTCGCCCTAGGTCGAGACCTCAGAAACGTGAGACCCCTCCTCCGCCGCCGAGAGAACCCCGGCAGAAATAATCTCTGCACACATGCCACTAATCAAAGTGGTCCGGGTCGACTTCAGAAATATCGGCCGGCTCTCGAGAGTCTGATTCTTCTGACGCCTACAAAGAAAAGAAAAATAATTAGATCATAGTTCAGGAAAAGGTAGAGCTAAAGAAGGAGATGGTTGTAATTCAATTCACCTCCGAAATGGGGCCCATATCCTCGCCTCTCTCCTTAATGAGCAGCCGGCGAGGCCTAACCGCAGCCCGTTGCACGGAGTAGGTTCTACTGCCACCAGCGAACTCAGGCCTGCTTCACTTTCGGGGAGAGCTCGACACAATGGGCGGCTGATCCGCCACCACCTCATCTGCAGGAGGGAGAGAGTTGTCGGGATCATATTCTTGCTCTTCATCCTCTTCGTCCGTATTGGCAGACTCCGAGTCCGACACAGCAACTGTGTTCTCCCACTTCTTCCTCGCCTTAGACCCCTTAGGTTTCTCCTCCAAGCCGGTACCAACAATGAAGCTGGTACTCGGATCGAAGCCAACATGAGGCTTGTTCGCCATGACGTGGTAGAGATCCGCCAAGTACAAGATCTCTCATGAATCCCCAGTATCAGGAACCGAAAAGCTAGAACGGGTGTGAACCGTATTATAATAATGCCAGGTCCTGATGCCAACAAGGACGCTGCCTTCAAAACCCAGGCAAGAGCTGGGACTGTCCAGGAAAAGCTGGCTATACCCAAACTGTCGGACGAACCTACTGGGCAGGTAAGGCTCCAAGTAGACAGCGGTGCAGTTGCGGTATACCAGGTGGGAAGGGCGAATGTTGTGCAACCAAAGGAGCATTTTGCCGTCTAAGAAGTGGAAACGCCCAATACCATCCAGATGCACAACCCTTATTTCCTCAGTAGTAAATCGAGGAACAGATACAAAAAATTGTATCTGTCCACCCTTGACAGTGCCATCCTACAAATGCGTATAGTCTCGCAATCCCAAGACATGCGACGATATTGGAAGATGAAGGCGTCATCTGTAGTTATGCCCTCTTCGGGGCCAGGCCTCATTAAAGACCGGCAACGCATCAGCAACCACCCCATCAGATAGTGGTTTGGCAGTTCAACACGTTCAAAGTCCTTCGTCGCGTCGCAGGCGATGACCTTGGACATAAAAATACGAAGGCCACGGTGTATACTGCACACCATGGCCGGGAGTAGAGCTAGCCTGACTCCGAAGACCAGCTTCACAGCACGGAGGATGAAATTATGGCTGATTCTCTTAATGGAACCAGCCCCTCCTGAGACCACGTAATTTTGCAGCCATACCATTAGGAATCCCGCCAGAAGAGCCTTCTCAGACATCGGCTGGGTATCCTGGTAAAAATAGTTAAAGGAGTCAATTTAACTCCCGACACTGTCTCCTGTGGCCTTCGATCTCTTGGCCGTCGACACTCGGCTCTGTATTTCTTCGTGGGTTTGAGGGCTGCGGGAAGAAACCCGGCTTGAGGCACCTAGCTTAAAAAGGTAGGTGAGCCAGGACGTAGTATGGAAAAGGTTCCCTTTCGAGCTGTCGTCCTTCTTAACGGATATCTGGTGGCATGTACTATGATGACACAGTAGTTCATGGTAGACAACTACGAAGCCCGGGAACCGTCGCTCCAGATCCTCGAACTCTTCGTTCGTCGGAGTATAGTCTTCAAAAACTTCGTCTCCCCAAGGTAGCTTGGAGACTACATGCATCTCGTGCAGAGCAAGCCCCATCTCCCCCACGGATATAAAGAAAGTCCCCGTGCGGCAGTTGTACATTTCCAGCAAAGCCATGAACAATTTCTTGTTTATGGGCAAGCCATAGCTGGTGCCCCGAATGGCATGATAGTGTCTAATCTCGTGCAGAAGAGTCTCGTACTTTCGTGCGATCCACGTAGACAGGTTGGTCCACGAAGGGAGAGGGTGTATCCAATTCGGCAGCGACAACTGGCCAACATGATAGGACCCTTTCCGAGTAAGTTGGTTTATGAAAGTGTCAGCTTCAGAGAACATAAAATAGGACCCTGCACATTCAAGAAACTGCCCGGGGCCAACTCCATCACGTATCGGCTGACTGGTACCCTGCTCGCGTACACTGATCGTATGTTATTATTGTAGTGAATTTTGCCCACAATTATCCAGCTCCGGGTCGGAGTCAAGGAATCCTCCATCTTCCTGGTCATAGGCAACATATTGAACCATGACAGTGGGAAGTGACGCTCCATCAGAGGAATATGGATCGCCATCCCGTCAGCAGTGAAGTCCCATCTCTCAGATACATCCAGAACTTGAGAGTTCTTCACAGTCAAGGCATCCCTGAAGAGGAACGCATGCTTCAAGTATTTGCCCCCCAGCAGCCCTGAGTTCTTCATCCCCGAAATAAAGAAGAAGGACTGCTTTTTAATATCATCCAGCCTCTCCAAAGGTTCGTCCTTTGGAAACTGGTTCACCACATACTCGACTATGTGGTCATACCTATAGCCCACAGCAGATTGGGCGCGACCCACCAGAGGTTCTTCCGCAGCATTAACTGGTAAATTCACTGAAAGAAGGACAAAGGAAACAAAGTCAGGAGATGACCAGAAAATATTTAAAAAGAGTTCATTCGGCTCTATTTAGATGGATCCTTATGCGGCTCAGTTTTAACAGAGTTCATGCGACTCTGTTTGGACGGGTCCTTATGCGGCTCAGTCTTAATGGAGTTCACGCGGTTCTGTTTTGATGGGTCCTGATGCGGCTCGGTTTTAACGGAGTTCATGCGGCTCTACTTTATTAGGTTCATATGCGGTTATGTTAGAGGGACTTCATGCGGCCCAATTCATCAAGAATTCATGCGGATTTGTTTAGCAGGGTCTCATGTGGCCGAGTTCAGATAAGCTTATGCGGTCCAGTTATTAAAGGGGACTTCATGCGGCTCAGTTCTAAAAGAGCTTATAAGGTTCTGTTCAATGGGGCTTATGCGGCCCAGTTCAGATAGGCTTATGCGGCTCTGATCTGTTGGAGCTTATGCGGCTCAGTTCTAAAAGAGCTCATGCGGTTTTGTTCAGTGGGACTTCATGCGGTTCAATTTTAAAGGTGCTTATGCGGCCCAGTTCATCAGCAGCTCATGCGGTTCTGTTCAGTGGGACTTCATGCGGTTCAGTTTTAAAGGTGCTTATACGGCTCAGTCGTTTCTTATGCGGCTCAAACATGGGGTATACCCCATGCGGCTCGGACATGAGAATTTTATGCGGCCCATACAACATATGCGGCTTCATCGTACTGAACTTGGGCAGTTCAATGAAGACAATGGATGCATTAAATGCCAAGAAGAAAAGGCTTGTGCATAAAACATACAACAGAGCCATCTTTGTCAGGGTTTGAAGCATACAATCTTCTACATAATCCTTACCATCAATGGCGGGGTGGACATCGGGATGAACTGTGGGCGCCTCAGTCGATGAAGAAGCCGCTCTCTTACCCTTCGCCGCAGCACTAGAGGAAGCTTTGGAGGCCATTGTTGATCGATGATCGAGAGAGAAGACGACGGTAATTAGGGCTAGAAAAGTTGAAGAGAAAAGAAAGTAAAGAGTCTCTTTCTCCCAAAGAACCCATATTTATAGGCTGATGGGTGGCGTGCGGATCAAGGGACGCTTCGCATGACGCGTCGCCTAGAAAAAAAAGCCGACTCTTGGATTTCTAACCCCTGCATGCGGAAAGATTAATCCTAATCATTAAGGCAAAATCTAAATATTTAAAGCTGACTCTCGGGATCCTATCCCAAAAGACGGCTTTAAATCAAAACAAATCAAGAGCAATAATGAGACGCCCACGTGGCACAGAACCATTATGCGGCCAGAATTGCCCATGCGGCTAGGAAGTCTATGCGGCCAGAGCGGTCCATGCGGCTAGAACATCCCATGCGGTCAAAGAAGTCTATGCGGCAGGAGGAGCTTAAGCGGACATAGCCATGCTTCTTATTCAAAGTATTTCAATTTTACAAATTGAAAACTTTGAAGGGGGTCTTGTAGAAGCATGGAAAAAGAACAGGAAAGTCCATGCGGCTCAAAAGTCCTTTAGAGCTTCATGCGGCTCAAAAGTCTCCAACATCTCCATACGGCTCGGGAAAAGCCACGTGGCCTTATGCGGATCAAAAGTAGGCTTCTACAGCTGGCCAGAGCAGCTGGCTCATTAAATGCTCTGACGGTAACTCTGACACAAAGGATTGACAGCTCTGACATAAAGGTAAAATGATGACTCTGACATAATGACGTGCTCCTAGAAAGATGAGGAAAATCTTTATAGCTGGCACGATCCACCAAATTCCAAAGCTCTTTATGCGGATCGCTTCAAGGTCTTCCATGCGGCTCTGACACGTGGCCACCCTTATGCGTCCGGTTGGAGGCTACCCCCATACGGCTGCTACTCCCATGCGGCTCGGATCATGGGGGCCAACCTCATGCGGCTCAGATTTTGGGAAGCCACACCCATGCAGCTATGACACATGGCCACCTTTATGCGGTTAAGTTGGAGGCCACCCCCATGCGGCTGCTACTCCCATGCGGCTCGGATCATGGGGGTCACCCTCATGCGGCTCAAATTTTGAAGGCCACACCCATGCGACTGCCACCCTCATGCGACTCAGATTACGGGGGGTCACCCTTATACGGCTTAATTACCCGACCACACGCATGCGGCTCTGTTAGGACACCCTGTCCTTGCGGCTCACAGTTGGGAAACGTGGCAGAAGATCAGTTAAGACTTATTCCCCCGCGTTCATACGGCTCGTAGCATAATGACGGTTAGACACGTGGCACAAGATCAACCAAGACTTATCCACTCGGATTTATTGCTATTAACAAATCACAACAACCAGATTTATTACGATCATCATAATTGCCCGGATCAATTTCCAACGAATGATGAAGATTTGTTGCAATCAACATAAAAGCAAGATCAAGGCAAATCTTAACCACCCACTTTTCAAGGAGAAATTATTACAAACCCTATTTATCACACCCCACTCCTATAAATAGCAAGGGTCCATTACCTTGTAAACGGACACAGGGAGAGAGCGACGGCGCACAGAAGAATCTCTTCGCACATCCCGAGAGCATTTTTTCATCAGAGCCAAGGCTACGTCCGATCGTTCAAGGAGTAAGGCAGAGTTGATAGCACTCTCCTAAGCCTCTACCGTCACCCCCCAGAAAAAACTAAATAATTATACTTAGATTGTTATACCTAGGTTTTTATCCGTAGGCTTTCTTTGTACGAGCGAATTTGTATTGTGAAGTAAAAGTTCAGTCCTCCCATAAAACAGTTCTGTTCTTTTATAATCAATAAAAAATAACGTATAAGCCGTGCAATAGGATTAACCGCTAATATATTACATAATTAGTTTGACTTAGCTGCTAATAGAGGGCATACAAGTTGTGGATACAACATAGTAGGCATTACGTGGGGAGAACAATTTCCTTAGCGTATAGGCTACTATACACTTTACCTTTTGTAACTCGTGAGCTCCGCCGAAGACGCGGGTGAGATTATCCATGGATACTGACGGCCACTGACGTTATGCAAAACGTTATGCTCTTACTAGGCCTCTGGTGCCCCAAGGGGGGACCATACCGATCCCACTTTAGCCAGAGAGCCCATGCGTTGGAGGGTTGTTCTTAAAACTGCATTCACTTAGAACGGTTAGGCTACCTTATTCGTTAGGTATAGGTACTTTTGGTTTGGATACTTATATCTGATCACGGCTTGGAACAGTAACTTATCGCGGACTAGTTTGTCACACCTTGTTCTTATTTGCTTGTGGGTGTGGTTCACTGCTTCGATGAGAAGGTACTGAATCTTGTTGGGGTCCGGATACTATATTGGATTCATGGCATGGAAAGATTCTTCATTGTAGATTAAGGTACCATCTCCTGTCCTTGTTTGGTTGGAGGGATGGTACGCTAATTCAAAGGTGGGTATTGGACCATGTTATGATCCGATTGACTTATTGTTGAGCAGTATTTATTCAGTTTATGGCATGTTCTTCCTGTATCTTGTTACGTCCCTCTGAGGACCTGGTGATATCTCCAGTGTGTGTTCTTATCTTTTTACAGGTGTTCTAGCCAAGGCGGTAATCTTCTCTATTCCATTAAAGATGATTGCTCTGGGATCGTCCTTTGCTTCGCTTGCCAAAATCTTTCTTTTGTTGTGTATTTCTTTTCCTTTAAAATAGTTGGTAGTGGATTAGTCTCCGCCTAACATCTTATACAATGATAATTCAAAGTTAATTTATAACATCTTTTATTCTTTCATTTTGTGGATGAGATTAGTTAGCCTTGGTTTTACTGCATTTACAGCTTACGTATATTTATTATACGACTGGCTTGTCTACATTCCTAGTCATACATATTTTGGAACTGGGGCATTACATCAAGTATTATAAATATGTTCTAAATAGTATAAGTATTTTCTCCTCCAAATCCTATCGACTATCCGTTTCTTAATCATGGCTAATCATATTCTCTATCTTCTTCCGAAATTGGTCTACCTTATGTCGACCCTAACTAATATAACCGTTCTAGACTCGACGGAACAGTCAATGCCATCATCGGAGGTTGTCTTGCATAGTTGTAATACTAAAGTCAAATTTTGTGCCACCTTGATCATCGCACCACACCATGCGTCACTACCAGGCAAGATACCTTGCCATCTACTGTCTATTTACTTTACCTCATATATTGCATTTATTTCTTTATTATTTCCTATAAGATAAATTATGTTACTTAGTCATATTGAGAGACAATTCGACTGCTTAGTTTTATTTCCTGTTATTTAATATTTTATGCCCATTAAACCTAGATTTGAGAGACCACCCTTTGTTGTGTTGCATTTATAGGCCTTGATACGTATGTGCCATGAAGTCGCAAGTCTCATATAGAAGTCGGACATGCGTAGCTGGCTGGCCACCAGTGCGTATAAGCCGTGCGATAGGTTAAACAACTAATAGTATTTTGCATGATTTAGTTTGACTTAGTGGTTAATAGAGGTTATGTGTTGTTAAGACAACATATAGGCATAGGATAGGTAGGACATATCCTTACCGTATGGGCCACCATGCACATTACCTTTGTGACCTTACACTCCGTCGGAGATGCGGGTTGACGACCCCTTTATTTTATTGCTGGCCACTGACGTTCGAGGAACGATTATGCTTGAGGCCCCTGGTACCTCAAGTGGGGACTATGCCGATCCTATTTTAGTCAGAGAACCCATGCGTTGGAGGTTTGTTCTTAAACTACATCCACTTAGAATGGTTAGGATACCCTATCCGTTAGGTATAGGTACTTTTGGTTTGTGTACTTATACCTGATCGTGGCTTGGAACAGTAACTTGTCACGGACAAGTTTTTCATACCTTGTCCTTGTTTGGTTGTAGGTGTGGTTCACTGCTTCGATGAGAAGGTACTGAACCTTGTTGTGGTCCGGATACTATATTGGATTCATGACATGTAAAGATACTTCATCGTGGATTAGGGTGCCATCTCATATCCTTGTTTGGTTGGATGGATGGTACGCTAATCCAAAGGTGGAGTGTTGGACCATGTTATTATCTAATTTGACTTATTATTGAGCAATTTATATTTAGTTTTATGGCATAATTTTCTGTATCTTATTACGTCCCTCTGAGGACCTGGTGATTCCTCCAGGTGTATGTTCTTGACTGTTTGTAGGTATTCTAGCCAAGGTCGTAATCTTCTCTATTTTTTCAAAGATGACGTGCTCTTGGATCATCCTTTGCTACTCTTGACAAATCTTTTCTTTGTTTATGTATTACTTCTCCTTTAAAATAGTTGGTAGTGGATTTGTCTCCGTCGAACAACTTATACAAATGACAAATTCATAGTTAATTTATGATATCGTTATTCTTTTATTTTGTGGATGGGATTAGTTGTCATGGTTATACTGTATTTTATAGCTTAGATATATTTATTATATGGCTAGAATGTCTACGTATCTAGTCCTACCTATTTTGGGACTGGGACGTTACAATTACATATACTTATGTAATTTTTCACCCTAACATATAAGTAAACCTACTTACCCTTTCACAGCTTTCCCCTAACACAAACATACTTGGGTGTAAAACCCACACACACAATGAATAACCTAATCTCTCCCACACACATCCACACTACTGCATACACATGCAGTGTGCACTGTCCTGTGCAACACAGGCTTGCCCTGTCAAGACCAAGAAGTCCACTGCCTTTGCAAGCCCTGCAGCAGGGTAATGCTGCTGTAATCCAGCTTGACTTGCCTCTCACTGCTTGTACAACCTGGGCATTGCCCTATGCAACACTCCCCTAACTCTCCTACAGTGGGACTAAGCCCCCTGCCACTGCTGTGACCTATGCAGGCCACATCTCCCCACTATAAACCAGTCCTGCACCCAAGGGGGCCAAATATCCTGCTGCCAAATCCCTACAAGGACCTCCCTGCCTTCCTTTTCCTATGCAAGCACAGGGATAAGTCCCTATGTTGCCGTTGTTGCACCCAAACAATGTGGCATTGCTGCAAACAGGGACAAGAATCTCCTGTCCTGCCTGCCAAGGCCAGCCCTGCCTAGCCATTATAGAGCTCCAATAGGGGGAGTCCCCTGCAATAAGCACTATATCTTTCCTCCCTCACTCTTTCAATTATTGTACATCTCCTGTACATGTTGCATTGGCCTTCACAGGGTGGAAAAACTCCCTACAATCCAAGTGCAGGCCACCCCCAAACTGCATGTGCCTCACTCCCTCACTCTCTAATACTCACTAGACACCCATGCACAAACACTCACACAAGTAGGCATCTTCCTATTCACTCTAGGCACACACACTACACAGAGAATGTGAGTAACACACTCACAGGAACACAATTACATGTTGTCCCCCTATCAATACCCCACACACACACATACACAATCCCTCAAGTCCCCTTTCTTCACTCACACACAACTACTCTATTGTCACACTCTCATGACTCACACACAAGACATTACACATACAACACTACCTTTTCTAACTCTCACACTTTTACTCTAAGTCACTCCCCTATAACAGGTAGACACTCACACTCTACTGTTACTAGTGCACACTCATGTTTGCCACGCACACACTCATACCTCACTTATCAACACAACACCACTGCTCACACTCCAACCAACCACAGGGTGCAATGTTGTCCCCATGTGCACGAACATGTACAAATAGGGAATAATACCATGCATGTCTCCTGTGTACAGACAGCACCCTCACAGGCCTGCATACTACTGTAAGCCCTGTGCAACCCCTGCCCATGTGTATTTCACTCTCACCACATACACAATTCAGTCATATTTCCCTTTTTCCCTCTCTTTAGCACAAACTCAAGCACACTACACTCTCCAATACATACGCATGACATTACACTACCTACTATCACTTGACAGTTCCTTACACATCACACTTGCTCACTTTCTATTTCACTCTCAAGGATACACCTACCTCACACATGGCACAACACATAGTCTAATACACATAGGTGCGTCATACACTATGACAACACTACAAACACACACTAGATTATCTATATGCATGTGAATATTTCAATGACACACATATATATCCAACATTCATATAAACAACCAATTTGTTCATGCATATCATGATGTATCATGACACTAACCCTTAGTATCCTATCTAAGACTCAAGGACACAAACACAACTCAATTTGGACACAAAAATTCCTTTGGGGACATCACCCAAATACTTGGTGGTCAAAATTCGTAACTAAGACAAATTGAGTCTAGAAATCAACACCACTCATGACAAAGACCTAAATATACCAAAATAAAGCTTCTATTACCTAAATATATCATTAAGAGGTCAAGTCCACCTATGAGGAGGTTCCTTTGGGTCCGAATGGTGTTTCTAACCATAAAATTTGTGGAAAACAGAAATTTACCCAACTTGTGTGTCCCTCCTTTGGATAACTCCGAATCGGACACACTTATCCTTTATTAGACTCCTCTTTAAGCCTCCTCTTGTACTCCAAGCTCCTAGCTCTCCATTGGAGTGAAGGGGATGAAACTTTGGAATGGTGGGTTAGAGTTCTCTTCTAGTTTGGAATGAAATAATTTGGAAAAGTAAAGGGCTATTCATGAATGAAGGGGTTTATATAGAATCCTATTAGGGTTAGGGTTTGCTTTAGGGATAGCTAATAAGACTTATATTCCCCTCTCCATGTCATGAATGGAATCTCTACAACCTACAGGAAACTTTCTATCCATTCAACTAAGGAAATGACTAATCAACTAGTCTATTCATGACTACCCTTATTAACTGGACCAATGGGTCAAGTCAAGTCTAGCTGGGTCTACTAATACCAAGTCTAATAAATAGGCTAGTTCATTAATAAATAGCATATATACAATTGTAACAATTATTTTCACAATTTTAAATAACCCAAAAATGATGAAAATACCCTATCTAGAAATATGGAAATGAGAGAGCCCGAAGGTTCAAGAAGGGACTTGTTAAGGAGATTCGTATAGCGGTTACCACTAGCAGAGCGATGACTTATGCAGGCATTCTTCGTGTTGCCCAGGGAGTCGATAAGGACATGGACCCACGGACCAAGAAGGATAGAGATGTTGGCACTAGTAGCTACCAGGGTCCACCGAAGCGGAGCAATAATCAGGCGAGGCCACCTCATCATCCAGTACCCCAGCAGCCGTATCGTCCTGCTAGAGCTCCTGCACCCCAGCCACAGAGGCAGACTCAAATGGCGATCACTTATGTATACTGCTACCGGCCAGGCCATCATTTTGATGTGTGCCACAAGAGGTCGGGACTTTGCTTGTTTTATGGATCTTCTACACACCAGATGAAGGATTGCCAGCAAGCTGTTGCTCGTCTTACTCTTAGACCAGCTACAGGACCTAGAGGAGCTAGAGAACCACCTGTACCATCGAGACGACCACCTGCACCGCCACCGAGGGGACCGCCTCTGCCCACTCAGTAGTAGCATTTTGCTCACCATCAACAGCAGCGTGGAGCTCCACAGCAGGGACGGGCATATGCTTTAGCCGTTATTGAGGAGGATAAGGCTACACCAGATGTGATTATAGGTTCTATTATTCTCCATTCATTTCCTGCTGTTGTACTATTTGACTCGAGCGCTACACATAGTTTCCTATCTTTTGAGTTCTTGCATAGAGACAATATCACACCAGTACATACTAGGAGGAACTGTCGGATTATAAAATGAGGAGGATTAGTACCAGTTAGTGATATGTATGATTGCCCCATTAGCACAGCTGGAAGGAAATTTAGAGCCCAGCTCCTCGTAATGCCACACCCGGGATTCAATGTAGTCCTTAGGATGGACCGGTTGAGTGAGCATTTTGTCGTGATAGATTGTCATCAAGGGAAAGTAATCTTTAGACCACCAGGGAGCCCACCATTCGAAGTCAGACGACGGATTACTGAGAAGCCAGAAAGATCTACTTCGGAGATGTTGCAGAACCACTAGGTCAGCTGCGAAACTCAACAAACCCCCCCATTTAGTACCCTCAATACTTAACATCCTATCGTGGAGTGTTAGGGGCCTTGCCAATAAACCCACCTTGAGAAGATTAAACAGTCTTAAAAAAATCTACAGAATAGACATCCTTGTGATTATTGAACCCAAAATTCCTCCAAAAAACTCAGGTCCATCTAGTTGCAGTTAGGCTTCTCCTCGGCTATTGCCGGCTGTCATGATATTTGGATTCTTTTCACTACTGACGTGAAGTTCGGTATCATCTACGACTCGAGACAAGCCCTCTCGTACTAGATGGAACATCCCTTGCTCAAATCTCGCTCCCTTTTGTCAGTCGTCCATAGAAGTTATGACATTCCTGAGCGCAGACAGCTGTGAGATGACCTGCTCCACACCCATCTTAACCATACTGGATCTGTGTCTGCAATTTCAACGCTATTACTTACAGAGAGGAAAAGTCGGGAGGTAGACCCCCTCCTCCATTTACCATTCACGACTTCACCAACTTCATCTTTAACGCCCAACTGTTTCGCCTTCAGTGCAGTGGCAGTGCCTTCACCTGGTGCAACATGCAAGAAGGCGGTCGAAGACAATACTCACGCCTTGACCGTGCCCTCAACAACTCGAACTCGTCGGACTTGGAGATCATCTCCAATCTCTCGCACCTCAACGCGACCGAATCGAACCACTCGCCTCTTCTCATTAAAATTAGCAGCAAACCAAACCAAGTCAAAGAAAGCTTCCGCTTTCTCGACTTCTGGAGCCACCACCCCCAGTTCAGGAACATTGTCGCGGCCGCTTAGAGTGGCACCGACTCCGTTGACCCCCTTGTTCATGTCGCGAACAAACTGAAAGCGACCAGAAAAGCCCTCACTATTTGGAGTAAGAAGGCATTTGGGTACGTTTTCCAAGCTGTCCGTACTACGGAGGACGACGTCACCTGCGCAGAAGCTCTCTTCTCTATCAACAGATCTCCAGACGCCCAGACCTCCCTAAACCTTACCAGAGCGCTGCTGAAATTTCGTCTAAAAATTGAGACCGAATTCTAGAAGTATAAAGCTTGACTCAAATAGGACAGCGAGGGTGAAAAAACACTAGTTACTTCCACTCATGTGTCAAAGGGCGCAGACAGCAGCTAAACCTCCACCAGATCGCTGTTGAGAATGGGCACACTATCAAAGACCAATGGGGTATCCAAGTAGTTGCGGCTAACTTCTACTCCCGGTTGTTCACTAAAGAAGCCAATACCAGGGACGAGAAATTTCTCGCGAAGATCCCTCACCTGATTGACGACAGAGACAACACCCAGATGAAGCACCCACTGTCTGAACGAGGTTAAAGAAGCTGTGTGGGCCCTTGACGATCACAACTCATCTGGGCCTGACGGTTTGTAACTCCCTTCCCGAATTTTTTAATTTTCTTTAACTTATTTATTTTTTTGTGTTTAAAGAGTTTTTATTATTAATCTTTTTTATCCAAACGAGTTTCAAATTAAATGTTACGAGAATGCTGAGTTGTTTTAAATAAAACATTTTACTAAATTATATTACGAAGGACGTTGGTTACTACTTTAGATTTTATAAAAAAAGAAAATTAATTTCGAAAATGATTGAGATTATAAATTTTTTATAAGTATTTTCTTACTAATGAAATATGTTTATCGAATATTATTTTGAGATAATCAATCATTTTTTTGATTTAAAAAAAATATGTTTCCTTTAATTATTATGCTGATCTTTTATAGATTTAAACTATATGATTTTGTGGCTTCATAACAATATTATTTAGATTATGTTCCTACTACAAACTTATCATGGCAATCAATTGTTCGATTATTTAATTTTAAATATGATTCAAATTTCTTTGATAATATTAAAATATTATTTTCCAGTACTACGATGGTCATTTAATTGAAATAAACCTTTCATATGATTTAAAACTACTTGATATTATCAAAAATTTATTTGAGCTAATATCAACTTTCATTTATGAATGTGTTAGGATTTATATTAACTATGATTTTATTCAAATAAACGATTTGAGCAGATTATATAATAAGTTTGCTATCGAATTGATAGGTATGTACAAGATTTGAGCTTATTCTAAATCGGATAGGAACATAGTACGCAACACTAATTCTAAACCTTTTAGTCGACCTACCCAAATCTTTCCCTTAATAATATATATGCATATAAAGTATATACAATGCACCAGCAAAGCAGTCCCCTTCACCTTTTCCCCTGCCATCACAATACCAAACCACCACTATTGCCGTCATCGTTCTTCTGACCACCGCCATATTTTCCCAAAGCCTCAACACCACCGCGACAACAAACGTCATCATCACCATCCCTAACACCACCCGCCGTTCACCGCCACAAACACCAAGGTCCACTACCACCACAGAAATCACCGTGTCCGGACCCGTGTGTCCGTGTCCATACCATCTACTTCTACTGAATTTTATTACAAATTTCAAAACCAATCTTCAGTGTCCAACACTGACACATCCATTTCCGACACACAAGTAAAAGAAATAAGGAACCCAACCTTCGTCGATGCCGAGTCCCGACCATCCCCGGTTCCTCTACATCGAACCATTCAAGGTCGACCCGTGTCTGCCGAGCACCTCCCCGAACTAGATCTGAACGACGCCCCCAGCGTGTCGAATTGGTGTCGCGCTCCTCGTCGAACCCCTCCAGTCTTCATCGACGACCACGTGGTTGTGGCCGTGCGCCTCTTTAGGGTTGGTGAGATCCACCCATCACCCAAGCGCCCGACCGCGCCTCACGGGTGGCTACCCCAAGTCGTCGGCAAGCCACCTCCGTTTGAGCCGTCTCCGCCTTCTCGTGTCCGCTGGCACCGGTCCCGAGCTTATCCCCTCTGCCGCCGACCGTCGAGCTCTTCAGCAGCTCGCCGATGAACGGGCGAGCAGCCGCCGGGGACGGAGCCGTGCACCTAGCCACCGCTATGCCGCGGGTGCCGCCCCACTCCGTTGAACTGCATCAGCCTTATGGTGAGCATTCCCTCATTTTCCCCATCCATTTCCTCCCGTCGATCTCTCCTCTCCCAAAGCTCACGCTCTCTCTTTCTTCTTTTCCTTCCTTTTATGAACTATGGAGAAGAGAAATTCTTTCTATCTAATGGCATGTGGGGGTGAATAAAGGGTTAGTGGGTTGGGTCTGGCCGACAAGCCATGGGCTTGGCTGAGTAAAGATAATGGGGGAAAATTTATTTGTATATACAAGCTTTGCATAAGTATACGAACAGTCTATATGCTTACACCTATACTATTATATTATTTTTTGATATTATTATTATTTTGAGTTTATTTTAGTAAGGAATTATATGTAAATATTTGGAGTTTGTTAAAAGTTCATTTTGGGCCTTAAAACTTAATATTGGGCCCTAAGCCCAATAGATTTTGGGTTTTAAGAGAGTATAGTAAATACACAAAATTTATTTATTTTAGGCTTTGCAAAGTCTTATCATATATTTGGGCCCATATATATATATATATATATATATATATATATATATATATATATATAAACAATATATATATTGTCAATTTTACTTTATAATGCTAGTAGGAATTTTATATATGTTTATAAATAAGTATCCTACTATTATGCTTCTAAAAATATTCTAATAGATAATTTCTAAAATATTATAAATAATACAGTAAATAGGAGACTTCAATTCGATCACGAGCCCCGAAGAGAAAATCGGAGGGCGACCCCCCATCGTCCGGCCATGGAAGACTTCAACTCCATCTTTCAGGCCAATTTGCAACCCCTTTCCTTCTCCGGTAACACCTTCACCTGGTGCAACATGCAAGAAGGAGCTCAGCGTCAATACTCTCGTCTGGATCGAGCCCTTGTCGGCAACCGGTGGACCGACATAAACCTTATAACCAATATCTCCCATCTTAATAATACAGAATTCGACCATTCACCCCTCGTCATTGAGATCAGCAATAACCCCAACCATATCAAAAAAGCCTTCAGATTCTTTGAATTCTGGAGACACCACCTCAAATTCTAGAATATCGTCGCTGCCGCCTGGAACTCCGCGGACAACCCCAACCCCCTCATCAGATTGGCGAAGAAGCTCAAGGCCACTAGAAACGCTCTTACCGCTTGGAGCAAACTTGCGTTCGACAACATTTTTCTGGAAATCAGAGTTGCGAAAGACGACATCACTAGAGCGGAGATCCGATTCGCCACTGTCACGCTCCAGAACCAAAATACTGGAGAGCGGGGGCGAACATAGCCAGCTACGTATATTGAAATGGAAACCACCTCGCTATACGGTCACGGCTGTCTAGATATGAGGGTTTACTACAAGCCAACGGTCTCTTAAGGTCAAGCCTATTATCTCAATCTCAAGCAAGTAATATAGTTACAACATGTTTGACCACCAAATATACAATAAAAGGCGTCCCAAATATTACATATTCAGTTGATCATGAAGCTAGTTGTACAAAATGCGAGGACTAGCAAGAGTTTAGTCATACATGATCAACCCTAGGATTTGTTAATCATGTTTACAGCCCGTAGGCAGACAGTAAGTAAATGTGCATCGAGCTAACAGGTGCTCGTCGGCTAAACGCCTCAAAAGAATAATTTTACAACAGAGCGAGCGAAACAAAATAGGAAACCCACTCGTAGCCCGGATTCCTTCTAGTCGCCACCATCGGGCTGGAGGTTCGGTAGATCCTCGGGTGCTGCTCCGAAATCTGGCCACACAAAACCAGCTGGATCAAACCCTAGAAGAGCAAGTGCCACAAGGGAGGCCACGAAATAAGAACAAAACCAGCATATCAAAACATAAGAAAATGAAAGAAAAGTACAAGTAAATAAGAGTACAACAAGGCAATACACGACTAGGGACATGGAACCATTCCGGAAGCCAGGTTACAACCCGTAAACCAAACAAGGACCGGGGTTGTAATCCTTCGCCTGAATAACACTTGTCGCTATTCATTTATTGTTAAGGGTAAGTAAAACAATCATGCTCAGGGGAAAACCAGGTATAGGGACTTAGACAAGACTTAGACCAGGCTGGACAACATCCATTCACAAGCGGCCAAGCAATTACTACGGCTTACTACTTTAACTAACTAGGGTTATCACAAGCCTAATTACTAACAAGATGCAAGTGAGAATTCCCCAGTCCCAAGCCCTGCAGACTATCCAGTTATCCTTCCGCGGGTTGAGAGTATGGTTGGGTACATCGCCCAGGGGACGATATACCCTTAGGTGACTTAGAGGGTGCAATACATGACAGTGTGCTGGAAATGTGTTGTACTCGTCGGTAAGCTACAAGTCCAATTAAAGCGCCCAGATAACGAGACTGCCAGTGACTGGAAATTCTTCATGAACTATATTTTGATCTAGTCATTAGCCTAATCCATATTAGCGCGAATCCCTGACCGTGGGAACCAGGGAGTCACGTCCTAGACATGATGCAAGACAAGACAGGTGGATTGCATAAACAAGTAAGCAGGAACACCCACGGTGTCAGAGTTAGTTACAAGAGTCAAGTTAGCCATCGCAACGACATCATGTCAAGTCAAGTTACAAGTCAAGAGTGCGTCGCCACGGGCCACTATCAAGTTATCTGGTTGCAGAAATTAATCATGAATCTCAGGTTACAAGTCATGGGGTAACTATCAAGAAGATCAGAGGTACTAAAATCATACTTCATAAAAATCAGGAAAAACGTATTAGTCATAAGCAAATCATCGAAAACCGTGTCAGGTCGTGTTGGGTCAAGATAGTCGTGCTGTGTGGAACAAGATCTCAAAACCCAACCCACAAAAGAAAAGCCATGTCCAAGAAATAAACCAAACCATTTGGGCATATAGGTTGCACAAGGGGTTAGGTTGCGCAAGAGAATGGGCTGCGTAGTGGTGAATGGCGCAGGAGATGGATGGCGCAGGGGATGGATGGCGCAGGATGCAGGTTGCGCTGGGTCAGATGGCGCAGGGGACCACGTGCACATGGATCCAATTGCGCTGGGTCGAAGGGCGCAGGGGGTTGAACTGTGCAGGATCCAGGTGTACTGGTAGCAAGCGCAAGTCGACCCAGCGCTAAGGAGCACTGGCTGGGGAAGTGTTAGCGCAATCCGACCTTGCGCTAAAGAGCGCAGGCCGAGAGGGAGCAGGCGCAATCAGGCCTTGCGCTAAAGAGCACAGGCCGAGGGGTCTTCTTCTCCAAGGCTGAGATGAACTTCTCGAGGACACCAAAATTTCAAATATTCATATCTTGGCCAAGTCAAAACCAAATCTGGATTTTCAAAGTTCTAACTTGTGTAAAATTGAATTCTCTTCCACATGGAAGCATCAAAACAAGCAAAAATCAAAGTTTGATAGATCAAAACCAAGAATTTCCAAAAATAATTAAAACTTAGATCTAGAACAATGGAGACTCCAAATCATAAAATGCCAAGTTCTAATGTTGTTCACCATGGCCTAAACTAGCTAATGGACAAATAAAATGGGGTTCTCATGTGGTGGCAAGGTGCACTTGCCTATGATGTTGGTGTTGTGTGGAGAAAGGAAGAAGAAGAAGATGGAGGAAAAATAAATGGAAGTAAAGAGGAGAGAGAAAAGTTAGGTGGGATTTAATAGGGGTAGTTGTGGTGGAATGAGGGTGAAGCATAGGCTAAGGTGTTCCAAGCATATTAAACCAAACCAAACCAATCCTACTCCACAAAATAAAACCAAGCCATGTCAAAACCCATTTTACGAGAAAACCCAAAATTCCACAAGTCGAGAAAATAAAATACATGCCGAAATCCGACTACGGGTATTAATACGAAATACGGGAAATGGGGGTGACAACTCTATCCACCTTAAAAGAATTTCGTCCTCGGAATTTAATCAAGGAGTTAGAGATTGCCACAACAAGCTACACTAAGCAACAACATCTACACTAAGCAGTTCAATCACACAATCATACATGCAATCAAGGAATGAAGAGCATAAGGCATAAGAAAGACATTATACCTTACGAGTCAAACAGATAGGGATATCGTGATCGGATGTCGTCCTCACGCTCCCACGTTGACTCACCTAGAGAGTGATGACCCCAAGCAACACGGACTAAGTTAATAGTCTTGTTCTTGAGTATCTTCTCCCTCCGGTCCAAAATAGACACGGGCTTCTCCTCATACGAAAGGTTGGTACCAACAACCAATTCCGAATGGTCCAGGATATGGCTCGGGTCCGGGACGTACCATCGTAATTGGGACACATGGAATACATCATGCACCTCACTTAGCGACGGCGGAAGAGCAAGACGATAGGATACATCTTCTACTCGCTCCAGGATATCGAACGGCCCTATGTACCTAGGACTAAGCTTCTCCCGCACGCCAAAGCGAATAACGCCGCGGTTAGGTGAGATCCTAAGGAATACATGGTCGCCGATAGCAAACTCTAAGGGACGCCGATGGGCATCGGCCTAATGTCGCTGGCGGTCTTGGGCAACTTGAAGATGATCCCTAACTTTTCTGACTACTTCAACTGTCTGGGCAATCATTTCTGGACCGAGCATCTGCCTCTTTCCGACATCGTCCTATGCTAGCGGGGATCTACACTTCCTACCGTACAGAGCCTCGAATGGTGCCATCTGGATGCTGGCCTGGAAGCTATTGTTGTACGAGAACTCCACCAAGTGCAGGTGGTCTTCCCACGATCCACTGAAGTCAAGTGTACATGACCGCAACATATCCTCAAGAGTCTGGATGGTGCGCTCTGACTGGCCATCTGTCTGCAGATGATATGCTGAGCTAAATTGAAGGTGAGTTCCCAAACTCTCTTGCAAGCTACACCAAAAGTGTGACATAAACCTTGAATCTCGGTCCGAGGTGATACTGACGGGCACACCGTGAAGCCTGACAATCTGCCTGAGATACATCTCTGCCAACTGAGTCGTTGACTGCCCAACTCTGAATGGAAGAAAATGAGCCACCTTCGTGAGCCGGTCAACTATAACCCAAATAGCATCTCGACCAGCCGGGGATCTAGGCAATCCAGTAACAAAATCCATGGTCACATGCTCCCACTTCCATTCAGGAATCGACAAGGGCTGAAGAAGTCCAGTGGGCCTCTGATGTTCAGCCTTAACCTGCTGGCAAACCAAACACCGAGAGACAAACCGGGCTATCTCCCTCTTCATGCCATTCCACCAGAAATACTGACGAATATTACGGTACATCTTCGTACCACCATGATGAATAGAATACTGCGAACTGTGAGCTTCTGCCATAACTTTCTGTCTGATATCTCCACTAGGTACACAAAGACGAGTGCCGTGCCGAAGTGCACCATCTTTATGAATGCATAACTCTGGCTTTCGTCCTGCCTCACACTCTGCTCTGAGTCGCTGAAGCTTGGGATCTGTAGACTGTGCCATCCGGATCCTCTCAACTATGCTGGACTGAACCTGTAGACTGGCCATCAATGCCACACTGGTAGGAAGAACCACCTCAATTCCCATCTTCTGAAAATCTGCCAATAACTCTGGTTGCACCATCAGGAAATAAACTCCGGCTCTCCTGCTCAACGCATCTGCTACAACGTTGGCCTTCCCTGGGTGATGTTGCAAGTCCATATCGTAGTCTACCAATAGCTCGAGCCATCTTCTCTGCCGCATATTAAGGTCCTTCTGGGTGAAAACATACTTCAGGCTATTGTGATCAGTAAATATCTCCACTCTATCTCCATACAAGTAGTGTCTCCACAATTTAAGTGCAAACACTACTGCTGCCAGCTCTAAATCATGGGTCGGGTAATTCTTCTCATGATCACGAAGTTGACGTGATGCATAAGATATTACCTTCCTATGCTGCATCAAGACATACCCCAATCCTCTGCCTGAAGCGTCGCAATAAACTGTGAATCCTCCGGTCCCATCTGGAAGTGTGAGAATTAGAGCCGTTATCAAACCTCTCTTCAACTTCTCAAATGATTCCTGACACTCCGCTGTCCAAGCAAACTGCACATCCTTGCGGGTCAACTGGGACATCGGCACCGAAATCCTTGCAAAATTTGAAACGAATCGTCGGTAATAGCCGGCCAATCCAAGGAAGCTGCAAACTTCTGCCACTGAGCTAGGTACTGGCCATGACTCGATAGCCACAATCTTTTGGGGATCCACTTCCACTCCTCCTCGAGTAATGATGTGACCCAAGTACGAAATGCGATCGAGCCAGAACTCGTATTTACTGAACTTGGCATACAACTGATGCTCTCTAAGCGTCTGAAGGACAATTCTGAGATGCTGCTCATGCTCTGCTTCGCTCTTACTGTAGACCAGGATATCATCTAGGAACACGATCACGAACTGATCCAAGTAAGGCATGAAAATGCGATTCATGAGGTCCATGAATACGGCTGGTGCATTGGTCGCTCCAAAGGGCATAACAAGAAACTCCCAATGCCCATACCTAGATCGAAAAGCTATCTTCGAGATGTCTTGCTCTCTGACTCTGATCTGGTGGTATCCTGACCGTAAGTCTATCTTTGAAAACACTGAAGCCCCTCTGAGTTGATCAAACAAGTCGTCTATCCTCGGGAGAGGGTATCTTTTCTTGATTGTCACTGAGTTCAAGGTACGATAATCTACACATAGCCTGGATGTACCATCCTTCTTTTTCACAAGAAGCATCGAGGCTCCCCAAGGTGATCCACTTGCACGAATGAATCTCTTGGTCCTGAGTTCTTCAATCATCTTGTACAAAATTTCCAACTCTGAAGGCGCCATTCTGTAGACTCTCTCTGATACTGGCGCTGTTCTGGGGATCAAGTCTATAGTGAACTCGATCTCCCGCTCTGGCGGCATCCCTGGAAGTTCCTCTGGGAAGACATCTGGGAATTCTTCAACTATCATGGGTAACTGCACTGCTGCTACAGCCATCCGCAATACTGGGGATGATGGTTCCACTGCGCCTCTGGAATATGAAAACCCTGGCTCGCCTGGAATGCTGAAAATAACCCTGCCAACATGGCAGTCTATCCTAGCATACTGGTTCCTCAACCAATCCATGCCTAAGACTACATCATAGTCTGCCATAGGGAATTCTATGAATCTAGCGGGGAACTCTCTACCGCTAACTACGATCCGACACGAGGAAAATACTCGATCTACTCCCACAAGACCATTACCAGTAAGTATATTGAGCCTCACTGATAATGACTCGGGCTCCAATCCTATCCGTGTCGCGAATCATGCAGACATGAATGAATGCGATGCACCAGAATCAAATAATACCAATGCTGGAGAGGAGTTGACGAGAATAGTACCTGCCACTACCTCACCTGGTGCAACTTCTTCTTCCATAGTCATCATCATGGCCTGACCTTTAGCTGCGGGTCCCCTCTGCTGGAAACCTCTCTGTCTGCTCTGCACTTGGGCTTGGGTATACTGCTGCTGGTTCTGCTGATGAAACGCCTGGGCCTGAGGCAATAAGGGCCTCGGGTACTGCTGCTGCTACACAGGTGCTGGTCCCCTAACTGATGGACTGGTTAGGTTGGAGGAGGATGAACTACCCATATTCGGACAGGCTCCTATCTTGTGATCTGCCGCTCCACAAGCTAGGCACAATCCTTGCGCCCTGCGACAATCTGCCACCACATGGCCTGGCTTCCCACAATGAGAACATCCCATCGCGAAAGTCTGCTTCTGCTTCTGCTGCTGCGGGTATATCAGGTTTGAATGTTGAACCGACGTTACTGAGGCCGCCCGCCTCGGAGTTCCAATGGTCAAACTCCTAGCTGCCGGGGCTAGAGCTGATGATTGGTGCATCTGACTGTGGGACCGCTTCCTACCTCCGGTCCTATCTACGATCCTCTGGGAGGTGTACTCATGCCTCCTAGCTGCTCTCAATACTGCATCGAACGTCTGGTGCTCGAACTGCTCGACTGCCAACAAGATCTCCAAATGCAGTCCCTGCTGGAACTGCTGGGCCCTATCAAACTCGGTCGCCACCAAGGTGGGGGCAAACCTACTGAGTCTAGAAAACTCAGATGCGTAACTGTCGACTGTTCTACCTCCTTGCTTCAAGTTGGTAAACCTCGTCTGCAGGTCGTACCGAGCTACAGCATCGAAATACTTCGTCTGGAATCTCTTTCTGAATACTGCCCAAGCAATGGGTGCCACTAATCCCATGGCCTGCGCCGCCCACCAACTGCGAGCTAAATCCCGCAACTGTAGGCGTACTACCACCACCTTCTCATTTTCGAGTGTCCTAGCTGCTTCCAGAATCACCTCGGTATCCTGAAGCCAAGCGTCCGCGGCAATCGCATCCTCACTGCCGTCGAAGAAGGGAGGGTTCAAGCGCTTGAAGCTGTTGGCCGTACTGTTTCCTGGATGACCGCCTCTGGTCAAAGCATCCGCCACTACCTGGTGCAAGGCGTCTCCTCTGCGATCTTGAGAAGCTATCATGGTCTTGATGAGACCTACCAAGGTGCCATCATCCGGCTCGGCAGGCTGGACGGGCTGAACTGGGGGTTCTTCTATGGGAGGTATAACTCTGGAGGCTACTCCGGAGTGCTGGGCTTGATCTCCGGGCTGCTGGTCCGCGGGGGTTGCTCCGCCTTGCTGATCGGCTGGTTCATGAACAATGCCGCTGAAGAAAACGACATAGGAAATAATAAGGGAGGAACAGGACAAATCAACGATACAAGCATGTGATCAGGTCAAGATTCCAGAGATTCAGAGGATATGAACGGAGATCAAGGACGAGTACTGATTGAGACATCTATTCGGTAAACCCTCACATTTTTTGAATGCCAAGACCTGCATGGGCCACCACTTAAACCATGTCACGCCCCAGAACCAGAATACTGGAGAGCAGGGGCGAACATAGCCAGCTACGTATATTGAAATAGAAACCACCTCGCTATACGGTCACGGCTGTCTAGATATGAGGGTTTACTACAAGCCAACGGTCTCTTAAGGTCAAGCCTATTGTCTCAATCTCAAGCAAGTAATATAGTTACAAGATGTTTGACCACCAAATATACAATAAAAGGCGTCCCAAATATTACATATTCAGTTGATCATGAAGCTAGTCATACAAAATACGAGGACTAGCAAGAGTTTAGTCATACATGATCAAACCTAGGATTTGTTAATCATGTTTACAGCCCGTAGGCAGACAGTAAGTAAATGTGCATCGAGCTAACAGGTGCTCGTCGGCTAAACGCCTCAAAAGAATAATTTTACAACAGAGCGAGCGAAATAAAATAGGAAATCTACTCGTAGCCCGGATTCCTTCTAGTCGCCCCCATCGGGGTGGAGGTTCGGTAGATCCTCGGGTGCTGCTCCGAAATCTGGCCACACAAAACCAGCTGGGTCAAACCCCAGAAGAGCAAGTGCCACAAGGGAGGCCACAAAATAAGAACAAAACTAGCATATCAGAACATAAGAAAATGAAAGAAAAGTACAAGTAAATAAGAGTAGAACAAGATAATAAACGACTAGGGACATGGAACCATTCCGGAAGCCAGGTTACAACCCGTGAACCAAACAAGGACCGGGGTTGTCCTTCGCCTGAATAGCACTTGTCTCTATTCATTTATTGTTAAGGGTAAGTAAAACAATCATGCTCAGGGGAAAAACCAGGTATAGGGACTTAGACAAGACTTAGACCAGGCTGGACAACATCCATTCACAAGCGGCTAAACAATTACTACGGCTTACTACTTTAACTAACTAGGGTTATCACAAGCCTAATTACTAACAAGATGCAAGTGAGAATTCCCCAGTCCCAAGCCCTGCAGACTATCCAGTTATCCTTCCGCGGGTTGAGAGTATGGTTGGGTACATCGCCCAGGGGACAATATACCCTTAGGTGACTTAGAGGGTGCAACACATGACAGTGTGCTGGAAATGTGCTCTACTCGTCGGCAAGCTACAAGTCCAATTAAAGCGCCCAGATAACGAGACTGCCTGTGACTGAAATTCTCCATGAACTATAGTTTGATCTAGTTATTAGCCTAATCCATATTAGCACGAATCCCTGACCGTGGGAACCAGGGAGTCACGTCCTAGACATGATGCAAGACAAGACAAGTGGATTACTTAAACAAGCAAGCAGGAACACCCACGGTGTCAGAGTTAGCTACAAGAGTCAAGTTAGCCATCGCAACGGCATCAAGTCAAGTCAAGTTACAAGTCAAGAGTGCGTCGCCACGGGCCACTATCAAGTTATCTGGTTGCAGAGATTAATCATGAATCTCAGGTTACAAGTCATGGGGTCACTATCAAGAAGATCAGAGGTACTAAAATCATACTTCACAGGAATCTGGAAAAACGTATTAGTCATAAGCAAATTATCAAAAATCGAGTCAGGTCGTGTTGGGTCAAGATAGTCGTGCTGTGTGGAACAAGATCTCAAAACCCAACCCACAAAAGAAAAGCCAAGTCCAAGAAATAAACCAAACCATTTGGGCAAATAGGTTGCGCAAGGGGTTAGGTTGCGCAAGAGAATGGGCTGCGCAGGGGTGAATGGTGCAGGAGATGGATGGCGCAGGGGATGGATGGAGCAGGGTGCAGGTTGCGCTGGGTCAGATGGCGCAGGGGGCCAAGTGCGCATGGAGCCAATTGCGCTGGGTCGAAGGGCGCAGGGAGTTGAACTGCGCAGGATCCAGGTGTACTGGAAGCAAGCGCAAGTCGACCCAGCGCTAAGGAGCACTGGACGGGGAAGTGTTAGCGCAATCCGACCTTGCACTAAAGAGCGCAGGCCGAGAGGGAGCAGGCACAATCAGGCCTTGCGCTAAAGAGCGCAGGCCGAGGGGTCTTCTTCTCCAAGGCTGAGATGAACTTCTCAAGAACACCAAAACTTTAAATCTTCATATCTTGGCCAAATCAAAACCAAATCTGGATTTTCAAAGTTCTAACTTGTGTAAAATTGAATTCTCTTCCACATGGAAGCATCAAAACAAGCAAAAATCAAAGTTTGATAGATCAAAACCAAGAATTTTTGAAAATAATTAAAACTTAGATCTAAAACAATGGAGACTCCAAATCATAAAATGCCAAGTTCTAATGTTGTTCACCATGGCCTAAACTAGCTAATGGACAAATAAAATGGGGTTCTCATGTGGTGGCAAGGTGCACTTTCCTATGGTGTTGCTGTTGTGTGGAGAAAGGAAGAAGAAGAAGATGGAGGAAAAATAAATGAAAGTAAAGAGGAGAGAGAAAAGTTAGGTGGGATTTAATGGGGTTGGTTGTGGTGGAATGAGTGTGGAGCATAGGCTAAGGTGTTCCAAGCATATTAAACCAAACCAAACCAATCCTACTCCACAAAATAAAATCAAGCCATGTCAAAACCTATTTTACGAGAAAACCCAAAATTTCACAAGTCGAGAAAATAAAATACATGCTGAAATCCGACTACGGGTATTAATACGAAATACGGGAAATGGGGGTGACAGCCACGGACAGATCCGATGAGGCTCGTGCCTCGCTGAATCTCACCATCCCGCCTGAGAGTGGAGACCGAATTCTGGAAGCAAAAAGCTAAGCTGACCTGGGAAATCGAGGAAGACCGCAATTCCGCGTTCTTCCACGCCTGCATTAGGGGCCGTAGGCATCAGCTATCTCTCTACCAAATAACCGACGAGACTGGTACCCTCCTCAAAGATCAGCGGAACATCCAGATAGCCGTTGCCAACTTCTACTCCAAGCTTTTCACCAAAGAAGGCATTGTCAAGGACGATAGTTTCCTGGCTCAGGTCCCTCTCCTTATCAACGAGCACGACAATGTCCCGCTATTAACCCATCCCTCCTCTGATGAAATCAAGTTCGCAGTTTGGGCTCTCGACGAACACAGCGCCCTGGGTCCGGTCGGTTTCTCTGGGACTTACTACCGCTCATGCTGGAATACCATTCATGCCGACGTGACTGACGCCGTCATTGTTTTCTTTCAAGGCGCTCACCTTCCTAAATCCATATCCCGGGCCAACCTCATCCTCATCCCCAAAAAAGATAACCCGGAGACCTTCAAAGACTTTCGGCCGATTAGCCTCTGCAACTTCGCCAACAAAATCATCTCCAAGATCATCACTACCCGCATGTCCCCATCCTCCCCAAGATTATATCCGAAGAACAGAGCAATTTCGTCTCCGGACGGAATATCAATGACAACGTCCTTCTAACCCAGGAGATGGTCACTTGCATTAAATTTTCGACGAGGGAGGAACATCGCCATTAAGCTTGACATAGAAAAGGCTTACGACCGCCTGGACTGGCAATTCTTGATCTGGGTCCTCAGAGCCTTCGGGTTTTCTGAACAGTGGACAAACATCATATACAGATCCATAAGCAACTCTTGGTTCTCCCCTGTCATCAACGGACAATCGGACGGATTCTTCAAAGCCAGTCACGATGTCAGATAAGGGGACCCTCTCTCCTCCACCATCTTCATCGTCGCTGCCGAAGCCCTCAGCAGAAACCTCAACAGTATGGTTAACATCCCTAACTTCCTTCACTTTTACACCACTACAGGGTGCCCCAATCTTACTCATCTGGCGTACGCCGACGATGTGCTCATCTTCTCCTCTGGGGACATCGAAGCCGTAGAGGTGGTACGCAGCACCCTAGAGAAATACACCAAATGCTCCGGACAATGGATCAACGGGGAAAAAAGTGTCATATACACCCACCACAAAGTAGATAGAGGCCACTCGGGGGCCCTCTCTAACCTCACCTCCTTCTCCATCGCCTACCAGTTGTTCACCTACCTGGGATGCCCTTTGGTTTATGGCAGATCTAACTTGGGCATATTCAGCGGTTTGGTCAACAAGGTTAGGCAGAAGATCGAGGGATGGCACAATGCGACATTATCACCCGACGACAAGATGATCCTTATCAAGTACGTGCTGTCCTCCATCCCTATCTACACCATGGCCATCTGCTTTCCACCTCTGAAAGTTCTCTCCTTCTTGGAGGCCCTCTTCGCCAGCTTCTTCTGGGGTCATCACAAGGGTCAGGACAAGCATCACTGGGCCAGCTGGGGTTCTATGGCCAAACTGACAAATGAGGGAGGCCTCGGTTTTATCAAATTATCACAAATCATTAGCGCCAGCTCCATAAAATTGTGGAGGAAGCTGAGAGTGCACAACTCCGCCTGGGCTAGGTTCATGAAAGCTAGATACTTTCCTCACTCCCACCCTACCACGGCCGTCGCCAACAGTCGATCCTCGGCATCGTGGTGCTGCATTCTCATTGGGCGACAGCTCGCAGGACCCCTCATCCGCCTGTAACTTGGCAACGGAGACTCATCCCCATGCTTTGAGCAGTGGATTGGCGAAGAAACCTTCCAGCTCTCCCCTAAAGCCCCTATTTGCTGCAAGATTCATGATTTCTGGGACCCAGCATCGGGTTGGCGATGGGACCGACTAAGGGATTGGATTAGGCAGGAAGCGGCATCCAGGATTGAAGCGACGGGCATCCGGGTCGACGATTCGCCAGACAAACTTTTGTGGTCCCCAAACAACAGGGGTTTCACAATAGCCTCAGCCAGACGAAAGGCAGCTGGGGGCGGCACACCGTCATCCCTGATTGCACCTTTTTGGCATCCCTGCATCCCCAACAAATGGTCATTCATGATCTGGAGAGCGCAGTGCAAGAAGCTGCCGACCGACGATTCGCTCACCACCATTGGCTTTAACCTTGCCTTCAGATGCCACTGCTGTGACCCTCATAACCCAAAAATCGTGGAGCACATCCTGCAATTCGGAGATCTCGCTAACCTTGTTTGGCAGGACCTTTCCAGGAGATCCAAGAGAAGAATCCAATCCGGGGGCTTCAACGATCTCTTGGCTCATTGGAGAGATACCCACGGCCATCAGATCGTCGCAGCCGTCGGTATATGGGTACTCTGGTAGAATCGAAATAAATACAGGTACGAAGGACGTTATTATAACCCTATACAGCTGATCCGTGAAGTCCGTAGACAGATCCTCAAAACCCGAAACCGTTGCACTCATGCCTCGGAGATGTTCTTGCAGGCTTTTGTTTAGCTGCACTTTGCGTACCCCATAGGACGGGCCTCACCCTCTTTGACCGTTTTGTTGTTTTTCAGCGCTCAACACGCTTACTTGTATAGGCCTCAGCATTTTGCGCCTGATACATCAATAAAAGTCTAGTTATATATATATATATATATATATATATATATATATATATATATATATATATATATATAATTATATATAAATATATATATATATATATATATATATATATATATATATATATATATATATATTTATATATAATTATATATATATATATATATATATATATATATATATATATATATATATATATATATATATATTACCTATACTAGATAAAACCTTACCTAATATATGGGTAATTACCTATACTTGGTAAACCCTTACCTAACATATGGGTAATTACCTATACTAGGTAAATTGCCATTACCTACTCAAATCTCAGTTCCAACACTAAGGTAAAACCATGTCACTTAGGTACCACATGGATACCTATACTCATGTAAATTTCTATGCCTAACATACCTACCTACATAGGTTAATCCATAACCTACATTACCTAACTCACACACAGGCTCTTTCTATTTGCCATTACCTATACTTAGGCAATTTATCACCCTAACATGTATATAAACCCTACTTGCCCTATCACAGTTTTTCCCCAAACACAAACACACTTTGGTGTAATACCCACAACCCCACACAAACATAATGAATACCCTAATCTCTCCCACACACATCCACACTACTCCATACACATGCAGTGTGCACTGCCCTGTACAACACAGGCTTGCCCTGCCAAGGCCAAGAAACCCACTGCCTGTGCAAGCCCTGTAGTAGGACAATGCTACGGCTGGAATCCAGCTCCCCCTTGCCTTTCACTGCTTGCACAACATGGGCATTGCCCTGTGCAACACTCCCCTAACTCTCCTGCAATGGGGCTAAGCCCCCTGCCACTGTTATGGCCTATGCAGGCCACATCTTTTCCTCTAAACATGTCCTCCACCGAAGGGGCCAAATACACTGCAGCCAAATCCCTGCAGGGACCTTCCTGCCTTCCCTTTGCTATACAAGCACAGGGCTAAGTCGCTATGCTACCATTGCTGCACCCAAGCTGTGTGGCATTGCTGCAAACGGGGACAGGAAGCCCCTGCCCTGCCTACCAAGGCCAGTCTTGCCTGGCCATTATAGGGCTCAAAAAGGGGGAGTCCCCCGCATACAAGCACTATATCTTTCCCTCCTCTCCCTGTCAACTGTTGTACATCTCTTGCACATATTGCATTGGCCTACACAGGGAGGAAAAACTCCCTACAGGCCAAGTGCAGGCTACCCCCTAACTGCATGTGCCTCACTTCCTCACTTTCTAATACTCACTTGACACCCTTGCACAAACACTCAAACACGTAGGCATCTCTGTATTCACTCTACACAAGTAGACACTCGTACTCAACTGTCAGTAGTGCATACACTCATGTGTGCCACACACACTCATTCCTCAGTTACCAACACAACACCACTACTCACACTCCAATCTAACCACAGGGTGCACTGTTTTCCCTATGTGCACACACATATGCAAGCAGAGAACAATATCATGTCTGCCTTATGTATGCAAACAGCACACTCATAGGCCTGCACATTATTGTAGGCCCTGTGCAACACCTGTCCATGTGTATTTCACTCTGACCACATACATAATTCAGTCCTAATTCCCTCTCTTCCCCTATCTTGAACACATACTCAAGCACACTACACTCTCCACTACATACACACCATGACATTACACTACCTAATATCACTTGACAGCTCCCTACACATCACACTTGCTCGCTCTTTGTTTCACTCTCAAGGACACACCTACCTCACACATGGAACAACACATAGTCTAGTACACACAGGTGCATCATATAATAAGACAACACTACAAACACACACTTGATTATCTATATGCATGTGAATATTTCAATGACACATATATCCAACATTCATATGAACAACCAATTTGGTCATGCATATCATGATGTATCATGACACTAACCCTTAGTATCCTATCTAGGTCTCAATGACACAAACACAACTCAATTTGGACACAAAAATCTCTTTGGGGACATCACACAGACACTTGGTGGTCAAAATTTGTAATTAAGACAAATTGAGTCTAGAAATCAACACCACTCATGACAAAGACCTAAATCTACCAAAAGAAAGCTTCTATTACTTAAATATAGCATTAAGAGATCAAGTCCACCTATGGGGAGTTTCCTTTGGGTCCAAATGGTGTTCCTAACCATGAAATTAGTGGAAAATCAAAATTTATCCAATTTTTGTGTCCCTCCTTTGGAGAACTCTGAATCATACACAAGAAGACTTGAATCAGACACACCTCTCCTTTCTTGGACTCCTCTTCAAGCCTTCTTTTGTGCTATAAGCTCCTGGCTCTCCATTGGAGTGAAGGGGATGAAACTTTGGAACAGTGGGGTAGAGTTATCTTCTAGTTTGGAATGAAATGATTTAGAAAACTAAAGGGCTATTCATGAATGAAGAGGTTTATATAGAATCCTATTAGGGTTAGGGTTTACTTTAGGAATAGCTAATAAGACTTATATGTCCCTCTCCATGTCATGAATGGAATCTCTACAACCGATAGAAAATTTTCTATTCATTCAACTAAGGAAATGACTAATCAACTAGTCTAGTCATGACTACCCTAATTAATTGGACCAATGGATCAAGTCAAGTCTAGCTGGGTCCATTAAAAACAAGTCTAATAAATAGGCTAGTTCATCAATAAATAGCATATATACAATTGTAATAATTATTCTTAAAATTTTAAATAACCTAAAAATGACGAAAATACCCCTATCTAAAAATGTGGTAGTGACAATCCTATACCCCTTAGAAAAATAATGTTCTCAAAATTTAAGTTGGTTGCACTCTTCTCTAAGTTAAGCCCTAAACAATCATAGTCCAAAAAAATCTATCTAACTATTATACATAATCATGGTCCTACTGGTCGTGATATCACAGTCTCAATCAGGGTCACTATACTATCCAAAGAAGTTGCCTCGAAACTAATGAAGGTGGAGCCCAATAAGGAACTGAACTAGAGGAACTAAAAATATCTGTACCCTGAGCTAGTACGGTGATGGAACAGAACTCAATGATAACAAGATGGAATGATAGAGACGATACGTTAAAAACCAATTTAAGATACAATATGATAACCATACACGTCTATCCAGAATCATGTTACCCAGAATCCTTGCCACGCAGTAAGTATGGCTACGATAAACTATATGGTCCATAACTATGGTACATACCTCTAGAGTCATGGTATTTAGAATTTTTGCTCTGCCGCATGCTTGGCTGCGAAAAATCTAAATTCCATAACCAAGAGAAATATATCCAAAATCAGGCTCTATGTCTTCGCCATGCCAGCTAATATGGTTGTGGTAAACTCTAGACTCCAAAACCAAGACGGACGGCTGCAATACTTACTGCCTCGCCTAGTATGTACTACCATAATATACCATCAAAGTCAACAATCGAACATCAAGAGTCAATTTCAACAATGAACCAGGGTAGACAAAAATAAGAGAAAACAGATTTCGGGATAGGTTTTATAGTGAGATTCTCAGGGGTCGTCCCAGGAATCTCTTAAAAAGTCCTAATTGTGATTGACTACTCTCTTACCCTAATATCCTATCTCCTATATCCTATCGAAGGCTCGCAGTAGTACAACTAAGTCATCGCACTACCACGACACCGCTCTATTGCGAAGATGGACCTGCACGGGCTACCCCAAAAACGTGTCACGACCTGCACCCAGTTTAGGGGCACGAGCACGCAGGTACGTCCAGCCTATGTCACAGTGTCGATGGTAGAACGATGTATATGTAAACAGTAACATCTAACATCTAACAGATATGGAATATAACCTGTTATCTCCGTACGGAAGAATAATATGACATCCTTAATATAACTCAATAACATAATCTATGGAGGAAGAAAGCATGATATAGATATAGATAAAGAAGATAAAAACTGAATAGTAGCATAGTCACAATACAAATAAGTCTAGAAGTCTATGTCAAATAAATACATATCCTAAAATAATAATACAACTCAATCCCACATTCGGTACAATCTGATACAATATGAAATGCTAAGCTCTATTCTCCTACTAGGGCACCCTCTATTGGAAATGATCCTCCTGAGTCTCCTGGGTGTATCCGTCATGTACTCTCTATCCATAATGTGTAGGACAACTGTCCTCTAAGCTATTTGAAAAATTGTCATGCCTCGCTCCCAAAATACGATGAGCCGGATACATAATAACATCTCCAGGCTATGCACCATACAGATACATCTATACCCGTATCAGCGATTGTCGACTGTAATATTCTAGGATAGAAATACAAATAATACTAAAACATACTTTTATTTCCACTAACTATAACTGTTATACATAAACTATTTTCTAAAAGTACAACTTGTATAAGTCATTACAACAAAATCATTAATTTACATATATTGTCAACTACAAAATGCTATTTGCTGCATCCTTGAAAGCCACTCCAGGTCATTCCTCAACCTCGTCCACGTCATATAGAGGTAGCATCTCGCCTGAAATTTCATCCTCTCCTAGGGAACAATACTAGGTCGTCAGAATGGAAGCAAGTCCTCGGTCAAGAACGATAAGAACAAAAAAAAGGAAAAATATAATATGAGGAAAAATAGTTAGTTGGAGATTTGTTTCTCTTAGATAAAAGTTGATTTATCTAAAATTCTAGGAAAATGTTATTGTGTAAACTTGAAATAACATTCTATTTAGGTCCTATTCTATTGATCTCTAAATGTTCAATCAATCAACACAACCTAAGTCACTACCATAATCACAAATATTTTTCTATATGATGATACAATTTAGAGAACATATTTGGATCACGTTCATCCTATTTTCTCGACAATAATCCCCTGACCAGCGATCAGGTTGTGGCAGGATGGCACGGTGCTTAGAGTCCGGCCCCACACATCATGTGTAGAAAAATAATTGTATATTGATTAACCTAATCGACATTTTTAATCAAAATAGGTACGGATTCAGGACATGTAAGTAAGCAAAGCCTCACACACTCACTTCGCAAGGCCTTACAGAAGGAGTTAACTATTGATCAGTTTTGTGTTATTATATTGTAGAGATTTCGGTTATGATCCACCTGTTCTCCCTCACCCAATGCACTAATCTAGTGCTACAAACAATTCTTATTCTATTATCTTGTATTAACTCTGCTCTGTATTTTATCATAATTCTTTATACGTCAATATGCATCTCCTTCAAAATTCCAGCAATCAAGTAAATATTGCTTTCAAGCATATATTATATCCCTATCTTGGGATAATCATGAAATATGTAAATACAGGTTTAGGAAGAATTTCTACCAATTACACAGAGCAAAAAATAATGAAACTTCAATTGAGTTTCTCATGCGTGATTGGTGTCCATGTCCTACGCGTCCTAGACTCTTACTATTCATCCCCCTAACTAAATCGATTTTGGATTGTCGTAAGTCTGTTGCATATATATATATATATATATATATATATATATATATATATATATATATATATATATATATAGTAAAAAATCTAGGGATTAGGAATATCGATAATATTTTTGGACATCGAAATTTGGCTAACTCCCGAAATTCTTAAAAATTTCGGCAAAGCCTCGTTTGTTTTTCGAGCTCCAAAAATTTACAATTTATAAATATATGAGACCCGGAGCAACCCTCCGTATCATTTTTTTCCCGGGTTCGCCGACCCCTTCGGTGGAACAACTCAACACCGAAACACATGCAGATATTATATATATGCAGTTAAATTCAAGTAGAAATTTTCTTACCTTAGCAAGCAAGCTAATATTTTTTGTGTGTCATTGCCCCTTTTATACAATTCACGAGCAAAAACATAATTTATTAGAAATACATTAATAATCACATCCACACATAATAGATGAACTACCAAACAAGAATTTATTTTACAATATATATATGATTAGAGATATATAGATTTTTAAATCTTAATGCATATACGCTAACTTAACAATACGTTTTAAATAAACAAACCATGATTTCACGAGGTACCATTTCTATTGCTAGAATTATAATAGATATAACCATCATTGGAATGACTCCAAGAGATAAACCTAGTACAACAATCAACTTATAAATATACACAAATCCTAATTCAAGATTGCATGTAGCATATTCTATCTTTTAGAAAATCTATACTCTATAACTGAACTTGGAATTTGATACCTAGGTTAACCTAATATCAAGGTATCTATAAATGTGTAATTCAACTAATATTGACAATAGAATATACTAAAAATTCATAATTAAAAAATCTGGACATGAATATATTTTTTAAATATACATATATATATATATATTTTTTTTTTAAATATACATATATATATATATATATATATATATATATATATATATATATATATATATATATATATATATATATATATATATATATTCCATAGTTAAAGTAATTCCTACCATAAACCAACTATGAATAACCACAACTTCATATATTAGTTTATGTCTAAACCGTATCTAAACCTTGTGTCCACACAATTATACTTCAAAACTTCTCAAAATATTTACAACCAAACATGAATTATTCGTAGCCATATCTAGAAATAAATTCTTTTGTGAGAAAATTAACAAATACTTTGTACTCATGGATTCATGTGCGTGTATCATAACTATTAGGTTCAAAACTATATATCCCAATTTCATTATATGCTAAATAATGAATTAAATCAGACATTAAGCCATGCCATAAATCAAATAGTAAAGATAGTAGAGATTTGGAAGAATTTGGTTGAGGACTTGCCTTGATTTGAGCAAAACCTAGAATCCCTTCCCAAATCCAAGTGGATTCTTGTTTCCCCTACATTCTTCCCCTTCCAGAAATTTAAAAATTAAAATCTAACCTAGGTTTAGAAATTGAAATACTTAAAGAAAAAGGGGAAGGAAATATACCTACAGGAAAATTAAAGAGGAGGAGGAGGAGATGTTGGAGGTCGCCAAGGAGAAGACCGGAAAGGAGGCGTGCGGCCGTAGGCGGCGTCGGAGGCAGACTTGAGGTCGGCGGTCGGAGTAGCCGCCGGTGTTGGAAATGGTGGTCAAGCAAATCCATTATGAAGATTCCTTCTTTATTCTGGAGACAAAAGCAAAGGAAACAAGAAAGCTTCTACATATAAAAACATGTGGCTACAAAAACCTATTACAGACTCTTCATAGTTACATACACAGAAGCAAAAAAGCTGAAATTGCGAAACAAGATCTCAATAGCACGGGCGAGGCGGTGACAGAGCCAATCACTTCCTGGTAAAGGAACCTACCGCCCAAAGTTACTACTGGCCCGAGCAGGGGATGAAGACTAGCACAGGACTCCCCTATCTCCCCAGCTGGCCGGAGAGAGCAACCACAGCAGCAGGCCTTGTTATTCCTCGATCAGAATGGCAAGCAATCCAAACCCAGGAAGCAGAGGTCCAAGATGCCATTAATGCCCATGACATCCAGGATGAGGGACGTCTCAGGATCCAATGGTAGTTCTACTACAGCTTCTTTGGATAAAAAGATTTGCCACTGACGGCCGCCTCAAGCAAACTCCAAGGTCATCAGGAGCCGAACATCGGGCAAGCAAGGCCATTGCTGAAGCAGCTAAGTCTTCTGTTGAAGGGGGACAGTCCTTTATGTAGGTTGTTCGTGTGGTCCAAGCGTGAGCCAGACATCAGTTAGAAGGAAGCTTACAAGTTAAGATAAAGCTCCACTTCATGACAGATGGCAGTACTACGAGTGACCAAAGGAACGTGACTCTGAACCTCCTATGCTAAGGAGATTCGTGATCCATGCAAAGACACAAGAGGCTCCAATATCAAAAAGCCATTAGGAGCCCATGCTCTGAAATGATAACTCAGGACAATTAATGCTAAGAGCTAGGCGTGACACCAGCCATCACCCAGCTCGTATAATCCTGGCATGTGTTTATGCTTCTGCTCAAAGTATCCCGAGCTCGACTCAAGTTCGGAACACTTTAAAGGGGGTCTTGTAGAAGCATAAAAAATCTCAGCTGAAGACATCCCTTCGCCAAAGCGCAGAAGATACAAAAGGCTGAGGCTCAGTGCTAAGAAGACAAAATAGAAGATATGGAGAGAAATCCCTTTATTGTCATGTTTACCAAAGTCTAGTATGACACATCAGGACCATACATAAGGGACTAATTTTGTTCTTCTACAAAGGATCTAGTACAGATTCGACAGAAGCCTAGAGGGATCTATAAGGGATGCAGTCTTCATCGTAGCCTTCCTTCTTCTCGATACACATGCTGGAGGATTGACCTCCACTGAAGCATGTTCTGATATTTTTGTGGGCGCAGCCTCTGAAGCATATCAGTAACCCAGCACTTTGAAGAATCTAGAGCCTTTAAAGCAAAGACGCAGCCACCTCCCTGCGCCAACCTCAGAAAAAAAATGGCGGTAGGCCCCCTCCCTTTCTTTTATTCCAGAAGCCAGTGTCTTCACTCCAGAGTCACAGCTATCTCCCTGCGCCAATCTCAGACGCACAAGGGTGTCGTACCCTTTCCTTCGCAGCCAACGCCTTTACTGTTCAGAGGTGCAGCTACTTACCTGTGTCCTTATGAGGCACAGGATGATGATATGCTCACATCATCTCCATTCCTACGATGTAGTTATCAGCTTCGGATCAGAAGCTTAAGTCACTTCTATACAAGAGAATTGGGAACTCCCATCGCAACTAATGCAAGTCAACCTGTCGCTCCAAAAGCACAGTAACCTCGCCAACCTGAAGCACAAGCCTACTTGTCGCCTACAGCACAGTGACTCTGGTAACCCGAAACACAGCTTCATAAGTTGCTCTATATGTACCGAAGTCTCGTCGTCATTTGAAGCCAAGTCCACTCGTAGCCTGAAAGCGCAGAGGTTCCGTCGTCTCCAAAACCACGGTCTATTCGTCGCCTCAGAAGCACAGCAGCACATAGTCCTCAGCAGAGGCACAGGAAGCATGGGTCCACCCCAATTGGTTTGTTAAACTACCTCTTGAAGAGAAGATTGAGATTAAATTATGATTGATATCATATCAGATTGATTTAAATCTTAGAAGAGGAACAATTAGACTCCAAATCTAGGATGAAATCCCAAGATTTATTCGACTGTATCTGAGCAAGCAAATCGGTACACGCCACGTGTCACCTACTTCGGTTATATTTATAACCACCAGAGATCTCGTTTGAGGGGAATCTCGATGTCCGCCACGTGTTAGTGCCACATAAGCCCGTACCGTACAATAACGGCAGATTCTTTCATATCTTGGGAACCCTAATGCACATCGCATATGTGCTCATTTCTCTATAAATAGAAGTAGTTCTTCTTCCACAAAAGGAGAGGAAAAAGAGAGAGAGAACATTGACAATCGACAATCTTCAAAGGAGCAACGATATCTATCTACGTAGAGTCGACTACCCTCATCCACCTATCAACCAAAGAACCAACCAACCTACCATCTTCAAGGGATCTTCTCATCCAGATAGACTCTGGACAGACTCGTGATCGGTGACCCAGAGTCCCATCAAAGGCGCCAGAGTGCCATAGCAAGGTTGATTCGTCGTCAGATCATCAGCGGAGTAAAGGAGCCGCTACAGTGCTCGATCTCCACCGTTACACTTTCCCAGAAACCTCTTCTCCCTGTACTTAGAATATCTTGTTTAGGACTTCCTTATTTGTTTACAGATACCTTATACGTTCAATAAAGCAAAAAGTTCATTCAACCTTTTCTTACGTCGAACAGTAGTTGTACAGCTCCAGTAAAGCCAGAAACAGAGACTGGTTGATGGGCGATTCCATACTTAGTCGCCTTTATAGCACGGTGTAAGCCAGTACCACTAAGGTCCTCCTTAAAAATAATCAAAACCTATCGGGTCAAGTCACCCCACCTTTTATCGGAGTGAACCCAGCCCTCGACCCGGTAGGCGTCCGTCGAATACGTACAGTCGGCCGCCAGAAGCCTGTTGGAAAAAATATAAGCGCCAAATGGATGCACATCTATAGGAAGATTGCTGAACCTATGACCCGGGAGTAGCAACTGCAAGGTATACGATGCACCACCCCGAACAGGCATAAAATTATCCCTCCCCTTTGAACACTTGTCTACTTTGAAGCGACCCATGATGAGACCCCCTGACTAGTCAGGTTCCATTCCATTCGCCATCTTTCGATAAAACAAGAAAAGATGGAGAGCGGTAGGTGTCCGTCAGTCGCTGGAACATACAGGGGAAGACCTTTGTTCTCAAAATACCAAGTTGTCTTGAGTGCAAGGAGGTATGTCTCCTTTAGAACCAACTGATCACAAAATAGAAATTGGGACTTTAACATCCCGCATCGACATCAAGAGAAGGTGTCAGCCTGCCCTGATCCAGCATGCAACAAAAATAGCCCAGACGGTGCTCATGTATTTCATCCAGTCACCCCTCTGGTTGATCTTCGGCGATCGACCTACTGGATGGCTCTACAAGATCTTGCTCGATGTTTGTCCCTAGTGCACAGACGGAGAAGTCAAAAAGAACCTCATTTAAGAAGGAGGTGGTCATGGAAACTACATAAAGTGAGACGCAGAAGTCTTAGATTTGTTTTGAATGAAACAAGCATCGTGCAGGTACTACCAGGTAGCACTACACTTCAGTAAGTTAGCTTTCGCATAGATACTACTTAGCAGAGCTGTATTTCAAACGAGGGAGCATTGGTACAAGCACTATATGGTAATCTTGCACGTTAATAAGAATTTCAGCACATTTTGCAGTCGTTACTTTATGAAAGTAAAATGACCATGTGCATCAGTTGAACGAAGCTTCAGCGCATCTACGAACACTCCTCCAAAGAGCGAGTGTCCATGCACATCGGCAAAAAAGCTTCAGCATATCTACGAGACGATACTCCGAGGAGTAGTCGCTCATGTGCATCAACAAAATAGAAGACCAATGTTTGTTACTTACGACAGGCAGCCGCAGGTCGCTATGAACTAGGGCACCCACGTTCAGTGAGTCATCAACGGCCTCTGATGCAGGTCACTTTTATTTAGCCTTCTTGGAGCTCGCCGCAGAAGCTTTTGGGGTTCTTGATTTCTTGGAAGCTATGGCGGGAAAAGTTAGGGCTTGAAAGAGGAAGAAGACTCTGATGAAAAGTTTCTGTGAGGGGAAAATAAAGAAAGAAAGTTTTCTCTTTCCAAACAAACCCTACTTATTGGGCACGGGCACGTCAGCAAAAGAAGACAAAACACTTCGTGAACGAGAAAACTCTTCGGACGATGTGAGAATTAAGAGTAAAGATCATAATGACCGTTCCCTAGAAATGAGGAGTTGTGATTATCTTTTAATGAAGCGATGTCTCAAGGCATTTAATGCCGAAGGCTAAGCGCGACGACAGCCTGTCAGTAAGCATACTAGGCATTCGCTTGCAAAGGATATGTGTCATGCTTCTGTTCAAAGTATTCGGAGCTTGGCTCAAGTTCGAAACACTTTGAAGGGGGTCTTGTAGAAGCATAAAAAAAGCGCAGACATATCAAAAGCACAGGTGGCATTCTTACAACACATGGCTTCATAAACAAAAAGGTACCCCAAAAGCGCAGACAGACAACTAAAGTCACACAGACGAACAAAACTGGTACATAAATAGTTCTTTATTAAAATCATGTCTACAAAAGATCTATTACAGATTCTTCATAATTACATATAAAGGATACCTCTACAAGGGGGTTAATCTTCAGCACGCGCGCAGTCCCCCAGACGAACAACACTGTTAGAGCGAGCCACTTCCTGAAGCAGTTGGCCCGAGCAAGAATATAGTCCACAGCACAGGGTCTGCCACCGCCATTGAGCAGGACAGAGCACAACATGTGGCTCTTCGGATTGTCAATCAATCCAAACCCAAAAGGTTGGATTTCGAAGACCTCCAAGATGTTGTTCAAGTTCGAACTCCTTACGCCAAACGCTCAAGTGCATCTCAAAACTCAGCGGCAGTTCTTCTACAAGGATACAGATTTTTTGAACGAAGGGATCCACAACCAATAGCCGACTTGTGCAAGGCCAACGATCATTCGAAGCTAAGTCGGGATCGAGCATGGCGGTAGGAATGTTAAGCGACAGAAGACACAACCTTTCACAAAAGCTTTCCTTTATATAGGATGAGTGTGGTCCAACCACATGCCATGTAGCCATCGGTCAAAGACTCCCAAATTAATGAGGAACCTAAATGAATCTCATTTAATAGGTTCATTCGATTGAATCCTAGGCCGCAGACATATTTAATTCCCCAAATGATGGCGGTAATTAAACAAGAGGATGATCGACTCGTCCACCAAAAGAGCAGTCATTAATTGCTCATATGACTTCGACAGAAACTAGCTCCTTCGACTCAGAAGCGCAGCCAGTTCATTCCTTCCACTGCGCCCTCACTTCAACTCAGAAGTGCAGCACTCTCCATCCCATCCAAAAGCGTAGCCCGTTCAAAGGCTCCTTTATCTGACACTTTGTTGTCCAAAGCACAAGTCTATTTATCGCCCTTAAGTATAGTAACTTCGTTGCCTGAAGCAATTGTCCACTCGTCGCCCTAAAAGCACAGTGACTCTGTTTCCTGAAGCATTTGTCTACTCATCGCCCTAAAAGCATAGTAGCACTTGTCCACTTGTCGTTCTAAAAGTGCAGAGAATCTGTCGTCTGAAGCACAGTCTACTTACTGCCCAAAAGTGCAGTGACCTCAAAGCCTGGTCAGCAGCGCAACTCTCATAGAAGCGTAGTCCTACGGGATAACATGGTTTTACGAGGTCAGATGGGTATTTGTCTTTTCAGATTGGTTTGTTTAAAAACTACCGTTCTTAAGATAGAACAGAGTTTGATTCTGTTGATAAGAGCAATATCCTATTGGTTTTTTTAAACCACAGATAAGGATGGAATTTGTTCTTATAGACGAGGGCCATATCCAATTGGTTTATTTAAACCAATGGCCCCCTAAGATAAGACAAAATCCAACTTCAGGAATAGGAACAAAATCTGCTCAGGTTCATCCGATCAACAATAAACGTACGCTATGTGTCCTTTATTTTGACATGTTGATAATTCCCCCAAGATCTTGATAAAGGAGAATTCCAGCGTCCGCCACGTGTCGGCTCAGTAGCAGCCCTCACCGTACAACTTTGAGATTCTCTCATATTTCTATGTGTAGCATTCCTGTACAATCCTTATGCACATCGTATATGTGCTTCCCTATAAATGGAAGGAGTTTTCCTTCGATAAAGAGGCTTCAAAATCCTTATAAATTCAGGATCCTCTTGATTGGCAACCCCAGAGTTCCAATCACAAGCACCAGAAAGGTAGAGCAAGTTCAACTCGTCGTTAGATCGTCAATGGAGTAAAGGAGCCATTACAGTGCTTGATCTCCATCGTCACACTTTCCTAGAAAACTTTGTACTTAGATCTCCTATTTAGGAATCGATTGTACTCTTTTTTATGTTTAATATACAAAAAGTTCGTATAACCTTTTTTCAAAGCAAATAGTCTTCAGTCAGCATTGGGACCAAGTTGAAGTTTAGCTCAGCTTATAATCCTCAGACCGATGGCCAAACAAAGCGGGTCAATCAAATTCTCGAAGATATGTTATGACTTTGTGCAATCGACGTAAAGTCAAGCTAGGACATTCATCTACCGTTGGCCAAATTTGCATATAATAATAGGGAGCTTTATATGACTGAAAGCTTTATATGGCCGAAAGTGCAGATCACCCATTTGTTGGGATAAAGTCGGAGAGCGACAGATTTTTGTTCCAGAGCTGGTGGAGCAAACTATGGCGAAGGTCAAACTGATAAGGAAGAGATTAAAAATGGCTCAGAGTTGACAGAAGAGTTATGCGGATACCCATCGACAATCACTTGAGTTCCTGGACGGCGATCATGTGCTTCTAAAGGTGACGCCTATGCGAGGAGTAGCCAGGTTTGAAATTAAAGGCAAGCTTAGTCCAAGATTTGTGGGTCCATTCCAAATACGGAAGCGAGTCGCCCCAGTAGCTTACCAAATCGTATTGTCGCCAGCGTGGTCAAATATGTACGATACCTTCTATGTCTCACAACTACGAAAATACGTACACGATCCGAGCCACGTGGTAGATTTTGGTAACTTGGAGCTAAAGGCGGACTTATCATATTTAGAGGAACCGGTCCAAGTCTTAGAGCGCAAGGATAAGCTACTTCAAAATCGTGTGATCCCCCTCATTCGCGTTCTTTGTAGAAAATATTCGATCGAAGAGTCGACCTCGGAACTCGAATCTGAATTGAAGGAAATGTTTTCTTCCCTATTTTCCTAGCGGTAGATTCTCTTCTTAAGTTTCAAGAACGAAACTTTTTTTAGTTGGTTATGGTGTAGTACCCCGTCCCTACATCGTGCCATGTTTCCCGTCTACAGGGTACGCGAGAAAGGAACAATGTCGCTATCAATTTAGTCAGAATCGATTGGTTGAAATCTATTGAACGGGACCGATTGAATTAAGATCCTTTCCTCAGTATCGAATGGTTTCTTCGGAATCAAGTCCCATATTAAGCAGGTTGCGCCTCAAGGATAGAATATACGGCTGAGTCAGAAGATACCTCCCGTTGCTCTGCTTTTCATTCCACAATTTCTTCTTTGGCTTTGGTTTTTTGAATGTGTTTTCGTAAATATTTTTTATGGTTTTCATGGCTTATGTTTTGAACTTCGTATTCATATCAAACTCATTGAATGGGGCAGTATTCTGATCAAGTGCTTATGCAATTTCAGGTGATCGTGTAGGCGACGTCTAGCATGACCAACCAGTCTCTCGCCTCAAGCATGACTCAAAGTGAGTGGCTGACCCTCCTTCCCCTTAACCCTCTGGTTAAATCTATCATAAATACAAAAGGAGATATTCTTGTCGTTATAGTATTGAATTAAAAAATTATGGCATGATTTCTCACGTACACTTGTTATAGAATTGCTATAACATAAAAACGATGCATGCTTTCTTATGCCTTATTTACTATAGGTCTGTGCAAAATAAAAATGAATCGATTAACGAATGTTAAAACGATAAGGCGGCACACATTAAAAACTGGCTAACTCTCAAAGATTTCATAGACCATGCTTGAATAATTGATTTTAGACTAGCACGGTCATGGACAACTTGGGGACAAGGTTTTGCTTCCTCGAACGGCAACAAGGGGCCACGGGATCGTTTTGGCCTAGGAGGAATGCAAAATAGCTGTGTTGGATGCTAGCATGGGTCATTCAAAACTTTCAATGGGGATAACTAATCGCGCTGAAAGGGTCACCGTCTCGACCAGGCTATATGTCCAGGATGACTTGAATTGCCAGTGACCCTCACCGAAACACTATTTACAAGCTTTTGATATAAATCTGACAGAAAAGAATATGGTAAGCTGTATATTGCACAGTACGCTCTATCGTGCGTAAGTTCTAGCATAAATTACTTTATTTATGTTTCGTCAAATGGCTTGCATAAAATTGACTAGGAATGGATAGAAAGATCACTAAGATATGTTGCATGTTTCACTTAAATTCTTGAACCAAATAAGAGCACAAAAATTAATTAGCCATGCATTAGTACATGTGAACATACTGATCCTCGTTCTCCATAGGTGCTATGACCCCAGATAGTGTGCCAAGGAACTAAAGGTAAGGCATGCAACATTTTGAACTCTTGCTAGTATGCGAAGGTAAAGCTCCAACCTTTTAAAGACTCTGATCAAGACCCATGTCGCATCAACTCTCTCTGATCCCAGGTCTAAGAGAGTATTTTGTTGCTTATGTATAAAGGGATGTAAATATATGGAACAGTTATCTCATCGACGGTTATTTTGTAAAGGAGTCAGGTGTAAGCCCGCACGACACCTTTGTATCGAGTCTGTAATATGATGTTCATTATCAATAAAGTAAAAGTTTTCTTCTATACAATGTGTTTAATTTACTCTGCATACTCTCTTTGCTGTTGTGTTTCGAATAACCTTATGAAAATGCCTTGTGCGAGTGCAACCTAGGCTTGTACGGCATCACGCTCGGGGAACGACTATCGATTCTTTAGAATCAGAGCGTGATACTATTTATTAGACTTGTGTTAGTGGACCCAATTAGACTTGACATGACACTAGAGCCCAATAATTAGATTGATCCACTTGGACCAACACTTTAGATTAGACTTAATTAGACTCAATTAAGTCATTCCATTTGATAAATAAAGATTAGTCTATTTACCATAATAGGATTAGAAGCTTCCACTAATTAGATTAGTCCTTCATGACAACTTGAAGGGACATGCTGAATAATTTCCATTGCATGGAGGGAAGCAATAGGTGGTCGGCCCTATTAGAAGGAAGAGCCATCTCTCTCTCTCTCTCTCTCTCTCTCTCTCTTCATCTTTATTTGTGCCATTTAATTTTCATTTGGTATTCTTCCCCAAAGTGATCCATACCTCCATTAATTTCACTCAATTTAACTTTATTTCCTTCCTAATCCTCTTTATTTCCATCACTTGGAGGAGCATAGGAGCTTGGTGGCTAGGAGCACTAGTGGAGGAAACTTTTGGCTAGGAGATTGTGTCCAAATCGTGTCCATCGGACATTGTATTGGGAATCCATCTCCCAATAGGTAAAATTCTGAATTCTCTCTTTAATTAGGTTCTATTTATGCAATTTGATCATTAGAAACCTACTTATGGACTAGGACTACCTATAGGAAGAAGAATTGGCCTATAGGGATCCCTATTGTGGAAGTTATATTGAGTTTTGTGCCCAATTTTGGAGAATTCTGAGATTGGCACACCAAGTGTTTTTTATTCAATAATTTAGATCTATTTAGACTCAGTTTGGTTGTGTGTGGCTATATCCATGTCCATAATTGGATACGAGTAGGCCATATCATGAAACAGTATGATACAGAGTTATTTTTGGGGTTTTCCCTCTACACTTGTAGCACACATATTAAATTCTCCATGACATATTGTATTAGCTATATATTGTTCTAATTAAGCTCTAGTTTATGTTTTAGATTTGCTCATGTGATTTGGGTAGAGTCGAACTATGTTGGTATAGATATCTTGGGCGTATCACGAGAGTATCGTAGATTGGTGCGATACTAGTGTGGTGCACACCAAGTACTTGGTATGGTGTATATAGGTGAGTGTCATATGTGTCAATGTGTAGTATGTATCATATAGTATGGATATGTATATATGTGTGTCATAGGTAAGAGAGTGAATTACAGTATTAATTTGAGAGTATGTGTGTGCACCTACATGTATGTGTGTCATGGTTAGTGATGGCCTAGAGTATCAATAGGGTATGTGTGTGTGTATGTGTGTGTGTGTGTGTGTGTGTACGTGTGTGTGTGTATCTAGAGAGGTAGATAGATATAGTAGTGAAAGGAGGGGGACATCTGTAGACAGCAATAGAACCTGCTTAGCCTTGCTACCAACAGCAGCAGTAGTAGCAGTAATAGGCAACAGCAGCTCACTGCTTGGCACTACTTTTCAAAGCAGTAGCTCACTGCTTGGCCCTTGCCAGCAGCTACAGCAGCAGTGCTTGGTCTTGCATCCAGGAATAGCAGGAGTAGCAATTACAGTAGTAACAGCAAAGGACATCAATAGTAATAGCATCAGTAGTAGCACCAATAGGAGTGTGGTACCTAGCATGTGTGTATAGGTAATACAAAAATTTGGGGGAAACATATGTATGGCATAGCATCCAAGTAGGATACGGGATTTTGGGCATATGTTTAGGCATGGGGTATCTATGAGATTAGAGTGTGCCTAGGAAACTAGGTGGGTGTTGTTACAGTTATATATTAAAGTATCACTTTTGTATTAACTTTATTTCCTTAAATTTTGAATGAGAATCATATGGGCAAATATTTGCAGTCAGGAAGTGTATTTGATGTAGGTACGAGGGAGTCGGCTATCGGTAAGAAAATATTTAAATGTGATATGTTTATTTACATGTTAGTTCAACCTGACTGCTTAACATGTTAATATCAATGATGATAAATATTGCCTTCCCATGAGTATTGTTGTAACCTGTTGAACATGATAACACCAATGCTGCTTCAATGATGCCTTGCTATGAACACTACTTAACTACGACATCCATGCCAAGCTGTTGCTATAAAAGTGAATTATGAGAATACATGTTGCCCAATATTTACTGTTGCTTCCACATGAACAATACTACTACATGTTTATATATCTTTTTAATGATTGCTGCTCATGAACTGTAAACTGTTGCTAGGTCCTAAATGGAAAGATCACTCTTAAAAATGTTTGTTCACATGACTACTTATTGTTGGTTTAGGCGAGTGGGCTGGTTCTGTGTGCCAGTACATAAACAATGTACTGACGCACGTTGTGGGCACTCTTTTTAGGTGCTCGTGCTTGGAAAGTTTAATACGTAAGAGTGGCATTGATCAGTCCTGAGGCATCAAAGATTTGTTGGGCATGCAGAAGCTCTCCTTACAAAAGATAAAGTCTTCTATTTATAAAGGGCATAATGTATGGAACATCGTATATCGGTTGAACCAGTGAGTTGTAAGCTAAGTCGGTATATCCAGTTGTGATTCAATGTATCAAATATCCAATGTAATCCTAACGGCAGGCATTTCAGTTGGCTATCAATGTAAAGTGAGATGTGTTATAAGACTTGCATTCTATTACAAGCCTTGTACTCTACTTCAAATATTAATAAAGAGAACTTATTTCTATATATCTCTTTGTGACTTCAAGTTATCTGTTCATTTCTGCTGCTGTTGTGCTGTCGTAGGTACCCAAAAATAAAACCTATACTCTTGGAAATGTAGTAGTGTGAGTAAGAATCATTTCCATAGAGAGTAATTATATTAGATTTGTGCTATGTTAATAATGAAAAAGGGGATGAATAAAATGAAAGTCAATAAAAAAGAGCGAGTAGAATACAAAAATAAATCAAAATAACAAACGTTAGTCTAAGTCTACGTCTACCATCAGAATCTTGAAACTGGTCATAGATGCAAACATATATTGATATATATTATGAATATTCATCATTGGAATTATTTTTCTATCTCCTTTAGCCACAGTTAATTAGAAGCAAGTGACCTAATTAACTTTAACTACTAAAGAATCCCAGACAAGCGCTAAAGGTTTAATCTAGTAGCGTATTAAACTCAATGAGATCGATGAAACAAAATAACACAAACACAAACGGTTGCATTTAATTTAGTCGAATGGTTTCTTCCTAAGATTTGATAATACAAAGAAGTAATTTATTAAATCTTGGTTACTTCACAAATTAGAGGGATCGAACAATTCTGGATTCCATATCTAATTTAGCAGTAGATTATCAAGAATAATAAACTAGTATGCATCCAAGTAATTAAACAAGATAATCATGAAATATGCATAAGAAAACATTTGATATTCAAAGTACAAATCAAACATATAAACACAAATTAGATCTCACAAGTTTTTATTGATTCTGAGGCTTCCGTTTCCTTCGACCAACAAGACTTTTAGCCGCACATGTTCATCAAAACTTTGAAACAAAAGTTGGAGAAAAAGAGAAGAGTTGTGTTGTGGTTTCCTTTTCTCATAATTTCTACCCCTTTTATACACCATAAATTAGTTGTTTGAAGCCCATAATATTTTTCCACAAATCCTCAAAATGTTACAACTTCTCAAACAAAAAAAAAACTAAGTCATAGAACAAGTAGAAAAGTAGTTATTTTGGTTCCAATTTTTGTTCACAACATCTTTGACACAACATGAAGCCTGATTTTGTCCCTGATATGGCCTGAATATCAGGACTCAAAATAAGAAAGTTGTAGATCTCCGTCTTAGCTTTCCAAATCTTTTTGAAGCACCTCAATTCCATTTCGGAGGAAAAAGTTATGTCCATTTTGGTAAAAGGTGTCAAAACTGTCCAAAATTATAATTTAGCTCCATTTTGTACTTTGTGTCTCCAATTGCATCCTAAAGCAAAATATAAATATAATGAGTACCTTTAGTCATGAAATGAGCATAAAATTGTAGACATTAAGGAATAAAAATATAGCATTTTATGTTCTCATTAGCTGCTATATAAATCAGTAATGTGTTTTTATCCAGTAAGAAAGATATGTCCTCATTATCTTCAATTTGTCTGCTTGTGCTGCTGCGATGTGTCCTCATTATCTTCAACTTGTCTGCTTGTGCTACTGCGATGTGTTTCTATTTGAAGATTATCAATTTGCACCATCTTTGCCTTGTATAAGTGCAACACCAGACTTGTACGACATCACGTCTAAGTGAGTACGATCGGTTCCTATAGATAAATGCGAGGAAGAATGACTCTACAGAATCGGGGCGTGACAAATTGTTATCAGGGCACGGCTTTACGTTCTTGGACTCTTATTTTGATTTATTTCAAATCAAAGTTGCATATGCGATTAACCAAAGTTCCTTCCGCGATTATTCAACGTTGCTTCTACGATTAAATTAAGGATTGCTTCCGCGATTATTCCGATATTGTTTCTGTAATCATTCCAAGTTGATTTTGTCTGAAAGTTCGTTGATACTCTTGGCTGCTCACTGGATTTTCCATACAATAAGTCTAAATACGTTGTGATGCCTGAATTTGATTATTGTTATTTTGGACACTAATATCCCGATAATGACTCGATGATCGTATGCTATCTTGTGATGATGTTCAAAAATGTTGGAATAGAGAAAAGTTGCCATGTGTGCTATAACATGTTGAGAATTGCATGTTACTTTGGAAATTATGAATGAGACAATTTTTGTTTGAGTTCAACGGAATTGCTGAGTTGACTCATGTGTGGTAGCCTTGTAATTTTGAGACCCTAAGAATGTTGGCCTTGTGTTATGATCTGTCTAGATTATGATTGTCCAGAATAGAATTGAGTTCAGTATTGTTTAAGGAATGGCTTCATTTCTGAGTGTTATATGCCTCTAGCACCTCAGAATGGGATGTATGTTAACCATTTCCATAGGATAGAAATGAGTCTATCTGTGAGTATTGGGTAGTACTGAGACTTAGCTGGGAGTCATGCCTTGTTGCTAGGTGACTCGAGTGTTCATTGATGGTGATGTTATACTGGGTAGCGAGATTGTCGAAAATCGTATTGGGTACCTTGTTGGAAATTATATTACTGGAAGATGACTCAAACTGGTCGGATGGTAATTTTGCTATGGTAATGGATTGGGCCAGAAAATATTGTGGCTTAGAATAATGAATGATTTGTGATTGACTGAATGGAAAATCCTGGGTGGCTATTGTAATTGGTTGCTAATATAAAAGTTTGGAAATATTGTCGGTGACTCGGATGAATATTGGAAATCGCTGCTTGACCCTAAGTGTGATAGATGCTAATCCATCTTAACCACGAAGAGAGAGAATCAATAAAATATGAGTTCGCACTTGATGAGATGGATGGTCGTTGCATACATGCAGGTATGCTCGAGAATTTAAATTGGTATCATAAAAGTAACAAGTAGTGACCCTGAATACTTGTGTTACATAGAGAATGGTTAACTGATGCAAGAATGGTCGGATTGGATTAAAAGGAATTACTTGACCCTTGCGGTATGAGATTTTAAGAATGTCCGTAGGAAATTTGATGGCTGGGAAAAACGAATGGGAATGAGAATAGAAAAATCTGTCAGATAATGTTGGTATATGGTGTGACTGTATGGGTGACTGTCGGTTGGAATATAGATTGATGGGTTATGACTTAATGGTATGACCTTGTCATACAGATCGAAATAATGTGATTCCATAGTTATATTGAGACTCTGTCAGAATTGATGACCCTTGAATAGTTAGCCTCGGTATATAGATCCATGTGGATACGAAGGAATTGGAATTTAAAAAAGATTGTTGGGAATTGTATGTCAGACTTGGGATTTAGACTGTAATATTGCTATGTGATCTTAGTTGATCGTTGGGTAAGTCTAGAATGAGCCTCTATGGGAATTAGTTCCTTGAGGATGACCATAGATAGACTTGACCCTAGATGCCATGGGATGTTTAACCAATCGTCGGCATAGTCGGGAATGGCGATTAGTTGTTAGACTGAGTTGATACCCCTAGGTTTGGGTAGAGTTCCTTAGAACTGTCGATTGATTGGTGGTCCTATGAATAAGAAATTAGTATGATCCTTAGTAGCCGTCCACTCTAGGGAGTCACCTGAATGACTAGGTTTAGTTGTCGATATAGCTAGCCTTAGAGACTTGACCGAATAATAGGGCGACCGTTGGCGACCCATATGATGACCTTTTGGTGTTGAATGAGAGATGGTGATGAGTATGACCTAAGGAAGTATATGCTGAAACGAGAGCCTTAGAAATGTTTGACACTAGTGAAGTAATGTGTCGGCCTTAAGCGGGTAATGCAATTATGGGGTGAGACTTGAGTCGTATGTTTTGAGCAGTGAAATATTCCATAAGATGGAATTGACTGCTCATGACAGGAATGACAGACCAGTATCTAGAGTCGGTTAGCTGGATTAACAGCGAATACTATATATCAAGTTGGAAAAGATGGACCATTGCTCGAAAGTTTGATTGTTGAACTTCATAGTCGAAAAGGAAATTGAAATAAGATATTGTGGAATGGATATTATGTTGGATAGAATGCTGTACGAAATTATGCTCTTGGCTCGAATAATTGCTAATGGGTGACCCTTGGATTTGTACCTTTAGAAATAATGATTTGCATCGGTGAAAAATATTGTTGGACTCGGGAAGGAATAGAATTGCATCAATTATTGTGAACTCTTAGTATAGTTGATTTCAAGTTAGACCCATGGCCCGAATATTAGATATTGTGCTTAGATATGAATCTTATCTGAGTAGTCCCTAATGTTAAGTGATACAGCTTAAAAGATAGCGAATGTGGCAAATGACCGTAGTAATAAGTAAATCTAAAGGATGTCGATATACTTCGAGAATGCCCATATCAGGATTTGGATATTAAAAATATGCAAGTCGGATTTAGGAAAGAGAGTTGCACTTGTGGCTTATCGAATCGCACTAACATGGAAGTTCGTTGAAATACATATATTTTGGGGACGCCTAAAGTATGTATATGAATCCAAATGAAGTGATAGACTGCGACCAAGATAACACTATAGGAAGAGCTCATCGGATTGCACTAACACAGACTTTGGCTGAAATGTATATATTTTGGGGACGCCTAAAATATGTGTATGAATCTAAACGGAGTGGTAGGCTACGACCAAAATAACGATAGGAAGAATGTTGGTGAATCAAGAGAAGTGCAAATATTTTGGAAAAGAGAAAGACGGATCGAATCATTGATGAATTAGGTGGTACAGTTGGATAACATGTCATGACCCAATCCCAAGATTCTGGGTCCAGTCGAATCATTCCTAGACTGCACCGTTGTGAGACGGCAGCAGTAAGATGTATGAATCAGTAGTAACACAATGTACAACATTCTAAAATACGAGAATTTAAAACTTTTATTTCGAAACATTTAAGTTCAGAACTAACTTTCTATCTGAGAAATTCAAACATACAAAAATGGTAATAGTCAAATTATTACAACCAGTCTTTTATTACAACTATTAATCAAATGAACTAAACTGCAAGTGCTACTAAGATCCTGGGCTCCCTGATTGGGTTCAGCTATTTCCTTAGAACTCAAATCGGGTCCGTAGTTGGTACTAAAAGGCACCTCCTCGTCATCGTAGTCACCTAAAAATGTTGGTCTCCCGTCAGAAGAGGAGCAAGAAACATATATCCAATTTCAGCATTATAATAAATAATTAAAAGATGCAAGAATCAGTTTTAAAACATTATTTATGTTTTCTAAATAACAATAAAGAACCAATGAAGCAGTAAAATCTCAAGACGCAATAATGATACAATCTACAATCAGCAATAGTGTTTTGAATGTGTAGCATCTCGTAGCCAGCCGTGGTTGGAGGCAATATGTGTTCTAATGAACATGTTCCGGCTTCAGCCCGAGTAAGGTGGGGCTTCAGCTATCCACAATGAGGCAATTAAGGGGCTTTGACCACAAGTGCTAACACTACTCCCCAATCCCAAGTCAATGAGTCAATCAAACAATTAATTTTGGTCCGTGAGGGATCCCGTAAAACAAGTGTCAATACAATGTTCCTAATGATGCAGTACATTTAAACATTAATTAAAATACAATTTTTGAATATTATGAAACTTGTATTTTTATAATAAATACAAAACTCTACTTCTTTTTAATAATTTAATCATAATACACATAAATAGCACTAGTTGATAAAACTATCTTTTTACTAAAATATTATTTGTAATACAAAACGTGAGAAATTACTGTATTTTATTTAAGTCGATAATAAACGGGTTTTTCTTTTAACTAACTTCATTTAGATTTACTTATACTAAAAAATACCTTTTGCATAAAAATATTATTTTGAAAATAAATAACGTTTTATTTTCGTAAATAACTGTAACATATATAATAACACCTTGTTAATCCAAAATACTATTTTTATTTTTCTAAAAAACATAATAATTATATGACTACAATAATCATTTATTTAGTAATCATTTTACTGAAATGCTATTATTTTAATAATTGCTATGAAAAATTATTAACTATAATTTTACAACTATATTTTTAATAAAACAACATTAATTATTAATTACAAATTAATTATTTTACATAAAATATTTATTTTAACAATTACGATGGCCTAATAATTATCATAATTTCTAATAATTCAATAATCGCAATTACCAGCAATTCTAATTATTAATCTAATAATTGATTATCATCTAATTAGTTAATTACACAAAATTAAACAAATAATTAAATATGAAACTAACTATCCCAAAATTGACAGAGGTTTATTATGTCAATTTTGGTCGAACAAAAAATAGGTTTCTGGCTAAAAAGGAAAAAGGTTCTGTGACAAAAAACCTACCGGAGAGCTCGGAGAAGGAGAACCAAAGTGTAGCTTCGGCCTCGGAGTCGCACAAGGAGGAGCCGAGCGGACACGGGGGGTCGCAGATACGGGCGATCGAGCGCACGAGGGAGCCGCAGGCAGCGGGGCGGCACACACGGTACGGCGACCGGCAGGGCGGCGCGCGCAAGGTGCGACGGCCAGCGAGGCAGCACGCACGGGGTGCGACGGCTGGTCGGGCACGGGATGTGGCGGTCGACGTCGGTCGATCGTCGGAAGGTGGCGAGGTGGAGTCTAGATAGGAGCAGGGTGGAGCGAGGAGCGTGGAGAAAAAGTTGGTTTGGAGAATGGTTGTGTGTGGAGGGAGGTGGAGAGGAGTTTGTGAATCTTTTTTGTGAGGAGAAAAGTGTTCTGGAAGAAAAAGAGTTTATGTGTTTGTACGTAGGGGTTGAGATGGTGGATCCGTAAGAAGTGGATCGGAGAGTGGGAACCGGTGAGTGGGGTTGAGCGAGGGAAGTGGGTTAATGGGCTTAAGGGTTAGGTTTGGGTAGGAACTAAAGACCTAAATTAAATAACAAAATAATCAATCAATAATACAATCAATTAATAATCACAACCAATAATTAATAATTATTTTAGAAATACTAATATTATTTTTCCTGTATAACCGACATTATAATAATAACACTATTATCCTAATTCTATTAATTCTAAATTACTAGCAAACAATTTAAATATCATAAAAATCTATTTTCGATTAAATTCCAATTTATGGATTTTACAACCTTTCCTCCTTAGAAAAATTTTGTCCTCGAAATTTCTGTAGGTAAAAAAAGAGGGGTTTAGGACATACCATGAATAGATGAGGGTACTTCTTCCAAATATCATCTTCTCATTCCCAGTTAGACTCGTCTGGGGAGTCGCAACACCACTCTACTCTGACAAGTGGAATCACGGTGTTTCACACCTTCTCTCTGCGATCTAAAATCCTTATCGGCTACTCCGGCACCGTGAGGCTTGGCCCAATTTCCTGTTCTGAGTAATCCACAACATGGCTCTGGTCCGGTACGTAATGCCTCAGCTGCGATACGTGGAAGACGTTGTACACGCCCTCAAGATTAGGTGGTAGAGCTACTCTATATGCTACTTCTCCAACTTTGTTTAGCACTTCAAAGGGACCAATATACCTGGGACTAAGCTTTCCAGCTCTGCCAAATCTGATAGTGCCTTTGGTAGGGAAAAGATCTTTACAAAAACTTGTCTCCTACCTCGAACTCCAGTGTTCTGTGCCTACTATCCGCCCAGTACTATTGGCGGTCCTGTACAATCCTTAATGCATTTCTGACCATCTTTACTTTCTCCGCAGCCTCCATGATTATCTCTTCTCCGGTCTTGACGTGATCTCCTACATCATCCCAAGCTAGTGGAGAGGGCAACGACGTCCATACAGCACCTCAAATGGGGTCATGTGAATGCTGGCCTGGTAGCTGTTGTCATAAAAGAACTCGACCAGGTGTAAGTGATCTTCCCAAGATCCTCCAAACTCTAAAATGCATGATCTTAGTATGTCATCCAGCATCAAGATAGTTCTTTCTGACTGCCCATCGGTTTGTGGATGGTATGCGGTACTGAACTTTAGCTGAGTACCCAAGCTTTCCTACAAAATCTTCCAGTAGTGTCAGGTGAACCGGCTATTTCTGTCTGATACGATGCTAACTTGAACTCCATGAAGCCTATAGATATATTGTATGTAAAGAGCTGCTAACTTTTTGGTGGATAAATCAACCTTGAAGGGGATAAAGTTGGCAGACTTGGTCAATTTGTCTACAATTACCTAGATTGCATCCTTCCCTCCTTGGGATCTAGGAAATCCCGTTACGAAGTCTATGGTGAAATGCTCCCATTTTTACTCTGGAATAGGAAGCGGTTGTAGCAATCCTGCTGGCATCTGACGGTCTGCCTTCACCTGCTGGCAGATCAAGCACTTAGAGACAAATTCGGTCACATATTTTTTTATTCCAACCTACCATACATGTACTCTCATGTCTTTGTACATCTTGTTTGCTCCCGGATGGATGGAATGATGCGACTGATGTGCCTCATGTATCAGTTCGTTCCTCAATTCAACAGTCGGCACGTAGAGCCTCGTGCCATGTCTTAGAGCTCCATCTCCAGCTATTGAGAATTCTCGAGCGTTTCGGCTAATACTCGGTCTTACAGCTTGCACAGTGTCTTATCCTGGAATTGAGTCTCCTTGACAATGTTGATTAGGCTGGATTGTACTTGTAGCTGCATCATGGGCGAGTCAACTCCTGGTACTACAACTTCTTTCCCAAGCCTCATCATACTGCTTCTGGTAACACAATTTCTAGCCCAAACTTCCCCACGTCTTCTAGCAGGTGCTAGTCCTTTGTTAGAAACATAGCCATTGGGTACCGACTAAGCGCATCAGCAACTATGTTTGCCTTACCCAGATGGTACTGCAAATTTACATCAAAATCCTTCATGAGCTCCAGTCATTGCCTTTGGCACATCCTGAGCTCCTTTTGTGTAATGACATACTTGAGACTTTTGTGGTCCGTGTATATCTCTACCATTTCGCAGTATAGGTAGTGCTTCAGAAGCTTCAAGGCGAAGATGACTACTGCTAGCTCCGGGTCATACATCGGTTAATTCTTCTCATGGGTCCGTAACTGTCGAGAAGCGTAAGCAATTACTTTTCTATGCTGCTATAGTACACATCCCAATCCCTTGCCGGAAGCATCACTATAGATGAAAAATCCACCGGATCCTAAGGGTAGCGACAAGATCGGTGTTAATGTCAACCTTCTTTTCAATTCTTCAAATGATGCCTGGCACACCTCGGTCCAGACGAATTATTAATTCTTTATGATTAGCTTTGTCTTGGGCTCAGCAATACTTGTAAAGTCCTTCACGAACTTCCTGTAATAACCAACTAAACCCAAGAAGCTTCTGATCTCCGCAACTGAACTGGGCATAGTCCACGTCTCCAGAGTAGCTATCTTCTTGGGATCAACTGATATGCCTTCTCCTGTGACAATGTGGCCGAGAAAGTCCATCTTGTCTAAGAAGAACTCGCACTTGGACAGCTTCCCATATAGCTTCTCCTTTTTTAATGTTACCAAGACTATCCGCAAGTATTACTCATGTTCTTCTTTGGTCTTCGAATAGATCAGAATATCGTCGATAAAGACAACGACAAACTGGTCCAGGTACTCATGGAAGGCCTTGTTTATGAGATTCATGAATACTTCTGGGGCATTGGTAAGACCAAAGGGCATGACCAAGAATTCATATTGTCCATATTTGGTATTGAACGCCGTCTTTGGAATGTCTTCTTTCCTTACTTTGACTTGGTGGTATCCAGACCTGAGATCAATCTTCGAGAAAACCTTAGTTCCACTTAGCTGGTCGAAGAGGTCGTTGATCCTGGATGGCGGGTACTTATTCCTGATGGTGATGTTGTTCAATACCCGGTAATCTATGCACATTCGGACATCTTCGTCCTTCTTGGACACAAATAAGACTGGTGCCCCCCAGGGTGAAGTGCTACTCCTGTTGAATCCCTGAGCCTTAAGCTCATCGATCTGGTCCTTCATCTCATTGGCCTTCTTGGGATTGACTCGGTAGCAGCGTTGTGAGATAGGTGAAGAGTCAGGTACTAGGTCGATAGAGAATTCCACGTCTCGATCAGGGGGTAATCCTGATCTAGGTACTTATGGAAGACCTTGTTTATGAGATTCATGAATACTGCTGGGGTATTGGTAAGACCAAAAGGTATGACCAAGAATCCATATTGTCCATATTTGGTGTTGAACGTCATCTTTGGAATATCTTCTTTTCTTACTTTGACTTGGTGGTATCCAGACCTGGGATCAATCTTCGAGAAAACCTTATTTCCACTTAGCTGGTCGAAGAGGTCGTAGATCCTGGGCGACGGGTACTTATTCCTGATGGTGATGTTGTTCAATGCCCGGTAATCTATGCACATTCGGACAGTTTCGTCCTTCTTGGGCACAAATAAGACTGGTGCCTCCCAGGGTGAAGTGCCACTCCTGATGAATCCTTGAGCCTTAAGCTTATCGATCTGGTCCTTCATCTCTTTGGCCTTCTTGGGATTGACTCGTTAGCAGCATTGTGAGATAGGTGAAGAGTCGGGTACTAGGTCGATAGAGAATTCTACGTCTCGATTAGAGGGTAATTAGGGAAGATTGTCGAGGAAGATGTCTAGAAATTCTGCGTTCACTACACCAAAATAGCTAATTAGGAACACTAGACGTATTTCAATCTGGAACGCCTATTTAGTGTGCCTAGTTGTTGGAACGGAAAACAAGCATGCCAGACTAAAAGAATAGTTCCAAATATTTTCTTTTTAATTTTAGTAAAAATTATTTATTTTGGAACACACAAAAACTGTTCCAAAATCGTTCCAAATGTTGTAATTTTAATTTACGGCCTCCACGTGACCTTTACAAAGTGTCACTTCCGTTTCCTCCAATCTGGCACGCATAGCCATCCACTACCTTTTTTTTCCTTTACAACCCTTGCAATCTGTCATGTTCCTCTCTCTGCCAAAAGAAGGAAAGAAACCCTAAAAATGGCATCACACGCCGCCGCTAAGCTCCTCAACCCCGCTGCTGCCGTCGTCTCCTTCTCCTCCACCGTCCGTTTGTTCTCCCCAACCCAACTCCCTTTCGGTCTCCGTCACTCCTCCCTCCCCATCCGCCGCCAATACAAACCCGCCGCTACCATCTCCGTTGGAGACAAACTCCCCGAGGCCACCCTCTCCTACCTCGACCTCTCTGACGAGCTCCAGACCCTCACCATCTCCGACCTTACCACCGGAGTTCGTCTTGAGCGACCGCCTCGCCTCGTTCGAGGTGCTGCAGCTGTGGGAGAACAACTTCACCGGCAACGTCCCCCGGGGCCTCGGGCGCAACGGGCGCCTGCGCCTGCTGGACCTCTCCTCCAACAAGCTCACCGGCTCTCTCCCGGAGGGCCTCTGCTCCGGGGGCAGGCTCGAGACGCTCATCGCGCGCGGGAACTTCCTCTTCGGCCCGATACCGAACTCGCTCGGCCGGTGCGCGTCGCTCACCCGGATACGCCTGGAGGAGAACTACCTCAACGGCTCGATCCCGGAGGGCCTCTTCGGCCTCCCCAGCCTCGCCCAGATCGAGCTCCAGGACAACCTGCTCTCCGGAGCGTTCCCGGAGACCTCCTTCGTCTCGACGAGCCTCGGGCAGATCAGCCTGTCCAACAACCGGCTGACCGGGCCGCTGCCCCCGGTCGATCGGCAGCTTCTCGGTGGTCCAGAAGCTGCTGATCAATGACAACTCCTTCTCGGGCGAGATCCCGCCCGAGGTCGGGCTCCTGCAGCAGGTGTCGAAGATCGACTTCAGCCGCAACGCCTTCTTGATCAGGTCCTTTCTTTAGTGCCCCCCCTCTCGAAAGACGGTTCCTTTAGTTCTCTTTACAAGTGTGGTGCTCTATGTATTTTTTTACTCAATTTAGTACTGATTTTACAGAGAAAGCTTCCGCTTGAAGCTCCGTACTTGGATATTCATGGCGCCACTGATGGATGGTCAGTTCAAGTTTCAAATATTTTGGGGTTTTTGTTCTGTTTCTCCTACGTTATTAGTCTCTGTGAACTTAGGGATGTGATTAGGTTCTAAAGCTGCAATCTTTTGCTCTCTGAGTTCTCTCCCATGCCAAATTCGATCGAAGGAGAGCTATATACTAGAAAGAGTTTATTGAGTTGGAAATGGGTTTCGTTTTCCAGTTAATTATTGATTTTATGCCCTAGAAATATTTTTCAAGTTTTAGTTTATCGTTGGAATTCTCATTCAGTCATTTGCGTAGCCTTAGTTTTTTTTTTATAACTGAAAAAATTATGGCAATTTTGAAATTCATTGTGTTTAGAAGTGTCACGTTGAGCATCCATTACATCTTGGTTACTTGTAAGTGAGATTCCAAATATAAGTTCCGTTTGTTTGTATACATTTGGGTTCAATCCTTTCCTGGAGGATGCAGGCTCGTCGCATGGAACAACACACTCACTTTCTCTCTATATATTGAAGGTTAGGCTGCGTACATCTTGACCCCACCCTGAACTGCAACTACACGAGGCTCATCGAGACACTCTCTTCTGTGTTCAATAATTGTTAGTTGAAGTCATGTAGTAATGTTTGAGCTCTTTATGAATTTTAGGATGGTAATCCATACCTTTTCCCCATGTTTATGGTACTTGTCTCATATTCTGTGTAATCGGGCAACCTGATCTTTTAATAGGCAAGGCAATGAATACTTGGCATGTAGCAAACTGCTGTCAAATATTTATTGCCCAGATTTTTGTGTTTTTAGAGAGAGTTTAAAGTTTAAAGTCATGGTTTAAAGTATCGGCCGATACCAATCCGATACGGCCGATACCGATCCGATACGACCGATACCGATATAGTTTGGCATGTCCGGATCCGATACCGACCTATACCCAATACAGATTGATACCGACATTGGGGTCTCTTTTTCGGTCAATTCGGCAAAGAAAGTTAGACAAAAAAGATAAATCAGCAAGGTTTAAAGCATAATAAGGTTGTAAAGGCATGTAAAAGAAGAAAATCAATCTATTGTATGTAAACCAATTGGTAAGGGTGACTACTATTTCATTTAATTTCAAAACTACTAAGAAATAGCACTGAAAATACTTAAAATTATGCCTAAATGTATAAAATATATGTAATATAAATAATTTATTAATAATTAGTTGTTTTATGACACCAAAAAATCCAATACTCCGATCCGAAACCGCCGATACTACCTATATCGCCGATACCAATACTCATAGGAATAGTCCGATTCCGATACCGATACCGTGAACCTTGGAACCTAAATATGAGCACATTGAGCCTCTTATTGCTAGAATTTTGTATTGGCACTAGAAAAGATAAGTTGGTAGGAGACTTGGTGAATTAAAACTCCTGAGGCATGTGCCGAAAGGTGTTTAACAAGGGAGTTGAACTACACATATTAAGCTTAATTTTTCACAAGTAGACTTGTACTTTGGAATAATCGGCCATATCGCTTACCAATCATTATGTAACTTCTGTAAGATCCATATGTGCATGATATTTAGGATATGCATCAAATTTTGTTTTATTATTCCATCTTCAGCAGAAGAAAATAACATCTGCCATCCTTTTAACATCTGCCATCCTTTTCCTAGAACGAAAAAAATTCTAATCAAGCTCGCAGGTTGTTTATATGCGGCTACTAATTTCCTTTCATTTTTGAAGTGACTTACTTTTCTTAGCCGGAGAGAATATTATCTCACTTGCCCCTACAATTTTATATGCCTGTATTTTGTTAATGTATGAAATATGAATGTTCAAATACGAGGAAACTTTTGTTTGTTTCATACATTATCTTAGCATGTGATGGTTCAGTTTTACTTATATCTTACATGTATTGTTTCTCAGGAATGCAATAAGAGAGATGGTGGTCCATGGTGCTCCTGCAATTGCAATTGCAGCAGCCCTTTCACTAGCTGTAGAAGTATTTAACCTTGATTTTAGTGGGCTCCTGCTCGAACCACGAGACCAACCTTCTGGTGTACGAGTTCATGCCCAACGGGAGCCTTGGGGAGGTCCTCCATGGGAAGAAGGGAGGGTTCTTGAATTGGGACACTAGGTACAAGATTGCGGTGGAGGCCGCAAAGAGGCTGTGCTATCTGCACCACGACTGCTCGCCGTTGATCCTCCACCACGACGTGAAGTCCAACAACATACTACTGGATTCTAATTTCGAAGCTCATGTTGCCGACTTCGGCCATCTTCGCCGTCCCAGGGGCCTTCACCCCCACCTGCTCTCAGAAGCACCTCCCTGGCTTCGTCCAGAGCTCCTCCGAGCTCCGCGCCAGTGGCATGTTTTCTTTTTAATTAATATACACATTTATGCATGTCTTGTTTAGTTTTTACATTAGAAACATCTATATGGCATGTTTTCTTTTTCTACATATTGGCTCAACTATTAACTTACTATATCTTTTTTCAAAACCTTCAACTTAAGATAAACTTGTTTTTCTGAATCCTATGCCTAACAGGTAAGAGGCATACTATATGTTACTTTAGACTTTTTTCAGACCTAAAGTTAGGAACTTATGCATTTGTAATCTGAATTCTTTCTTGATACAACTACTTATTTTTTATTCCTTACCCTTGGTTCCCTAATTGTTATGACACATTCTTAGGTATTTCTAAATGGAATTTCTTATTATGGGGATGTTATCAGATTTCATTCCCTTACTAGATTCCAATTGACGTTTAGAGATTAATAGCCAGGATAGTCACTACCTGGAGTAGCTTGATTGCAAATTTGGAGAGAAAAATCACCCATTGCCCGATGTGGTAAACTCGCATTCCTGTATTAATTATTGCATCTATTTCAACTGATAATCCTATGGACATAATAACATATGAAACAGGAATGTGGTTATTGAAACGTAAAGGTGGTTATGTAACCAAATTCGGTTTTGGGTTAATAGCTGCATTAAGAAACATGGTCCGACTATTAGGAAACATTGGAATTTTGAACAGTTTATAGTAGTTTATATCCAACACTTGAATCACCTATTTATCATCTTTATCACTACCACATAGATACTTCAAGTTCTGTTTTTCAAGGATAGTGACGTTTCTTTGGGGGTTCCATGTATCCTGAACTCTAATATGTATGGAATATTACTGGTTTTGACTTAGTTCTGGCCAATAGAATTTTTGTCTACTTATTGAGGAATTTTAATTTTCCAAGAGCAGCATAGAATTTTGAGGAATTCTAAAAATGATTACTTATCTATCCACTGTTGTGTAGCAGTATAGAATTTTGAGAAATTTTAATTTTCCAAGAGCAAAGAAGTTGAGTTGTCCATTGTCTTTCTCAAAGATAAGGTACTGATGCAAGGCATCTTTTTTGGGCCCAAAAAGTTCATGGCGATAGTAGTTTGTGCACAGGCGAGCTTCCCAGTGCAAGCAACAGGTAAGAATGAAAGAGGTTGATGAAAGATTTCTTTTCAAAAATGTTCTTATTAACAATGCTGTTAAGGTTGACAAAATACTTATTTTCAAATGAGTTAAGTTATACTAGCTGGACCCTTAACTCTAATTGTTTGAGATATGGCAGACTTCTAATCAAGTAATATTTGGGATACTAGGGTAGGTTTAAGGAACTTCTTTAGAAAACCCTGAATTGTAAGATTCATGCAATGTACATTTGTAATGATCAATTTTTGTGATTATTTTTTCCCTGTATACTTGAGTGCTAAAAATGCCTGCTTGGTATGGCTGTAATTGTATTCCACAGTAAAAATTGAGGAACTACGTTCCATGCTTCGCCTAATTGTCTTATTGTTGTTAAATATCTAAAGCAATCTCTTCTTATTTGTAGCAGCTCATTTTTGTATATATTAACATAGATAATAAGGAGATTGGTAAACCAATGTTGGAGTACTTTGGACTAACTGGTAATAGTCCATTTGTAAGTTCCCTCTTCTCCACTATATGTTAAGTTTGCCTTCTGGAAATGCTCTAAATGTAAATATTGTGTAGTAGGCATATTTGGCATGCGTTTGAACTCTTGTTAAGATGCAAATTACTGCTAACCTAGAGTTTATGTATTGACTAATTGAACTTTCTGCACAGGTTTTAGGATTCTCATGAATAGAAGATGCAAGAAAATTTAAGTTTGATGATGAATTAACAGTAGACAACATTAAGGTTAAGACTTCCCCCTCTCTCTCTCTCTCTCTCTCTCTCTCTCTTCCTGCTACACACACGAATGCATATGCTTTCCCATGTCCACATATACTAGCATGTGCTCACAAAGACACCCCTTCTTTGTCAGTATATAAAATATGAAATTTTTAATTCTTTATTGTAAGTCTGTTTGTTATCTTAGACTAGGTTAATTCCTGCTCTACTAGTATCATCAGACACTATCACTTGAAGAACGAAGGAAAAGGGCAAAGTGTCATTGACTGTCATCGTCTTTTGGCTATCTCTCACTTATTATGGGTGGAGATTTGTTGGGTAATTTGTGTTCTTTATTATTTTGTAGTCAATATGTTGAACGTTGAATAATTTATGGCTTTACTTGTTTGACCATGTGAAGCCAGGACCAACATGTCCCAGGTCAATAGCTTCAGAGTAGTTGAACCATTCTATAAAAAATTTATGAATTTGATCGTTGAAGGAATTATCTTCTTGCTTTTCCTCTGCTCTCAGGATTGAGTTGCAATCTGCAAGACATAGCCATGGTTGGTGTAGAGATGACGATAACACATGTATTTTATGCCAGAAGGTGTTTCTGTTGCTGACATTGGGTGGGCCATATATGCGAAAAAGGTGCCAATTGGTCGCTGGGTTCTAACTATGGATATAAAGGTCGATGTAGTTGGTTGATCTAGAGACAACAGTCAGACTCATTTCGGATTTCCAAAGCTCCAATAATCCTCGTGTCGTCCCATTAGAAGATACAACAAGATCAATTGCTGGCATATTTATTTATTATAATGTTCAATTTAACTACTTTTGTTGGATTTATAACGTTAATTGGAGTGTGCATGGCAAATATATTCAAATTATTTTTTGGTGTGGTAGACAACTTGTATTATACTTAAAATGTTTATGTAAGATATTTGGCTACTTTGTGTATGTAGCTTTAACATTATCTATTCTCTACGCACTTGTACTATGGAAGTTCGTTTACCTTCATTTTATATTTTTGTGAGTTCTACATTTATAAATTCACAAGATTGTGTCAGTTATTATTCCTTTTTATAAAATTCCTTGGAACGCTACAGGTTTTGAAGTCATAGTACTTATGTTAGCTATCTATTATTTCAAGCTACATGTGTACAATTTCAAGTGATGTGGACAGTCATATATATATATATATATATATATATATATATATATATATATATATATATATATATATATATATATATATATATATATATATATATATATATATATTTGGAACACCTATATATAAATATATATATATATATATATATATATATATATATATATATATATATATATATATATATATTTGGAACACCTATATATAAATATATATATATATATATATATATATATATATATATATATATATATATATATATATATATATATATATATATATATATATTTTATAAATATATATATATATATATATATATATATATATATATATATAAATTTCTTTTGGAACACCTATAATATATATATATACATATATATATATATATATATATATATATATATATATATATATATATATATATATATATATATATATATATATATATATATAAATTTCTTTTGGAACACCTATAATATATATATATATATATATATATATATATATATATATATATATATATATATATATATATATATATATATATATATATATATATATATATATATATTGAAAACTGGAACACTTTTTAGGTGTTCCAAAATTTGGAGCAAAAAGTATTCTGGGATACTTTTCTTAGGAACACGTTTCTAATGTTCCAACATTGGAACTCTTTTTAGCCGTTCCAATAAGTGGAGAAAAAGTAATTTGGAATGTTTTGTTAGAACTCTTTTTTGGAACGCTTTATCGGTGTTCCAATATTGGAACACCATAAAAGCGTTCCAATAAATGTTTACTGGAACGCCTTTATTCCATACCAACAAATCTGGTAGCCCATAAATAGGCACGAAATATTGATGTGCCTAAAATTATTTGGAATGGAGTTTTAGCGTTCCAAAAGGACCTTTTTGGTATAGTATTTTAAGGAGATAAGGGGGTCCAGTTTCTTCTGTGAGGTAGGTGTAGGAGACACCCCATATTTTTCGGTGCTCAAACCACCTCGAACATGGGTCCTCCAAGTGGACTAAAGATAACACTACCTCGGTGACACTCTATCAGGGCATGCTGCTCACTCAGCCAGTCCATTCCCAAGACTACATCGTAGTTAGGGCGGGGAATTACTAAAAGAGGTGCTAGGAAGGTATGACCAGAGATAGTGATATGGAAGGTGCAAGTCTCCGTGATTAGGATAGATACACCTCCGATCATTACTCTATAAATCTTCTTATCGCAATGGCGAGCGCCTCGGTACGCAAGCCATAAGAACATGGGATAACTGTATCGGCAAGTGCCTTAGTGCACAATTCATTTCGTGCCCCCGCGCACGAGTTAGAAGGATAGAACATTGAAAGATCGTACCGACGAGTGCATCAAGTGCATGAAGTCACATAGCCTTGAATACCCTATCGAGGCGTGCCTCAATGCACAAGTCGAAGGAAATAAACATAAGTCTAGCACATTGAAAGATCATGTCGAACGTGCATCGAATGCACAAATCACGTATCAGTGAATGTTAAGTCGTAGTATGATTGCTTGGATTATTTAGGACATTAAGTCGTTCACTCGGATATCAAATCGAAGCATTGAAACATCGAAAGAACGAAATTGTACAAAGAATATAAGAATATGAAAAGAATGCGACAAATACGGAACAATGCGAAGTCTGAGTTTCAGACTCAGACTATGTTTGGTTGTATGCTTAGATGCGAGTTGCATGATCAAATGGACTGTGGATTAACCCGTGCACAGGTTCATTTCCTCGAACAGGCGCGTCTGGGCATTGGGACTGTTCGTCCTAGGAGGAATGTTTATCGTGGCTAAGGGAGCACGAGCATTGCGGGACCTTCAGTAAGGCTTATAACCTAGGCTGAATGGGTTGCGTCGTAATGAACTTTGAGAAACATAAGTCCATTCTTACATGGTGAATGTCAGTGATCTTCATATTAATAGGGGCCAGTGAGCTAAAAGTGCATGCACACAAAGATCCTGCACAGAGCACTTATAACATGACAGGAAAAGAATGTGGCATATTCACCTTGCGTCGTGCAAGGGCGAGTACGTCGATGTTGGTAAGAAGTCATGAAACAACATGAGATTGCTATTGGTTGCCTGCTTGCTTATGCGAATCAAATAACATTCTTGCCATGATAACAAGTTTTACTGCTTTCGAGTATGCCATGAAAACTAATCCTAAGGAGAACATAGAAAGATAACTAAATTGTATGCTGCATGATTCAATATATCTACTTAATGTCGGTTTAAGTAAAGCGGGTCTTTGATCAATATAGCGAGGACGAAAGTACTAATCCCCTACTAGTTTGCTAGCACATTCAGGGAATGGTTTGCTCGCGGCAGAGCTTCGCTTGATCGTGCTAAGGCATGGAATGTCGTAGTGTTTGAAGCGTGCGATCGCATTGACGCTCAGACTTGCAATAGGATTTATGCGGCTGAGATATAGAAGACATAATGTATAGAATGATAAAATCCTTTGTGGGCAAGAGAGAACCTGAGTGTTGTAAGGTAATCTAGAAAATTCATTTGGGCTATTTGAAAGTCTTTTTAACCTCAGTTCATTTATCAATAAAGAGAATTGTTTTGTATACATTACTTTCTTCCGTTGCTAATATCAAATCAAAGATAACCATTTGAGAACTTGTCATCTTGTACGAGTGAAAATCTAGACTCATACGGTATCACGCCCTAACGAGGACAATGATTTGGATAAATCGATGGAGGACAAACGATTTTCAGGGTCGGGGCATGATAAATTGGTATCAAAGCTGTAGGCTCAATTTCCTCAGGACGCTTGCTTTGTTTTAATTCTAAAAGTTGCCTACCACCATGAAACGACTCTTGACTCTACTCGATGTCGTACTAGATGTTCTCTACAACAAGTCTAATATAAATTATATAATTTTGCCATATGTGTTTTGAAGATTACATAATGTTTGCTGGAAAAGTCGTAAAATGTTTGTTGCTGCAAGTACAACAAGTCGCGAGATGTGAATTCAAACGTTTGTTGCTGCAAGTGCAACACATCGTAAATTGTGAATTGGGATGTTCGTTGTCTCAATGCAACGATCGATATAAGAAATGTTGGTTGCATTGATACAATAAAAGTCGTGGGATATTCCTGCATCAATTGCAACGAGTTGATTGTGAATGATGCATTGCAATGAAAATTAAAGTTGATATCGAATGTGTTGAACGAATTCGAGTATTGGCTTTGGACGTCCGAAATAAATCGTTGCACGAGGTGCAACGGATGTCAGAAATGAATGTCGAAAATAAATTGTTGCACGATGTGCAACGGATGCAGAAATAAATCGTTGCACGAGGTACAACACATGGAAGAGAAATCATAATCGATAGAAATGAATCGATTCGGTTGCGCACTGAACTTGTGTTGACAAATGAATGCATTGGCCGAATTGTGTCGGATTTTGATTAATCAAAAGTTACGATTATGATCGGTATTATCAATGCGGAAATCGTGAGTCAGAATAGATTGTTGGTTCATATCGAATACGGTGCGAAAGAAATAGCTTGATTTCTGAGTGGTATATGCCATACCACCTACGCAATGAATGACTCGATTCTGAGTGGTATATGTATACCACTTGTGTGATTGGTTGCATCATCGCATTGTGAGAATTATGGAAGGTTTGTCCGCAACGGACGAAAGAGTACCAAGACTCGATTGAAAATTTATATGATGGTATGTTGATGCAAGTATTCTTCGATAATCGGTTGGAACGATAGGATGGAGGATTCATATCATTGACTTTTTTTAATTTCTAGTATGAGTATTAGTCCTGCGTCTAACATGAAACTTGTGATTGGTAGTCATTAAAACGCTACGCACCTGTCCTCTTCATAGATTTCTTGATATACCTTCTTATGATGTTTCATTATATCATCTATAATTGCCTCTGGTTTAGGTGGGAAGCCCGACAAATAGTCATCCAATTGAAGATGCTTCTTAACTCCCCGAACGATACTATAAGAAAGAATTGGTACTGAATGACCTGTTATAGCTTCCATAGCTAGGAAATCTTCGGAAGACTTTCTACTAATAAAAAAGGTTTTCATGTCAAAATATGGACACCCGAAGGGCCTGCCCCCTTCTTATTCTGTAAAGCCGACCTCTTTTTTGCCAGTGCTGACGCAGCGCGTGCGTAGATAAGGAAAGCAAAATCCCAGTGGGGGAAGTGGGGGCCGGTGCCTTTTGACGGCCTAAACTCCTCCATTTGTCAGCCATTGGGAACTACTTCCTTTATGTCTGAGGCAGGGGGAGGGAAAAGCTTGGGCCTACCCCATAAAGGGAGCAGTTGAAAGGTTCCAGCCGAGACGAAGGGCAGAACTTCTGTACGTGATAGATAATTTGATAAGCCAATGATTTTTTTTTGTGTTTCAGAATACGGTTAACCAACATGTTAACTAATCGATTACGATAAATTGGATCGGATTTTGTAGTTTTTTCTTCTGCAGTACCTCGACGTGACATGAGTGTGAAAGAGGTTCCAGAATCAGTTTTACATAATCTAATGCATCGAACGATTAGATTCTCTCTCCTTTCCTTGTCCTATATTTCATGAAGAATTTTCTTATTTGATTTAATTCAATCCGTTGAGTTGCGAGGAACCTTTACATATAACAATGGTCACCTCACTCTGCTTGCCTATATCTGACTATCTTTCCAACGATTCATCACCCTAACCTCAAAAGTAAATAATGATTCGAAACAAAATTTCTCATAAAAAAGCGAAAAGATGGTTTATCGATTTGACTTCCTACTATATTTCTCGTCATTCAACCCTGTCCAGCGCCGGAAAGTCAAGGAAGTTGGTGACCTGATGACAGGGGAGCCGGCAACCGAAGCCCCGGTGAACGGCGGCCGTAACTATAACGGTCCTAAGGTAACAAAATTTAGAAACAACCGATAGATAGTACTTTAATTAAGGGGTGGCCCGGTCAAGCGCTGAAGCTGAGTATAGAGCTATGGCTCATGCCGCATGTGAACTAATGTGGCTCAGTTGAAAAAGTAACGTAGAGTTTCTTATTTTGATGGTCCAGCTTTAATAACTCCTTTGATCCGAGACTGTTAGTAATGACTTCCCACAAAGGAAAGGAAAAGCATATATATAATAATATAATCGAACGTTCTTTTTATGTTTTTTATGTTATTTAAATAAGCTTTCCGCTCTTACCCCATTTTTTTCAAGTCCCCAGTAGGACGAAGTTGTCTAGCCCAGAATTTGCTAGAACTATTCCAGTTAGCCCTCCTATGGTGAACAAAAAGGTGGACCTTATAGCAAATAACATGGGTGTTTTGTATTGTATCGAACCACAACCGGCCCAAAAGGGAAGGACCTTTACCTCTGGGGGTAAAAAAATCATGATCGAGATAGTGGACGCAAAGCTATTGAACTTGGGTATGGTCTTTTGTCGAAATGGCCTTACTTTTTCTTTTTATTTATCGTGAAAATATGGATCTCGCTATTGTCACAAGCATACGATTCACGGGGAAATAAAGAAATAGATCGAGCGGAACGTGTGTTCGATCTTTCCAATCCAAGAGGCAGAAAGCAGGAAAAGGGGGAACTTCACATATATAATACAAATCAAACCTTATTTTGGTCGGATCTGAAATGAGTATTATACTGAAGAAATCAATTATAGAAACTAATACAATTAGATCAGCTCTTCATAGACAAACTTAGGATTTGCGATCCCAGAGCTTTGGCTTATAATCACTTTGACAATGCTACCTCTTGACTTTTTCTCTGTAAATAAAGAAAAAAAGGCGAGTATTGAATAATCGAACTGAGGCGACTGAAGGGAGTAGTGAGAAGGGAGGAAGGAAGGTACTGAACTCTTTCAGGATTCCTCACTTTTTCTCTCATTCAAAACCGTGCATGAGACTTTCATCTCGCACGGCTCCTAAGTGATAAAAGAAAGAAGATGAGTTCTTCTTTCTTTTTTGATTACCTTCCTCGCGTATGTATAAGACCGAATTCATTTGATTTCTAAAATTAGCACTATGGCTTTCAACCTAAATGGTTGAAATTTCAACCAATCTTTAGTTGATAGTCATGGCCGTGTTATTAAGACTTGGGCTGATATCATTAACCGTGCCAACCTTGGTATAGAAGTTATAATGACACACGACATGAGATCCCACGTTCTTCCGTGTTCGTAGGTTGACTCCCCCATGGATCTCGGCTAAGGTATCACAAACGTGCACTTCCCTTATGCATGCAGCCGCTTCACTAATGTGAATAGGTTATACAGAAGGGTGGGTTGGTTATATACTCTTATGCACCTTCCTTCTTCGACTGTTTACTTACTTTTATCTATGTGGAGAGGAAAAAAATGTTTGTACTCAGCTACAATATTAATTTTGTACACTGTGGGGGGTTCCATTTTTTTATTAATAGGAGTTCTGGGTATGGGTTTATACGGTTCCAATGGGCCAATATTGGAGAGAATTCAATTTCATCGGGTCCATGTCGGAGACAGCGGGGCAGTTGTTACACCATTCGTGCAGGTCGCTACTTATGCGACAAAGAATTTTGCTACCTTTGGACAGTTAGAGTTACTGCCGCCATTTACTGGGACTTCCATTCAAAGCTTATCACACTTCTCCTTCCGCCCTTCTAGCACCGGGCAGGTGTCAGACTCTATACATCTTGTTACCACTTAGCAGAGTCCTGTGTTTTTAATAAACAGTCGCTACCCCCTGGTATGTGCCGCTTTTCTAATCAAAAGATAGGAGAGCACCCCTTCTCCCGAAGTTACGACATCATTTTGCCGAGTTCCTTCGACATGGTTCTCTCGACGCGCCCTAGTATACTCTACTTGTTCACCTGTGTCGGTTTGGGGTATGGTTAGTTCACCGGAAGGATCGTCCTCCCAATTCAAAGTTTTTTCCTGAAAGTTTCCACCGTCGTTGACTATGACAATAGTCGCGACCGAGAATATATATACTTGTCTTATAGTTTATAGGTTTTGGTTTTATCGCTTGTTTCTTCGTCTGCTTCAATAATACCGCTTATCCTAGTGAGTTTGACAGGCCCACCAGGCCAGAAGCTTCTCAAGCTCAAGCATTGACTTTTCTAGTTAGAAACCAATAAAGCTACTCGCTTTCTATATGAGTCCTCTAGAGGGAGGATTATACCAAATCTATTTAGTCTAGTTACTTCGTCTCCTATTTCCACTCGCAGGATCCTGAGAAAAGAATTTGGTTTCCACCGAGTTGAAACAATATGCCGATCGTTCTAGTAAACCAGTTTCCAAATTCATCCAACTTCGTACTTTTTTGGCATAAACCGTATACCTCAGAGAGGTCGTATTTCTGTGGGTTGTTGATTTGATTCTTAACAACTGATGGATGACAGATCCCGCTTCTCAACTTTTAAGAAAGCTATTCTTTAAACCTTCCGACGAACTACCATGCCATTCTTAATTCACACGGGCTCCCCCTTTTATTAACGTACTAGAATGTATTTGATTGAACTAAAAGATGAAATCAAGATCTTAAAGCTTTCAGGATACGTCAGACGAAAATTTGTAAGTTGGTCGGATAACGGAGACTAGCGAAACGATTATACCTTGAGGCAATAATCGAATCGGCGGGATAGGAAACTTGAAATGTTATAAACGAGTCGCACGACTTGCGAGCTCGATAGAAATGTTAGTCAATGCAAATTATAATCGGATCACACGTCTTGCGATCTTGATAGAAATGTTGGACGATGCGAATTGTAATCGGATCACACGACTTGCGATCTCGATAGAAATATTGGACGATGTGAATTGTAATCGGATCGCATGACTTGCGATCTCGATAGAAATGTTAGGCAATGTGAATTGTAATCGGATCACATGACTTACGATCTTGATAGAAATGTTGGGCGATGTAAATTGTAATCGGATCATACGATTTGTGATTTTGATAGAAATATAGGGTGATGCGAATTGTAATCGGATCGCATGACTTGGGGCTTCGCTAATAACGTTGGTTGATGCGGGTAATCGTGCCTACGAAGATAGTTGGTTATGTTGTAATGAAACTCAATTGAGTACAACTGAAATATGCGTAAAACTTAGAGGGCACGATCATATAACTCGAGGGTTCGATGTTGAATAATCGGTAACTCGGTTACGCGATCAAAGTATAGCTGGATGCGGCGAATCAGAAAATGAGTTAATGTGTATAGAAAAGTTTGTAATGAACTTGGACGTATGCAATATAAACTAGAGTCGACGTTGATGCAGATTCAAAGTTGACCCTCATACTATCAAAATTGGTATAACCAACCAAAAAAATATTGATACGCGATAAAAGGTAAGCACAACGTGAGCATACCAAATAGGGCGTGTCACGACCAGCACCCTAGAGTAAGGGCACGAGACGTGGGTACGTCCAGCCTACGCCGAAGTGTCGGCAGTAGAACGATGTCCTAGGTCAAACATCTAACAAAATAAAGGTACCTGTACAGTATATACTCTCTGAATAGAGGTGACATAGCAGATACAATCTCAATCACATCTAAGGTAGAGCATGATAAAGATAGATAAAATATGAAATCCAAAAGAGATACCGCAAATAGAATTCTAAGTGTCTAAGATACACCAATCCAGAAATATATCTTAAAGCTCAAATACAGTAATCCATAAATACAACTCAAGACAACTGAAAATAAGTTATAAGCAAAACCCTAGCTATCTATAAAACCTCTACTGTGTCTCCTCTAGGCTAGCAGGCAACCTCCAGGCTATCTGTAAAATTTATCAACAGGTCCAGTCAGGACGGAAGCGAGCACAATACATCTCACACAGATCATAACAGGTTAGAGAATATAAACATGCATAAAACTGAAAGAAAGTACATGATATAAACAGAGCGAGAACTGTAATAGAAATATCTACTATAAGTAGAGAGCTACCTGTGACTAGTGATTTAGAGTACAAAGTCGACATGTGAACGGCTGAATTTGCACATGACTATACTAAAGAGGCGCATATGGCTATACTACTTTGGAATTGTTCACATGACTATTTATACTCCCCCATACCACAATCAATACACAAGGATCCAAACAAGTTATGTTACGTACATGGTTTTCACATGAAACCCATAAATGGGTGCACATGAAGTATACATGAGAGCTCATACATGAGTGCACATGAAGTTCACATGGGGGCCCATAAATGGGAGCACATGAAATTCACATGAAGGCTCATAAATGAGTACACATGCAATATAGGTTATACATGAGATACATAGAAAACATGACCGATTCATGATAGCACATGAGAGTACACAAGCGAGCACGAACGAGCATGAAGCACATGATAACATGAATAACATGAAAGCGAGGAATACACGATGTACATGAAACATATGACACAATGTATCCGATGCTCCCGAGGAGGATAACATTTCGATGTAGGGATCCATATAGTACCAATCCGTGATAATATCGTGGCAGCATCAAATAAGGTAAACTAGAGCAAGAATATAATTCAAAGTAAGTTATAAAATTATCAGAGAATGTACTCGCCTGCTATCTGAATGTCCAAAGGAAATGTACTGTCCGAGGAGAGGTGTCTGGCTCCTATTTAGAACAGCACAAGTCACAACAAGTCCAAAATGGTAAAATAAAGCTTTACTATGCATTCTACATGATTCTAGGTCATTCTAGGTCAAAGTCAACTCTTGGTCAACTCTGGTCAATTGTACTAGTCAAATTAGGTTAACTAGGCAGTACTAGGTCTAAACCTAGACTAACAAGTCTCATTAGGCCTAACCAAGCCTAGACTAACACTCACACAAAATCACAAAGCTACACAAGTTATCAAACACACATTACATATATATTCATATATATTTTTATTACAAGCAAGGTGCATAAAGACAAGGAGTCGGTGATACATGAATGTGGATATGGCAATGTGTACATAGCAGTACAATGTGTTCAGGTGTGAGGGTATTATGTTAGAAGGATAACATTTAGCAAGGGTTCATTATGTCACATAGAAGAAATAACATGTAAAGCATAGGTTTAGCATGTGTGTGTGTGGGTGTTAATCATAACAAAAAGGGTTTATTTATACATCAAAGGGTTTACTCATAACAGTAAGTAGGTTTTATGTGTATTCATGCTTGGGGTTACTGTCAACATGTAGAAGGGGGTTTTAACATATGAACATGGTACTAAGTGCTAATATGGCATCATACATTCCTATCATGTTGGCATTCATATATAGCATACATTCATACTTGATTACGTTACTTACTTACATATGGATACTTGCATACATGTTTCAATACCTTGCATTACCAACATGCTTTCATTTCATCCATTCATTCTTGCATCGCATTCATTCATTCATTCATTCATTCATTCATTCATTCATTCATTCATTCATTCATGCACCTATACATACATATTTGAATACATTATATACTTTCATACATTATATCATTTATGCATACTCTATCTTATATTACATTCTCTTAACACACACACACACACACACACACACACACACACACACACACACACACACACACACACAGATATATATATATATATATATATATATATATATATATATATACACATGCATATATACATATTTGTACATACAAGGATACACAAAATGCATATGTCGTATAGTAATCTTCTACTTAAAATTAATACTGTACAAATTAAGCATTCATTAAATTCTAGGATTAAAATATGTTATAGATCTTTGTGTTAGCTTTCCGAAACTTTAAACGGATCGTATTTTCGTGTCCGGAAGCTCCCGGAATCGCAAAAACACCGAAACGCGTTCGTCTTTCGTACAGCTGACACTCAAATAATTTTACAGAAAGTTTCAGAACGAATTTGGCTTATTAAAATATATATTTGGAAATCAAACTTCGATATGGTTCTTTTAAAAAAAATTGGAGATAAATCGGAGTTTTAAGCTAAAAGTTATGACATTTCTAAGTTGCTATTTCTAAGTTATTATTGCTACTAAAAACGTGGATAAATATTATGACGAATTTAGGTAGTTTGAGACAAAAGAAACACAAGTATATAACATAATATATCAAGAACTCACTCTCTACACTAATATATATATATATATGAAACACTATAGAACACATCTCCAATACAAAAATATGAGATTAAACATGTAATAATTCATTCATACATAACAACAACACATAGTGCGTCCAAATTTGGGGTTTTCCCACATAGACACAACCACAACACAAAGGACACTCCTATGACCTCCAAATGGACGCAAAATGGACACAAATGGAGATACAACCATGTGGGTCATTCCTATGGGTTCAAAATATTTCTATATGCATGTAGGGATGGATTAGAGGATAGATTATACCTTCCGGGAGAGAGATTCAAAGGAAAATCCTTCCGACACGACACCGACACGTAGAGATTCTAAAAGGACACAAACGAGCTCCGAATCCTCCCAAACTTGGCTAGCACCCTCTAACCATGGAGTAGAGGAGAAATGAAGATGATTTGGTGGAAGAAATGGTTGATTTGGAGATGAAATCAATGGAGGTTCATCTTTAAATTAATTTGGGGAAGAACAAGAGAGAAAGTGGATGAAAACAAATGACTGAAGGAGTGACTCACTCCTTATCCCCCCCATAGGTGGCTGCCCAAAAAGGGTGCGATGTCCCTTATTTGAATGTCCAACATGTCCTCCACTAATCTATTTGATTTAAATTAGGAATGGGATAAAGGTTGAGGTCAATTTAGTCTAGTTTAAGTCTCTAATTAAACTAAACCTATCCATAAATAATTAGTCTAACTACTAACTAAAATTAATATCATGTGGACTAAAATTAATATCATGTGGGCCATGCCTAACTAGTGTGTGGGTCCCACTAGAGTCAAACTACCCCCCGGGTCCCCGTTTCAAGTCGGATTGAGTTGAAATTCGAACCCGATTCAAATAACCCCAAAACAATATCATAAATAACAAAATAAATTTCAACCCCAAAATAATATCATAAATAATAAAATAAATTTCAAAAATATTTAAAAATGTAAAATGACAAAAATATCCCTGTTTCTGAAAACTGGGGGTGACAAATCTATCCACCTTAAAAAAATTTCGTCCTCGAAATTAAAACAAAGCAATCACAGGAAATACATGCAGAAAACGATCTCATTCAAATAATTTTCAAAAAAAAAATCAGCAATAAAAAAAATCTCTTTGAGGCACATCAAACATTTATAAATAAAAACTGATACGTGTCCGCTACGGACACAAAACCATCATAAAATCACACCTATCAAAGGTCAAAATCAACAATCACAAACACAATAAATATCAAAATAATTCAAAGAGGTCAAATACAAAATATCCTTAGGCCAGAAATGACATTAAAATATCCTAATCAAATGTTAGGCTCTAGGTCAAACAGTCTCTAGGGTCTCACTAGCAAAACATCAAAATCAAAAGTCATGATTTTAAATAATTTTAAAATAATTTAAAAATTACCAAAAATCATATCATGATTTAAATGTCAAATCAATAAATGATTAAAATTATAAAATTTCAAAATTATCCTCATTTTAGAAAAGTAGGTGTTACAAGTCTACCCACCTTAGAAAAATTTTGTCCTCGAAATTAAAATGTTCATACTCCTTCTAGATCAAACCCCCCACAATCAAAGTCTCAGAACTTAAACAATCATACGATTTAAAAGGATGACATACAGGGTCATGGCATACGGTGGTAGTAAAAGTCTCATCTAGGTATACTAGTCATGCTAAACCAAAACGGTCATAGGGTATCAAAACACACAAGCAATCTAGGGTGCTAAACTAGAAAAGATACATAAATAACAATCATCAAGACTGTAAGGCAGTCTACCATTGTCACGACCCGCACCCTAGAGTTAGGGCACGAGAACGTAACAACGCCCAGCCTACGCCGCAGTGTCGGCGATAGAACGCTGTCCTAGGTCTCAATGCATATAACAGTATAAGACTAAACAGTTTATACTCCCCGAATGGGGGTGACTTAGCAGATACAGTCTCAATCACATCTAAGGTAGAGCATGATAAAGATAGATAAAATATGAAATCCAAAAGAGATGCAGGAGATAGAAGTCTAAGTGTCTATGATACATAAACCCATAAATACATCTCAAAACTCAATACAGTAATCCACAAAGTAAAATACAACTCCAGACAAAATGAAATAACTACCTAAACAACCTCTAATGTGTCTCCTCTAGGCTAGCAGGCACCTCCAGGCTATCTGTAAAATTTATCAACAGGTCCAGTCAGGACGGGAGCGAGCACAAAACATCTCACGCAGTTCATATCGAGTTAGGAAATATAAAGCATGCAATAGAGTAAAGTACATGAAACGCTGAAAGAAGAATGTATAGAAAATAGTAGAGATTTAATAACAGGAAATATCTAAATATGATAAGTAAGAACTGTAAGGAACACGTGATTTAGAGTACAATTTGGTTATGTAAACGGGCTAGAAAAATGCAATGGTAACTCCATTGTACGTGGGTGTACAATAGACATATACAATAGTTATACAATGTTGTACAATAGGATTTGAGTACATAACCAATTCTACTCTTCCTCCCCAATCAATACACAAGGATCTACTCCAGTTACGTTATTTTATACAATAGTGTACAATGTTATACAATGGATGTACAATGTTATACAATAGTGTACAATAGTCTATCCCTGGGGCTCATGTGATAATGAGAGTACAATATGTACAATGAGTATACAAGGATATGGGTATTCAATAAATACAATATGGAAGTGAAACGCACGTCACAATATGTATTTAGTGAATACAAGGAGATAACATCTCAAAAGAAGATCCATATAGTACCAATCCGTGATAACAGTCGTGTCAGCATCAAGTACAGTAATTTAGAGCAAGAATGTAAATCCAAACAAGTATGAAACTGTCAGAGAATGTACTCGCCTCGATAACCTGAACAGCTGATAAGTATAGGAGGTCCCACTGAAGCCACAGAGTCCTATTTAAAGCAACACATGTTACAAGGTGTTCAAGTTGTAATAAATGAATCTCTATAATCAATCTACATTATTCTAGGTTCTTCTAAGTCAAAACAACTCTAGGTCAATAATCTAGTTAAACTAGGTCAAGTGTTGACTTACAGTTGACTTTGGGTCAACTGGTCAACTCTGGTCAAACTGGGTCAATTCTAGTCTAATATAAAGTGTACTTCGTTATTTGTACGTCGAAACTTACGACACACAAATCGAGATAAGAAGATTATCGGTAAGGTTGATAATCTTATTATAGTGATCCACGTGTCCAACTTGTCAATTTCAGCGATGTGAGATCACTGGAATTGACTGATCTCAGTTTCGTTGTACTAATCCCGAAATACGAACATTATATGAATTAATTATTAATTAATTATAAAAAGGTTAAACTCAGAGAAATTATCAACAAACATTGTCGGACGATGAAATGAACATCGCCAACGTGTCTAGAACGGTCAAATTAGCTAGGATAGCCTACCCAACGGTCCAATTTGGACACAAGGGCAAAAAGGTAATTTCGGGTCAAAACGGTGTCCGTGTCGGAGCCGTTTTGTACCGAAAAATATGCAAGAAAATAAGTCAATAAAATATAATAAATTATATGTTCACGAAACCAGAATGTCGATACGAACCCAACGGTATCTCCAGAATTGGATTCCGTTGACCCGATCTCGATTTGGTCCGTTGACCAGAACTTGGAATTCCGGTTTACACGAAAATACGTGTCGGAGCCAAAGTCCTCAAAACTCAGCAAACTACCTGTCAACGAGTCCACAATGATGATACGATCTCAACGGTATATCCGAAATTGGATTCCGATGAGCCGATCTCAAAATGACCCGTTGACCCGGATATTGGTATCCGACTTGCACCGAAATACGTGCCAGACCCAATGTCCACCAAAACCTAGCAAATTATATGTCAACGAGTCCAGAATGACGATACGAACTCAACGGTATATCCGGAATTGGATTCCGATGAGCCGGCGTCAAAAAGTCCCGTTGACCCAGAAAGTGGGACCCGCTTTGCACCGAAATGCGTGCCCGGGCCCACGTTCTCCAAATCTAACAAATTTTATATGAAAAGATGCCAGAACGATGCCACAAGTCTAATGGTGGTGTCTGAAATGAAATCTGGAGTCCCGTGTTCAAAAATGGAATTTTACAAGTTGGAAATTACGAATTCGGACGACCAACTTTGGCGTCGAATTCAACCAATCAAACAAGCTCATAATGAAACGAAACTGGAGGGGTAGTAAGAGGGTTATACCAGCTTTTCACAGGAACTGGTAGCACGCCAAAAGGAGCTGCGGTGGCGGAGATACAAGCTGACGAAGTTGGCCCCGCAAAACTGTCCAAATTTAATACAATTTAAACGGTCAACTTGGTGGCCGGTTTTCATGTATCAAACGATAAAATTAACGGACGAAAATTGACATGAGCGAAGGTGGATATATCGAGATTACGACGGAGCAAAGAAATTGCCGATCCAACGGTCGGATCTCCGGGAAAATGTGTGCGAAGTCGCTGCGACGAGACACAATTTCAGCGTCGTTTCCGAGCTCGTCACGACGGGACGTCGTGCAAAACGCACGAATCGCCTCGACGGCGCATCCCAGAGAACGTTGGCCGCCATGGGAGGAGAGTCTAGGGTGCGCCCGGAGGGGGCCACCCACGGAGGGGGTCGGCAACGCCGGTGTGCTGCCGGCGGCGGCGCGGTAGCGCCGCTCGCGCGCGCGCCTGACGCTGGCTGGCTGCTGCCACTGCTGTGCGTGTGCACGCACGGCGGCGCACGTGGCTGTGCACGGGCTGCACGCGGCCAGGCCCGCCGGCGAGGGCACGACGGCGCGCAAGGGTACGACGGCGACGCTTGCTCGTATGGAAGGTGGTAGCGGCCGCGGTTGTTCATGGAGGGAAGGATGGAAGGATGGTGGTGTTGTGGTCGTGAGGTTGAGGAGGAGAAGGAGATGATCGGCTGCTGTGGGGGAGGCCGACGGCCAGGCCAGGGGGTGGCCGGAGGTCGGGCCAGGGAGGTCGGCCATGGGGAGTGCAATGGTGGTCGGCATGGTGGGTTGCTCGGTTAGCATGGGATGGTTTTGTTGCTGGTGTTGGTTGTGTGTATTAGAATAGGTGAGAGAGAGATAATAAATTGAGCGAAATAAATGAGAGGATAAGAGAGAGAGAAATAGTGTATCCTCTTCTAGAATTTAGGGCCGGCACATGTTGGCTGCCTTGAGTGTGAATGTGAGGAAATGAGTGGTGAGGATCAAATTAAATAATCCAATGGCTAGGATTTATTAAGAATTGGATTCATATTTGGGATTTAAATCAAATGGGATTACACTAAATTATTTGAAGTAGAAACTAGGTATTGAATATTATTTTTGGAAATGGAAAAATAAGGGTGTCCCGATGGAGGGTAACACAAAGCTGGACTGGACTTGGTGGAGCCGGGTTGGGTCAAAACCGGACATGATGCAATAATAGAATTAAATTTAGGTGTTGATGATCATGGATAAATAATTAGCACATGGGGATTCCAATAAATGGGACACAAGTGGCAGACGGATAGTAGGCTCAATGTGGGCCATGTCCATAGTTGGAGCCGACAGGTTTTGGTCGACAGTGGACCCACAAATCAAGTTGGAAAATAAATGTGACACCGTGGGGTAAAATAAAATCGAATCACGTGTCGGGAAAGTTGTGCGAAGCAAATGGAGCACAAAATGACGTGTCTGAGTGGGACACGAAGGTCATGGGTGACGAGCGTCTCGAGTAGATCATCAATGAGGAGTTGGTTTCAAGAAACTGACTGGTCTTGCGCTCCCAATTTAAAAGTCATGGTAACGCGCTGAAAATGATCAAGGAAAAGAGTGGGAAAAATAAATAATAATCAAATGGTCTAATCGACCCGAAGTTCAGCGAAGCAAAAAGAGCACAAGGAAATAAGTTTGTATGGGACACTATATACCGTCATGAAGGTAATCATGTCCACTCCAAAACTCATGAAGAAGATTTTCAAAGTTGCACATCCCTGATACTCCAAATATCAATGGCATGAAAAAGTACACTTACAGATAAATAAATAGAATAAAATATTTATCAAAACCAAATAATCAGAAAAATAAAATAAAATGAAAAAAAAATTCAACCCGAAATTTAGGGTGCTCACATCCTACCCACCTTATAAAAATTTTGTCCTCAAAATTAAAATGTCCATACACCCTCTAGGTCAAACCCCCACAGTAAAAGTCCCAGAACTTAAATAAAACATACCATCAAAAAAAAAGAACGGCATACATGGTCATGGCATACGGTGACAGTGAAGTCTCATTTAGGTATACTAGTCATGCTAATTCCAAAACGGTTATAGGGTATCAAAACACACAAGAAATCTAGAGTGCTAAACTGGAAAGATACAGAAATAACTAATCATCAAAGCTGTAAGACAGTCTACCATCCTATGTGAAAACTGGTACTTATCATAAAAATAAGGAAAGGTAACTACCAATTATCTATAAAGGGTTCAGAAAAATCAAAATCAAAGTTAAGAATGAAAGTCACTTGCTTAAAAATCCAATCACAATATATATTAAAAATATTTAGTCTCGATACGATCTAAGTTGATCAAATTGGGGAAAATCAAGATTTAGGCAATGTGGAGGACAGGTTCAACAAAGTCTGAGAACGAGCATACAAGGATAGAGATTCAGGTCACAATCAAATTTAATTCAATTAAGTACAAACCAAGATATAATTATGATAAGAAAGATAGTCGAAGTCGACTTGGTCGTGATTAAGGAACTAGGATTCAACGATATTGAAAAACCCCTTTTGGGAAAACAAGAAAAGATTTCATAAGGAGTCAAGTTAATCATTTCTCTCTAATACCATCAAGTCTGTCATTTGCCAAATCATATATTTTTTCGTCCCAATATGAAAATCAACCTTCATATGACTATCATCGAAATTTTATAACCTTTAGTCATCTAAACCTTTACCATGATCACCATAGACAAAATTTCTAACTTCAAAAAAATATTTTCCACGAAACATACCCGTCTTATTTAGGAGTCAACACTTATTCATTTAATCAAATTTTCAAATTCCTTCACCTCGTTTTAATTTAGATCCAAAACCTCTAAATCCAGTTTATGAAATCCTCGTACTTGTTTAAATCAAGTCTCGTATTTATGCAACCCTAATACCACCATGTCATGCAAAATTTATTCTTATTTATAAATCAACCTTCATATTTCTTCAACGTTCACCTTCAATTATTATCCTTTTGAATTCTACACATTTTTTTTTCATCCAAAAAATAATTCCTATAACTTAAAATCCTTGTGTTCTCTCTGTCTCTAGTCATTTCTTACAATACCTTATTCAATTTTGTATCATTATTGCATATAGTTAGAATCTCTTCCCTATTACCAAATCCTTAAATTTAACATCATAGCCTTAATGTGTAACGTCTCAAGAATTGATAACCAAAATTTATTCAAGTTCTCAAAACTAAATTGACCCCGACTATCATTATCATTTTTTTTTGAACTACATCCGTGAATTACTCATAACCAATTTTTCTGCAATTGTTTCTAAATTGATAACATTTATCACTCAATTCCATTCTAAACCTTTACCACATTTCTATCTCAAAATTTTTTGACATCCAATATTTTGATTCCTACAAAATTATCATATGATAACCAATTACGTCATTTCCATACTAGATGATTTACGTCACTTCCTCAACATTTCTCAGATAAAAACGATATGTAGTTTCAAGAGTTCAAGTACAGCTGACAGAATGAGATACGAGACGGAATTGATATAATCAGGATAGTTGTATAAGACAAGGAATGATGGTACTAAAATATTGGCAGAAAAAGAAATGGTAATAAAATCTGTTCTACTTATCCGTTTTAAAAGAGGAAACCATTTTGAAACCCAGAACTAAAATATCAATCCCAAGATAAAATCTAGCAAAATCATCGATTCATTAAGAAGAATTTCATGGTAAGAAGTTATACAAGGTTTATGAAAATAGCTAAAGCTACTCCTAAGTTAAATAATGAGAAGCAAAACTAAACAAAACAATTAATAAAAAATTTTGATGGACTGAAACAAAGTAGAGAAAACATGTTCGAAAACATTTAAAGTACAATCTAATAATCATATGCGTCTGTCTAAAATCATGGTGCTCTAAATCCTCGTCATACTAGTAAGCAAGGCTACAATAATCACAGAGCCCTTGACTTATGCACATATCTCTAGAATCATGGTATTTAACATTTTCACGGTGCCGCTAGCTTGGCTGCAAAAATCTTAAATTCCCACTCCCGAGAAATATATCCAAAGTCAGACTATATGTCCTCACCATGCTGGCTAATGTAACTATAGAAGACAAGATTTCCATAACATAGATGACCTAGCCCATATAATTTCATCTTGCCAAAAATTAAATTAAATCAATAATGAATACTAAAAAATCAAATCAATTTATTAACGAACATCAAAATTCAAAAATGAACAAAATCCATCAAAATACAAACTCGAATGCAACAGCTATCATCAAAATTCAAAATTCGACAATCATCCATCAAAATTAATAAATACAAACTCAAATTCAACAATAATCCATAAAAATCAAATTTAACAACAAAAAGTAAAAATGAATCAAATCAAGAGAAAAAGAGAGTTTTCAAATCGAAGTTAAATAAGATTCTCCAGGGTCGTCCCAGGAATCTCTCAAGGGTTTCTAACTGTGATTGAGTATCTTCAAAATATATCCTATTCCTAGTGCAGGCTGTAGTGGTACTCTAGTTCGAATACCACTACATAAACTCGACCTGCATGGGCCACCACTAAAAATGTGTCACGACCCGCACCCTAGAGTTAGGGCACGAGAACGTAACAACGCCCAGCCTACACCGCAGTGTCGGCGGTAGAACGTTGTCCTAGGTCTCAATGCATATAACAGTATAAGACTAAACAGTTTATACTCCCCGAATGGGGGTGACATAGCAGATACAGTCTCAATCACATCTAAGGTAGAGCATGATAAAGATATATAAAACATGAAATCCAAAAGAGATACAGGAGATAGAAGTCTAAGTGTCTATGATACATAAATCCATAAATACATCTCAAAACTCAATACAGTAATCCACAAAGTAAAATACAACTCCAGACAAAATGAAATAACTACCTAAACAACCTCTAATGTGTCTCCTCTAGGCTAGCAGGCACCTCCAGGCTATCTGTAAAATTTATCAACAGGTCCAGTCAGGACGGGAGCGAGCACAAAACATCTCACGCAGTTCATATCGAGTTAGGAAATATAAAGCATGCAATAGAGTAAAGTACATGAAACGCTGAAAGAAGAATGTATAGAAAACAGTAGAGATTTAATAACAGGAAATATCTAAATATGATAAGTAAGAACTGTAAGGAACATATGATTTAGAGTACAATCTGGTTATGTAAACGGGCAAGGAAAATGCAATGGTAACTCCATTGTACGTGGGTGTACAATAGACATATACAATAGTTATACAATATTGTACAATAGGATTTGAGTACATAACCAATTCTACTCCCCCTTCCCAATCAATACACAAGGATCTACTCCAGTTACGTTATCTTATACAATAGTGTACAATGTTATACAATGGATGTACAATATTATACAATAGTGTACAATGGTCTATCCCTGGGGCTCATGTGATAATGAGAGTACAATATGCACAATGAGTTTACAAGGATATGGGTATTCAATAAATACAATATGGAAGTGAAACGCACGTCACAATATGTATTTAGTGAATACAAGGAGATAACATCTCAAAAGAAGATCCATATAGTACCAATCCGTGATAACAGTCGTGTCAGCATCAAGTACAGTAATCTAGAGCAAGAATGTAAATCCATACAAGTATGAAACTGTCAGAGAATGTACTCGCCTCGATAACCTGAACAGCTGATAAGTATAGGAGGTCCCACTGAAGCCACAGAGTCCTATTTAAAGCAACACAGGTTACAAGGTGTTCAAGTTGTAATAAATGAATCTCTATAATCAATCTACATTATTCTAGGTTCTTCTAAGTCAAAACAACTCTAGGTCAATAATCTAGTCAAACTAGGTCAAGTGTTGACTTATAGTTGACTTTGGGTCAACTGGTCAACTCTGGTCAAACTGGGTCAATTCTAGTCTAATATAAAGTGTACTTCGTTATTTGTACGTCAAAACTTACGACACACAAATCGAGATAAGAAGATTATCGGTAAGGTTGATAATCTTATTATAGTGATCCACGTGTCCAACTTGTCAATTTCAGTGATGTGAGATCACTGGAATTGACTGATCTCAGTTTCGTTGTACTAATCCCGAAATACGAACATTATATGAATTAATTATTAATTAATTATAAAAAGGTTAAACTCAGAGAAATTATCAACAAACATTGTCGGACGATGAAATGAACATCGCCAACGTGTCCAGAACGGTCAAATTAGCTAGGATAGCCTACCCAACGGTCCAATTTGGACACAAAGGCAAAAAGATAATTTTGGGTCAAAACGGTGTCCGTGTCGGAGCCATTTTGTACCGAAAAACGTGCAAGAAAATAAGTCAATAAAATATAACAAATTATATGTCCACGAAACCAGAATGTCGATACGAACCCAACGGTATCTCCAGAATTGGATTCCGTTGACCCGATTTAGATTTGGTCCGTTGACCAGAACTTAGAATTTCGGTTTGCACGGAAATGCATGTCGGAGCCAAAGTCCTCAAAACTCAGCAAACTACCTGTCAACGAGTCCAGAATGAAGATACAATCTCAACGGTATATCCGAAATTGGATTCCGATGAGCCGATCTCAAAATGACCCGTTGACCCGGATATTGGTATCCGACTTGCACCGAAATGCGTGCCAGACCCAATGTCCACCAAAACCTAGCAAATTATATGTCAACGAGTCCAAAATGACGATACGAACTCAACGGTATATCCGGAATTGGATTCCGATGAGCCGGCGTCAAAAAGTCCCGTTGACCCAGAAAGTGGGACCCGTTTTGCACCAAAATGCGTGTCCGGGCCCACGTTCTCCAAATCTAACAAATTTTATATGAAAACATGCCAGAACGACGCCACAAGTGTAATGGTGGTGTCAGAAATGAAATCTGGAGTCCCGTGTTCAAAAATAGAATTTTACAAGATGGAAATTACGAATTCGGACGACCAAATTTGGCGTCAAATTCAACCAATCAAACAAGCTCACAATGAAACGAAACTGGAGGGGTAGTAAGAGGGTTATACCAGCTTCGCACAGGAACTGGTAGCACGCCAAAAGGAGCTGCGGTGGAGGAGATACAAGCTGACGAAGTTGGCCCCGCGAAACTGTCCAAATTTAATACAATTTAAACGGTCAACTTGGTGGCCGGTTTTCATGTATCAAACGATAAAATTAACGGACGAAATTTTACATGGGCGAAGGTGGATATACCAAGATTGCGACGGAGTGAAGAAATCGCCGATCCAACGGTCGGATCTCCGGGAAAACGTGTGCGAAGTCGCTGCGACGAGACACAATTTCAGCGTCGTTTCCGAGCTCGTCACGACGGGACGTCGTGCAAAACGCACGAATCGCTTCGACGGCGCATCCCAGAGGACGTTGGCCGCCGTAGGAGGGAGTCTAGGGTGCGCCCGGAGGGGGGCCACCCACGGAGGGGGTCGGCAACGCCGGTGTGCGGCTGGCGGCGGCACGGCAGCGCCGCTCGCGCGTGCGCCTGACGCTGGCTGGCTGCTGCCACTGCTGTGCGTGTGCACGCGCGACGGCGCACGTGGCTGTGCGCGGGCTGCACGCGGCCAGGCCCGTCGACGAGGGCACGGCGGCGCGCAAGGGCACGACGGCGACGCTGGCTCGTATGGAAGGTGGTGGCGGCCGCGGTTGTTCATGGAGGAAAGGATGGAAGGATGGTGGTGGTGTGGTCGTGAGGTTGAGGAGGAGGAGGAGATGATCGGCTGCTATGGAGGAGGCCGACGGCCAGGCCAGGGGGTGGCCGGAGGTCGGCCATGGGGAGTGCAATGGTGGTCGTCATGGTGGGTTGCTCGGTTAGCATGGGATGGTTTTGTTGCTGGTGTTGGTTGTGTGTATTAGAATAGGTGAGAGAGAGATGATAAATTGAGTGAAATAAATGAGAGGATAAGAGAGAGAGAAAAAGTGTATCCTCTCCTAGAATTTAGGGCCGGCACATGTTGGCTGCCTTGAGTGTGAATATGAGGGAATGAGTGGTGAGGATCAAATTAAATAATCCAATGGCTAGGATTTATTAGGAATTGGATTCATATTTGGGATTTAAATCAAATGGGATTACACTCAATTATTTGAAGTAGAAACTAGGTATTGAATATTATTTTTGGACACAAAAAAATGAGGGTGTCCCGATGGAGGGTAACACAAAGCTGGACTGGACTTGGTGGAGCCGGGTTGGGTCAAAACCGGACATGATGTAATAATAGAATTAAATTTAGGTGTTGATGATCATGGATAAATAAGTAGCACATAGGGATTCCAATAAATGGGACACAAGTGGCAGACGGATAGTAGGCTCAATGTGGGCCATGTCCATAGTTGGAGCCGACAGGTTTTGGTCGACAGGGGACCCACAAATCAAGTTGGAAAATAAATGTGACACCGTGGGGTGAAATAAAATCGGGTCACGTGTCGGAAAAGTTATGCGAAGCAAATGGAGCACAAAATGACGTGCCTGAGTGGGACACAAAGGTCATGGGTGACGAGCGTCTCGAGTAGATCATCAATGAGGAGTTGGTTTCAAGAAACTGACTGGTCTTGCGCTCCCAATTTAAAAGTCATGGTAACGCGCTGAAAATGATCAAGGAAAAGAGTTGGAAAAATAAATAATAATCAAATGGTCTAATCGACCCGAAGTTCAGCAAAGCAAAAAGAGCACAAGGGAACAAGTTTGGATGGGACACTATATACCGTCATGAAGGTAATCATGTCCACTCCAAAACTCATGAAGAAGATTTCCAAAGTTGAACATCCCTGATACTCCAAATATTAATGGCCTGAAAAAGTACACTTACAGATAAATAAATAGAATAAAATATTTATCAAAACCAAATAATCAGAAAAATAAAAAAAATAAAAAAAATTTCAACCCGAAATTCAGGGTGCTCACAACCATCCTATATGAAAACTGGTACTTATCAAAATAAAATAAAGTTAACTACCATTTATCTAATAAGGGATACTATTCAAGTAAATCAAAATCAAAAGTTAAAGAATGAAAGCCAATTACATGGAAATCTAATCACAATATATTCATATATATAGCGTTAGAGAGGGAAAAGCTAGCATTATGTACAAGTTATGTAGTTCGTGTGTGTATGGGTGTATATGGACATGTTCATATGGTAGATAATAGGCGTGTGTGTATGTGAAATATACATGAAAGTGCATAGGAGGATTTGGGTTTCAAACAATAACTATCAAGTTACACTAATCATGGAATATTGTTTAAACAATCTACAATACACAACTCATTTGCTCATAACATGCATGACTAACCATATATATATATATGTATATATATATATATATTTTTTCCATATATATATGTATATATAAAGAGGTAGAGATTTAGTTATGTATCTATATACATTATAACATGTATGCATAAACTCTATATATATCTATATAGATATATGAACATAACATAGAGAGGAAGGGTTAGGTTACATGGCAGTGTATATTATGTTAGAGTGTGGGTGTCACTATACAGGGTTATAGCTTTAGTAATGAAAGGTTAGACCCAGTTTTAGTTCAGCATTTACATACAAGAATCTGAAATAAGCTAACATTTAAACCAGTATAATATTAACCAACCCAATGTTTATCACAACCTACATGTAAGAGTATAAACCTAACATCATATCCCTACATACAACAATCTACATAGCTCCAAATTATTACATTTTTAAAAAAACTAAAACAGCAAATTGAACTAAACATTTGGAATCCAGTATTAAGGGTTAATATGCACACAGTCTTAGATTTGACAAATTCAAACACAAAACTCAACCCTATGTATAAAATACATGTGCAGTGATGTAAACATAACTAATAACATAAAATTTATATTTGAATTACAAATTTTAACTGGAAATACAGAGAACCAGTCTCTGTTACTTACTGTATCAGAAATATTGGGGTTTTGAAAATTTAAACATCAACAACATATTAATATGTATTTAGATAGGTTGGAAATCAAAGTGTAGCATGCATACGTGTCAGGCAAAGAGTCTGTGTCCACTATATATATATTCTCATATTCTAATATAAAAATCAAATTCTACATCAAGACCAACATTTAGATTCCTACCAAGATTGCAAAGTAGGTGATTGACGTAATCAAGACAGTTTTATTATTATTATTATTTAATACAAGAATAATAGCAAGAAAGTAATAACGATAAAATCTATTTTGCTTATCTGTTTAAAGAAGGAACCATTTTGAAACCCAGAACTATAATATAAATTACAAGATAAGGTCTAGGAAAATCATCGGTTCATTGTATTAAGAAGAAACTCATAGCAAGAAGTTACACAAGAGTTTATAAAACAACTAAACCTACTCCTAAGTTAAATAATGAGAAGCAAAACAAAACAAACAAATAATAATTTTTTTTGAAGGACTGGGACAAAAGTAGAGAAAACATGTTCAAAAATATTTAAGGTACAATCTGATAATCATATGCGTCTATCCAAAATCATGGTACTCTAAATCCTCGTCATACTAGTAAGCAAGGCTACGATAATCACAGAGTCCTCGACTTAGGCACATACCTCTAGAATCATGGTATTTAAAATTTTTGCGACGCAGCTAGCTTGGCTGCGAAAACCTTAAATTCCCACACCCGAGAAATATATCCAAAATCAGACTATATGTCCTCAACATGCTGGCTAATGTGACTGTAGAAGACTAGATTCCATAACTTAGATGACCTAGCCCATATGATTTCATCTTGACAAAAATTAAATTAAATCAACAATGGATACCCAAAAATCAAATTTATCAACGAACATCAAGATTCAAAACTGAACAATAATCCATCAAATCATATAAATACAAACTCGGAGGCAACAGCTAACATCATGATTCAAAACTCCACAATTATCATCAAAATCAAGTTCAACAACAGAAAGTAAAGATAAATCAAATCAAGGAAAGAATAGTTTTTCAAATCGAAGTTAAAATAAGATTCTCAAGGGTCGTTCCAGGAATCTCTCAAGAAATTCTAACTGTGATTGAGTACCTTCAAAAATATATCCTAATTCTACTGTAGGCTGTAGTGGTACTCTAGTTCGAATACCACTACACAAACTCGACCTACATGGGCCACCACTAAAAACGTGTCACAACCCGCACCCTAGAGTAAGGGCACGAGACGTGGGTACGTCCAGCCTACGCTGCAGTGTCGGCGGTAGAACGCTGTCCTAGGTCAAATATCTAACAAAATAAAGGTACATATACAGTATATACTCTCCGAATGGAGGTGACATAGCAGATACAATCTCAATCACATCTAAGGTAGAGCATGATAAAGATAGATAAAACATGAAATCCAAAAGAGATACCGCAAATAGAATTGTAAGTGTCTAAGATACACAAATTCAGAAATACATCTCAAAGCTCAAATACAGTAATCCATAAATACAACTCAAGACAGCTGAAAATAAGTTATAAGCAAAACCCTAGCTATCTATACAACCTCTACTGTGTCTCCTCTAGGCTAGCAGGCAACCTCCTGGCTATCTGTAAAATTTATCAACAGGTCCAGTCAGGACGGGAGCGAGCACAATACATCTCACGCAGATCATAACAGGTTAGAGAATATAAACATGCAAGAGAGTACAATACATGAAACTGAAAGAAAGTACATGATGTAAACAGAGCGAGAACTGTAATAGAAATATCTACTATAAGTAGAGAGCTACCAGTGACTAGTGATTTAGAGTACAAAGTCGACATGTGAACGGCTGAATTTGCACATAACTATACTAAAGAGGCGCATATGGCTATACTACTTTGGAATTGTTCACATGACTATTTATACACCCCCATACCCCAATCAATACACAAGGATCCAAACAAGTTATGTTACGTACATGGTTTTCACATGAAACCCATAAATGGGTGCACATGAAGTATACATGAGAGCTCATACATGAGTGCACATGAAGTTCACATGGGGGCCCATAAATGGGAGCACATGAAATTCACATGAAGGCTCATAAATGAGTACACATGCAATATAGGTTATACATGAGATACATAGGAAACATGACCGATTCATGATAGCACATGAGAGTACACAAGCGAGCACGAACGAGCATGAAGCACATGATAACATGAATAACATGAAAGCGAGAAATACACGATGTACATGAAACACATGACACAATGTATCCGATGCTCCCGAGGGAAATAACATCTCAATGTAGGGATCCATATAGTACCAATCCGTGATAATATCGTGACAGCATCAAATAAGGTAAACTAGAGCAGGAATATAATTCAAAGTAAGTTATAAAATTATCAGAGAATATACTCGCCTGCTATCTGAATGTCCAAAGGAAATGCACTGTCCAAGGAGAGGTATCTGGCTCCTATTTAGAACAGCACAAGTCACAACAAGTCCAAAATAGTAAAATAAAGCTCTACTATGCATTCTACATAATTCTAGGTCATTCTAGGTCAAAGTCAACTCTTGGTCAACTCTGGTCAACTGTACTAGTCAAATTAGGTTAACTAGGCAGTACTAGGTCTAAACCTAGACTAACAAGTCTCATTAGGGCTAACCAAGCCTAGACTAATACTCACACAAAATCACAAAGCTACACAAGTTATCAAACACATATTACATATATATTCATATATATTTTTATTACAAGCAAGGTGCATAAAGACAAGGAGTGGGTGATACATGAATGTGGATATGGCAATGTGTACATAGCAGTACAATGTGTTCAAGTGTGAGGGTATTATGTTAGAAGGATAACATTTAGCAAGGGTTCATTATGTCACATAGAAGAAATAACATGTAAAGCATAGGTTTAGCATGTGTGTGTGTGGGTGTTAATCATAACAAAAAGAGTTTATTTATACATCAATGGGTTTACTCATAACAGAAAGTAGGTTTTATGTGTATTCATGCTTGGGGTTACTGTCAACATGTAGAAGGGGGTTTTAACATATGAACATGGTACTAAGTGCTAATATGGCATCATACATTCCTATCATGTTGGCATTCATATATAGCATACATTCATACTTGATTACGTTACTTACTTACATATGGATACTTGCATACATGTTTCAATACCTTGCATTACCCACATGCTTTCATTTTATCCATTCATTCATGCATCGTATTCATTCATTCATTCATTTATTCATGCACCTATACATACATATTTGAATACATTATATACTTTCATACATTATATCATTTATGCATACTCTATATTATATTACATTCTCTTAACACACACACACACACACAAACACACACACAGATATATATATATATATATATATATATATATATATATATATATATATATATATATATATACACACATGCATACATACATATTTGTACATACAAGACACAAAATGCATATGTCGTATAGTAATCTTCTACTTAAAATTAATACTGTACAAATTAAGCATTCATTAAATTCTAGGATTAATGTATATTACAGATCTTTGTGTTAGCTTTCCGAAACTTTAATCGGATCGCATTTTCATGTCCGAAAGCTCCCGGAATCGCAAAAACACCGAAACGCGTTCGTCTTTCGTATAGATGACACTCAAATAATTTTACAGAACGAATTTGGCCTATTGAAATATATATTTGGAAAGATAACTTCGATACGGTTCTTTTAAAAAAAATAGGAGATAAATCGGAGTTTTAAGCTAAAAGTTATGACATTTCTAAGTTGCTATTGCTACTAAAAACGTGGATAAATATTATGACGAATTTAGGCAGTTTGAGACAAAAGAAATACAAGTATATAACATAATATATCAAGAACTCACTCTCTACACTAATATATATATATGAGACACTATAGAACACATCTCCAATACAAAAATATGAGATTAAACATGTAATAATTCATTCATACATAACAACAACACATAGTGTGTCCAAATTTGGGGTTTTCCCACATGGACACAACCACAACACAAAGGACACTCCCATGACCTCCAAATGGACACGAAATGGACACAAATGGAGATACAACCATGGGGGTCATTCCTATGGGTTCAAAATATTTCTATATGCATGTAGGGATGGATTAGAGGAGAGATTATACCTTCCGGAAGAGAGATTCAAAGGAAAATCCTTCGGACACGACACCGACACGTAGAGATTCTAAAAGGACACAAATGAGCTCCGAATCCTCCCAAACTTGGCTAGCACCCTCTAACCATGGAGTAGAGGAGAAATGAAGAAGATTTGGTGGAAGAAAGGGTTGATTTGGAGATAAAATCAATGGAGGTTCATCTCTAAATTAATTTGGGGAAGAACAAGAGAGAGAAAGTGGATGAAAACAAATGACTGAAGGAGTGACTCACTCCTTAACCCCCCCATAGGTGGCTGCCCAAAAAGGGTGAGGTGTCCCTTATTTGAATGTCCAAAATGCCCTCCACTAATCTATTTGATTTAAATTAGGAATGGGTTAAAGGTTGAGGTCAATTTAGTCTAGTTTAAGTCTCTAATTAAACTAAACCTATCCAAAAATAATTGGTCTAACTACTAACTAAAATTAATATCATATGGACTAAAATTAATATCATGTGGACCATGCCTAACTAGTGTATGGGTCCCACTAGAGTCAAACTACCCCCCGGGTCCCCGTTTCAATTCAGATTGAGTTGAAATTCGAACCCGACTCAAATAACCCCAAAACAATATCATAAATAATAAAATAAATTTCAACCCCAAAATAATATCATAAATAATAAAATAAATTTCAAAAATATAAAATGAAAAAAATATCCCTGTTTCTGAAAACTGGGGGTGACAGGGCGAGCCTACGATATAGAGATTTCAGAAATAAAAATACAAGAATATTGAACTGCTTGATCGTAAACTCTGAGATTGATCAGTGTGGGACTATAAAGTCATCGACGATTGTTTCGATACGTATAGCTTCTCGGGTGTTGACCGTGGGTAGATAGACTCAAACTCAATACGAATAGATGTTTCATGAATTACGGAATCATCGATGGGAGTGCATGAATTTCTCGGAGGATAGTTGTGCCTCAAGTTGCACAAGTAGAAATGGTTTTGTCCGGATTTGGGTAAAAATCGTCGGAACATGATTTGGCTCCGAAATAATATATAGCATGGTTCGTAGTAAATGTCCTTCGTTAATGATCCAGAATTATCGAGCGTAGCTTCGGGACAGCTGACCCTAGAAGACTTGACCGCCAAATCAAATTAAATGTTGCAGACCCGTAAGATGACCCATGCGATGTTGCATATGAAATTGCAACGGTAACAAATATAATGTGGTGCATATTGATGATAAGTCTAGACGATTCTGAGAATCGTGTTATGCATGAGAGCGAACGATAAGAGAATGACTTATGAGTTATGTCATTAGATTTGGATTCACCTTACAATTGAGCTTGCATGAAACGAACTTACTTCGATGTTGCGAGACGGACAAGTTTGGAAATTTGACTAGGAAATTCCTACTCGATAGGGATCGAATATAAGACGCGTCGTAGAATGACCTTTGTGTCAAAACGATGGTTGCCTTTGAGCATCGTCGACTCGAATGGAACTTTTATGTCGAATAGATTGTGGCCTTTGTGCAACGTCAATTTAGATTACGTCAGAAGAATTCGAAAATGGTGTCTAAGTAACTCACCTAGCGGACGTAGCCCAAATTGTTGATGCATGTTGCAAGTCAACAAAAGGAAATCGTATCGAGATGAGTTGCAATGTGAAAACTTTAGAAATAGTTGGGCAGCGATTTCAAACACAAGGTGTTATGGAGACTCATTGCGATCGGATGCGCGACGGCTTGACGCGATGCATAAAATTGATGGTCCATAAGAAACTTAGGAAATGTGAAATGCGATCTTTTGAATCACATCATGTGCCGTAACTTTTGTTGGATGATCACGTATGCATCGAATATGCATATGAGATAGAATTGCGAGAACAAATACTAGTGCCCAAGTCCGATCGAGAGTACGAGATGGCAAGTAATTGAGTATAAGAAGTCACCGTTAGCTTTGTTCCAGCATCCTACAACTAAGCTTGGTTGAAATGCATATATTAGTGGGATGCCTAAAATATGTGTATGATTCCAAACTAAGTTGTATGATCCAAACGATAGTTGGGCAAGATCGTGAAACGATCTAGAGAAACACTTGAATGGAATGTTGGTTTCGGGTTGAGGATTGTATTGAGTGGTATATTATATAATACCCTGCTCCACACAGTGTATTATACTGAGTCGTTGACTCTAAGAGTTGCGTTGACCCGATTAAGTATCGATACGAATCAATATAAGAATATGTTGACCCAAAAAATGCATCGAGTCGGATCGATGTAAATAGTTACGTTGATCCGAGGAAAGCATCGAGTAAGATCGATGCAAGTGTTAAGTAGGCCCGAGAGAAAGCATTGAGTCGGTTCGAAGATTCTAAGAAATCAAATCGATGCAACGCACAAGTTCAATTCAAACGAATATTGATTTTTGTTGGTTTCGTGTTCAGGCTAAACGTTTACGCTAAAATATAAGAGGTCGGCATTTTGCCTTAATTACAATGGGGTTCACAAAACCAAATCACTACCTCACAATAGACTGAAGCATGGACGCGGTAGGCCGAATCATTTGGATAATTCAACAAAGCATGAAGTGCTCAAATGGCTAAGTCAGAAGAGTTGGCCGTGCAAAAAAGTTATGAAATCGAGCCGCATCGGCTCGACAAAATGACAAGACGTATCGGCTTAAGGTGGGAGGGACTTTGACTCTTTGTTCCGAGTCTGTCATGCTTAATTAAAATGTACTGTTGTATGCTAAGTTGACCTATCGAGTCCACGGGCGTGGCTCGATCGAACATAGTGCATGTCGAACACTAGATAGAATAATTGAAATAAAACGTACATCAAATGTACGAGTCACTATTGAACATTGAATATCGCAAAGGCGAGCACGGTGTGCAAGCCATAAGAATATGGGATAACTGTATCGGCAAGTGCCTTAGTGCACGAGTCATTTTGTTCCCCCACGCATGAGTTAGAAGGATAGAACATTGAAAGACCGTATCGACGAGTGCATCAAGTGCACGAAGTCACATAGCCTTGAATACCCTATCGAAGCATGCCTCATTGCACAAGTCGAAGGAAATGAACATAAGTCTAGCACATTGAAAGATCATGTCGAGCATGCATCGAATGCACGAATCGCGTATCGTTGGATGTTAAGTCGCAATATGATTTCTTGGATTGTTTGGGACATTAAGTCGATCATTCGGATATCAAATCGAAGCGTTAGAACATCGAAAGAACGGAATCGTACAAATAATATGAGAACATGGAAAGAATGAGAGAATACGGAATGATGCAAAGTCTGAGTTTCAAACTCAGACTGTGTTTGGTTGTATGCTTAGATGCGAGTTGCATGATCAAATGGACTGTGAATTAACCCGTGCACGGGTTCATTTCCTCGAACAGGTGCATCGGGGCATCAGGACTGTTTAGCCTAGGAGGAATATTTATCGTGGCTAAGGGAGCATGAGCATTGCGGGACTTTCAGTAAGGATTATAAACTAGGCTAAATGGGTTACGTTGCAATGTACTTTGAGAAACATAAGTCCATTCTGACAGGGTGAATGTCAGTAATCTTCATATAGATAGGGGCCGGTGAGCTGAAAGTGCAGGCACACAAAGATCCTGCACAGAGCACTTATAACATGACAGGGATGGAATGAGGTGTATTCACCTTGCTTCTGTACAAGGGCGAGTGCGTCGATGTTGGTAAGAAGTCACGAAACAATACAAGATTTCTATTGGTTGCCTGCTTGCTTATGCGAATCAAATAACATGCTTGTCATGATAACATGTTCTACTGCTTTCGAGTATGCCATGAAAATTGATCCTAAGAAGAACATAGAAAGATAACTAAAATGTATGCTGCATGATTCAATATATATACTTAATATCGGTGTGAGTCTTCAATCAGTACAACGAGGACGATAATACTAATCCCCCCACTAGTTTGCTAGCAGGTTCAGGGAATGGTCTGCTTGTGGTGGAGCTTCGCTTGATTGTGCTGAGACATGGAATGCCATAGTGTTTAAGCGTGCGATCACATTGAAGCTCAGACTTGAAATAGGACTCATGCGGCCGAGATATAGAAGATATAATGTATGGAATGGTGAAATCATTTGTGGGCAAGAGAGAACCTGAGTGTTGTAAGCTATTCTAACAAATTCATTTGGGCTATTTAAAGCCTTTGTAACCTCAGTTCATTTATCAATAAAGAGAATTATTTCGTATACTCTATTTTCTTTCATTGCTAATATCAAATCAAAGATAACCATTTGAGAACTTGTTATCTTACCTTGTACGAGTGCAACTCCAGACTCGTACGGCATCACGCCCTAGCGAGGATGATAATTTGGATAAATCGATGCGAGGACGAGCCATTATTCTGGTCGGGGTGTGAAAACCTGCTTGTGTGTATCCTCTCGTTCCTCTACCTGTGCCAGTAGACCCTATCAAGCTCGTAGGCCTGCTACGATGAGTTCTTGAGGCCCAGATAGTCCAGGCCGAAGCCAATCACAAACAGACCACGATTGTGAGAGAGTGCATGGAGAATGCCCATAATGTGGCTATGGCAGCACTAAATTCATCTCAGTCCGATCAGAGGCCTGCTAAGGTAAATAAGAATTTAAAAGTTTATGTTTCATTAAAGAAATTCAAGCCTAACAAGAAACCTATTATCCAGGTAAAGGTTGGAACCATTGAGAATTTCAAAAAATTGGACCGACGCCCTTTCAAAGGAACAGAGGGCATCATCTACACAGACGAATGGCTGGATGATATAGAGTGACTCCTCATCATCGCTCGACTCCCTGCCAACATCATAGTTGAGGCCGTCGCTCTTCAGCTTAGGGATTTGGCTAGCATTTGGTACAAAAATGAGCCAAGGTTCCAGACTGGAGGAACCTCCTAGCGTTCCTTCAAGAAGCATTTCAAGCGAAAGTTCTTTCTGGAAGATTTGTTACACACCGGGTGGACAACCTAGTGGAGCATGCTAAGAAATTCTGGCCTGGTTTGCAGAAAAATATACACAACTTAGTAGTCGCAAATGGTACAAAGACTTATAATAAGATGTTGAAGGTGGCCCAAGATGATGATATTAGTTCGCATGCCCGACCCAAAAGGGAGCATCCAGGATCCAGCAGCAACTACCAAGGCAACTCCAAGAGGCACAATAATAACAATAACAATAAGCCCTCTTACCCCGAGTAATCCCGGTAGCAACAAAAGTCAGTAGCACCCAATAAAGCACCCCAGTATAATCAACAGAAGACAGCTAACTGTGTCTATTGCAAAAGGCCTGGTCATACCGCTGAGATCTGCAGAAAGAAGTTGGGACATTGCCTTGCTTGTGGATCTGCTACCCACCAGGTAAAGGATTGTCCAACGACATTGAACAAGATTGGAGAGCAGGACAGCAGAGAGGTCCACTACCTATCCAGCAGCATCACTATAACCAGCACATAGCAGGGCAAGCTTTTGCCTTGGCCATTGAGAAGCCAGAGAGAGAACCAGAGGCTGCATGAGATGTAATAGCAGGTGCTATTCTATTACATTCGCACCCGACATTAGCTTTATTTGATTCGGGGGATTCTCATAGCTTCATATCATCGAACTTTATTGTTGTATATTACTTAGGCATATGATGTTAGCAACTCGTACATTTGATGTACGTTTTATTTCAATTATTCTATCTAGTGTTCGACATGCACTATGTTCATCTTTCGATCGAGCCACGCCCGTGGACTCAATAGGTTAATTTAGCATACAATGGAACATTTTAATTAAGCATGACGGACTAGGAAAGAAGAGTCAAAGTCCCCCCCCCATCTTAAGCCGATACGTCTTATCATTTTACCGAGCCAATGCGGTTCAATTTTATAACTTTGTTGCACGACCAACTCTTCTAACTTAGCCATTCGAGCACTTCGTACTTTATTGAATTATCCAACTGATTTGGCCTACCGCGCCCATGTGTCAGTCTGTTGCGAGGCGATGATTTAGTTTTATGGACCCTATTGTAATTAAGGCAAAATGTCGATCTCTTATATTTCAGCATAAACATATAGCCTGCTCACGAAACCAAAAAAAATTAATATTCGTTTGAATCGGAGTTGTGCGTTGCATCGATTCCATTTCTTAGAATCTTCGAACCGACTCAATGCTTTCTCTCGGGCTAACTTAACATTTGCATCGATCTTACTCGATGCGTTCCTCGGGTCAATGTAACTCTTTGCGTCGATCGGACTCGATGCAGTTCTTGGGTCAACATAATCTTGTATTGATTCACATCGATACTTAATCGGGTCAACGCAACTCTTCAAGTCAACGACTCGACATAATACACCGTACGGAGTGGGGTATTATAAGGTGGTGGTGTGGTCCTGGAAGGAATATGTGATGCTGCATACACTAAAGAAGTAGAAGCAGTGCGGGGAGCTCATGCAGTATGAGGACGATCAGTAAGCTGCAACGGAGAAGGGTCAGATTGGGCCTAAGTAGGGGTGTGCTCAGAGGATGAAACCTCTTCTACGGTAGAACCGGAACGGGTTGTCTTTCCTTTTGCCATCCTCTAGAAAGTTTTAGGTAACAAACATAAGCAAGGTAACCTACGATGCTATAAGCAAGCAAAAATTGATATATAGATAATTTCGGTCCTATGTTGTGACGGGTCAGAATTTCTCAAATACTCTAGGTGTTCTAATTGTTTCTAGAGTCTGTTTCCTAAAGCCATACTTAAACATAAAGTCAAGTGCAGGACAGTATGTTTGGCTAGACTAAGTTGACTAGACCAAATTTTGTAGAACAAGACCTGCATGGGCAACCACTGAAAATATGTCACACCCGATCCCAAGATTCTGGATCTAGTCGGATCATGCCCAGCCTGCACCAATGTGAGACAATAGCAGTAAGCTGTATCAACCAGTAGTAACACAATATACAACATTCTAAAATGCAGGAATTAAAAACTTTTATCTCATAATATTTAAGTTCTGAACTAAATGTCTACCTGAGAAATTCAAACATACAAACACGGTAATGGTCAAATTATTACAACTATTAATCAAAGGAACTAAACTGTAACTGCTACTAAAGATCCTGGGCTCCCTAATTGGGTTCAGCTATCTCCTCAGAACTCAAATCGGGTTCGTAGTAGGTACTAAAAGGCACCTCCTTGTCATCGTAGCCACATAAAAATGTTGGTCTCCCGTCAGGAGAGACATATATCCAATTCCAGCATTTTAATAAACGATTAAAAGATGCAAGAAACAGTTTTAAAACATTATTTATATTTTCTAAATAACAATAAAGAATCAATGAAGCAGTAAAATCCCAAGAAGCAATAATGACGCAATCTACAATCAGCAATAGTGTTTTGAGTGTGTAGCATCCTGTGGTTGGCTGGGTTGGAGGAAATATGTGTTCTAATGAATACGGTCCAGCTTTAGCCCGAGTGAGGTGGGACTTCAGTTATCCACAATGAGACAATAAGGGGCTTTGACCACATGTGCTAACACTACTCCCCAATCTCAAGTCAATAAGTCAATCAAGCAGTCAGTTTGGATCCGAAAGGGATCCCGTGAATCAAGTGTCAATACAATGTTCCTAATGATGCAGTACATTTAATCATCAACTAAAATACGAGTTTTGAATATTATGAAACTTGCATTTTATAATAAATACAAAACTCTATTTCTTTTTAATAATTTAATCACAATACACATATATAACACTAGTTGATAAAACGATCTTTTTACTAAAATCTTATTTGTAATACAATACGTGAGAAATTACTGTATTTTATTTAAAGTCGATAATAAATGGGTTTTTTATTTTAACTAACTTTAATTAGATTTACTTATACTAAAAAAATGTACTTTTTTGTCATAAAAATATATTTTGGAAACAAATAACGTTTTATTTTCGTAAATAACTGTAACATATATAATAACTCATTTTTAATCCAAAATACTATTTTTATTTTTCTTGAAAAAACAGAATAGTTATATGACTACAATAATCATTTATTTAGTAATCATTTTACTGAAATGCTATTATTTTAACAATTTCTAGGGACAATTATTAACTATAATTTTACAACTACATTTTTAATAAGACAACAATAATTATTAATTACAAATTAATCATTTTACATAAAGCATTTATTTCAACAATTACGACGGCCTAATAATTATCACAATTTCTAATAATTCAATAATCACAATTACTTGCAATTCTAATTATTAATCTAACCATTGATTATCATCTAATTAGTTAATTACACTAAATTAACCAAACAATTAAATAAGAAACTAACTATCCCAAAATTGACAGAGCTTTATTCTGTCAATTTTGGTCGGACAGGAAATGGGTTTCTGGCTAAAAAGGAAAAAGATTCTGTGACGAAAAAACCTACCGGAGAGCTCGGAGATGGAGCACCAAAGTGTAGCTTCGGCCTCGAAGTCGCGCACAGAGGAGCCGAGCGGACACGGGGGGTTGCGGACACGGGCAGTCGAGCGCACGGGGTAGCCGCGGGCAGTGGGGCGGCACACGCGGGGTAAGGCGGCCAGCGGAGCGGCGCGCGTGGGGTCCGACGGCCAGTCGGGCGCGGGGTACGATAATTTGCGTCGGTCGGTCGTCGGAAGGTGGCGAGGTGGGATCTAGATAGGAGCGTGGAGGAAGAGACGGTTTGGAGAATGGTTGAGTGTGGAGGGAGGTGGAGAGGAGTTTGTAAAGCTTTTTTGTGAGAAAAAAATGGTTCTGGAAGAAAAAGAGTTTTTGTGTTTGTACGTAGGCGAAGAGATGGTGGATTCGTAAGAAGTGGATCGGAGAGTGGGAACCGGTGAGTGGGGTTAAACGAGGGAAGTGGGTTAATGGGCTTAAGAGTTGGGTTTGGGTAGGAACTAAAGGCCTAAATTAAATAACTAAATAATCAATCAATAATACAATCAATTAATAATCACAACCAATACTTAATAATTATTTGAAAAATTTTGAGTTGCACCCCACATTATTTAACCATATACAAGGTGCACCCCACTGTTTTACCATAATGTATAATACCCCCCACTTTCGTCAAAAAGTAATGGTCAACTCCGTTGACTGTTAATTTTTGACTGAAATATCCCTAACAAATCACCATTATTACTTGTTCTCCCTCGTCAGCTTGGAAAAAGGGAAGGGGTATTTCGGTCAAAACTTAACGGTCAACGGAGTTGACCGTCAATTTTTGACGTAAGTGGGAGGTATTATACATTATGATAAAACTGCGGGGTGCACCTTGAATATGGTTAAATAATGTGGAATGCAACTCAAAATTTCTCTAATTATTTTCAAAATACTAATTTTATTTTTCCTTTGTAACCGACTAAATATATATATAATAATGATAATAATAGTAATAATAATAACACTATTATCCTATTTCTGTTAATTCTAAATTACTAGCAAACAATTTAAATATCGTAAAAACTTATTTATTATTAAATTCCAATTTATGGATTTTACATAATAATCTCCAGATGGCCGAGTGTGCCGAAATGGATATCGAAAAGAAGCTGAATGAGTAATTTGTTGTGACTAAGTGAGTTAGTAGAATGAGTTGTTCTCTTATGTTTCGAGGACAAAACTTTTTCTGAGTGGTATACTATGCAATGCCCTGCTCCGTACGAGGCATTTAATTGGCTTGTTAGATGCGAACAAAATGTTGCACGGAAACTTGTGTTGAAAATCAAGAGATTTGAGAATGTTGCAGTCTTATGAGTTGTCCGAAAGGGATGAGATTTGAAACATAGCTCACTCGTGGGGCTATGTCTAAGTGGGAATGTGTATGATCGGAACAGGAAGACCCTTTATGCAAATAAGCAGAACTGTCCCTTCTTCTCTACTCCTTTATGCTTAATAAAATAGAGTATTGTGTTGCTATAGAATGTCCCTAAATGTCCCATAATTTAGTTGTTGAATAATAGAGATGCTCTCTTATTGAATACTGCTGAATGATAACTACTTGAACATTGAACTGCTAATATGAATTGATGTCAAGCAATGAATTGACAATGTCCCTTATGTTTAATGTTGCTGAAACAAATGAAACACAGAATAATGCATAGCCATGCGATTGATACATGAGAAATGATCTGGCTATGTTATTGACACAATAAAATGAATGAAGTACTTGAATCATGTACACTCTGTGTAACTGTTGCAAAGATGTGAAATGTTGCCTGTTTTATTCGAGTAAAGAAATACTGTAAGTCCCTATGAGAAATAAATAAAATAATATATGTTTCTTGTTGAAAGGAATGATATGAGAAATATTGTAACGAATTGATGCAATAAGAAATGATGAGGCTTGGGATCGCTGAGATCACTAAGTGGAAATAATGATAACAATGGAAATGATAAGTCATTGAATACGACGTAGATGAGATGAATTTACACTGTTGCCTTTACTTATTTTAATAATTTACCATGCGATTACATTCACGATCGAGTTGAACATGCATTTGCATGGTCATGGACAACTTGTGCACAAGGAGTGAATGCTTCCTCGGACGGCATGCTTGGGGCGCTAGGGCCGATCCGACTATGGAGGAAGTTTAAATGTACTTTAAGGGTACATTGCATCGGAACATTCATTCGGGCTCACAACCCGGTAAATGGCGCATTGCATACCGTTCTAAAGTCCTATATGGCAACGTCCAAAATGGTGAATTAACATAAGCGATCATGCTATAAGGATGCACGCTAATGAATGTTTTGTGCATGCAGAGTAAGTATATCATGTAACCTGTATTGATACAACTACGAGGGAGTCGGCTATCGGTAAGAAAACACTTGAATGTGTTATATTTATTTACATGTTAGTTCAACCTGACTTCTTAACATGTTAATATCAATAATGCTAAATGTTGCCTTCCTATGAGTACTGTTGTAACCTGTTGAACATGATAACACCAATGCTGCTTCAATGATGACTTGTTATGAACACTGCTTAATCATGACATACATGCCAAACTGTTGCTATAAAAGTGAATTATGAGAATACATGTTGCCTATGATTTATTGTTGCATCCACATGAACAATACTACTACATGTTCATATATCTTTTCAATGATTACTACTCATGAACTGTAAACTGATGCAAGGTCCTAAATAGAAAGATCACTCTTCATAATATTTGCTTACATGACTACTTAGTGTTGGTTTAGGCGAGTGGGCTGGTTCTGCTCGCCAGTACATAGATGATGTACTGACCCATATTGTGGGCACTCTTTTTAGGTGCTCGTGTTTGGGAAGTTTAATACGCAAGTGTGGCATTGATTAGTCCTGAGGCATCGAAGATTTATTGGGCATGCAAAAGCTCTCCTTGCAAAAGATAAAGTCTTATGTTTATAAAGGGTATAATGTATGAAACATCATATATTAGTTATACTAGTGAGTTGTAAACCAAGTCGGCATATCCAGTTGTGATTCAATGTATCAAATATCCAATGTAAGCCTAATGGCAGGCGTTTCAGTTGTCTATCAATGTAAAGTGAGATGTGTTATATGCCTTATATTCTACTGCAAGCCTTGTACTCTACTTCAAATATCAATAAAGAGAACTTATTTCTACATATCTCTTTGTGACTTCAAGTTATCTGTTTATCTCTGCTGCTATAAATCAGTAATGTGTTTCTATCCAGTAAGAAAGATATGTCCTCATTATTTTTAATTTTTTTGCTTGTACCGTTGTAATGTGTTCATATTTAAAGATTATAAATTTGTACCATATTTGCCTTATACAAGTGCAACACCAGACTTGTACGACATCACGCCCAAGCGAGGACGATCGGTTCCCAGAAATAAATGTGAGGACGAATGACTCTGCGAAACTGGGGCATGACTCCATATCCAGTCCAAGTGATAGGCATGTGAGAACATGTTCCGAATATTAGGCCTCAGCCACTGAGGCTCACAAGCTCCTCAGCAGGCAAACACCCATGGCACCATGTCGTGGTGCCCTATGCAAGCAATAAAATAACACCAGAGGTCTGCTATAGAGACTATAACAAGCAATAGTGTAACTACCACTTTTCTAAAATAAGGGTAATTTTGAACTTTTGTAAAATTGATCATGTTAGTTATTAAATAATGGATTTAAATCATGTTAATGATAAATTGGTGAATTTTTGATTATTTTAAAATTATTTATTTTGGTGTATTGTAACTTTAGTCTTTTACTAGTGAAATCTTAGAAACAACTAAGCCTAGAGACTAACCATGACCATGAAGACCTAGCTAATATGATTGGATTAGTAATTAGACTCTAATCTAGCTAGGAATGACTTAGAAACTATTTAGAGATTTAAATCAAGGCGCTAGTTTGGTCCTTTAGCTTAAGGGCTTGATTTTACAACATGGAAAGGGCCTTTGGACTATTGTAACCCAACCAAACCCGAGCCTACCACCCTTGTCCGGCCATACCTTGATTCTCACCCCTATATAGATCATCATTAGCCCCTATTCATCTCTTCTACAAAGAAACCCTAACCCTAATTGTGTTCTTCCCCAAATTTTTCTTCTTTCATCAAATCACCTCCAAATTCAACCAAACCATTTGCATTGCACTCCACTTGTGTAGAGGAGGTCTCTATTAGCTAGCTAGGAAGGATTTGGGGCAATTTGACTATTGGATTTGGTGGGGAATCATTTCAAGGGTATTTTTATTAGGATTCTAACTCCCAATTGGTAAGAGCCTCTAAACCTTTCAAATTCGTGTTTTCTTTTCATAGATGCTTTCATTTAGGGTCCCCTTAACATTAGGCTAAGTTTGGTTCGAATTCGAATCCATTTGGGGTGTGTTTCGTAAGAGTATCAGATACGTGTCTCAAGTGTTCGATGAAATGCCCCTTAAGACTTTTTGTTCTCTAATTTCTAAATAAGTTATATATTTGGATAGCCTATTAACTTTAGATCACAATAGTATAGGACTGAGTCAATTTTGAGGTGTTTTGCTGTGTCATATTGGACACGGGGACATGCAGCCACGGATGCAGTGGCTACAGTGCATCCCCTGCTACTTCTGTGTGCGTACTCACTGGATATGACATAAATTTATGTGCTAACAACTGTTTTGGGTAGGAGCCATGACTGACATGTAACCATGGTACTGTGGGTTAAATTAATTATTATTTCAATTTATGGCATTAGCCACAGATTTCAGTCGAGCACATTCACTTGGACACTCTGTGTTCAGTTGCACTGTGACACACTATGTTGTACACTTGTTCTTAGACATGTTTTGCTTGGACACTCTTCTCCTGACACACATTGACACATGTTGTCGACTGCACACTTGTTTTGACACACTGGTATTTACATTCAATTGACACTCGATCACTCAAATGAACACCTCTGTTCGTTTGCACTATAGCACTTTACCTTTCTGTCACATATGGCACTCTATGGACACTTGCATCGATACTACATCTTGACACCATGACATATTCATTCGACACTCGATATTGATACTATGACACATTGACACTTCACCTCTCACCACTGCCTAGTTTAGTTCATTGGTTATTTTTACTTCTAATATTCAGAGATGCACTAAAATACCATTAGGATATTACATTTCCTGTTTTCACCATGTCCTGTTCATACCACTGAAGTTTCAACCAATAGATTATGGTTCAGACTCTATATTTCCTGCATAACCCAAACATAGCCTTTATTTTGATTCAGTATGACACCTTTGCACTGCCCTGCACTTTTTAGCATCCTTTGATACATCCATGTATCAGAGACTCAAATCAGCCAAAGAACTGAAGTAAGTTCAGAGCTTGAGTTTACTACCTGACCATTATACTTTGCTTGTTTGTTGTACATCCTTTCATTAGACACATTGAACATCCACCCCTTGTTGCATTCACTTAACACCACCATTGCATTCATTCACCCATTCACCTTTCACTTATGTTTGCATAGCACTCACACCCCCTTGCATGTGCAGCAGATCCCCTACCAGTTTTTGTTATTTGCATTTGAGTTTATATCATGTGTGGGGTTAGGCTTGAGCTTGCAGGTTCTGTTTCTGAGTTGGTATCAGATGTTTTGGGGGTTTATGTTTATACAATTGAGTTAGGATATTAGCTCAGATTCTGAGATCAGTATGTAGGTTATGAAGAACAGATGGCAACTCTAGAGGGGGTGAATAGAGTTATAGCAATAATAACCAATTAAAATTTCAACTCTTTCACGATCTAAAATTAATCAGAGTAAATACAAAAAATAAATAAGGAACAAGAGAGCATACGCAAACACAGCCGATTTTAACCTGGTTTCCCTCGTGGAGGACTAGTCCAGGCCTGAGAACTCTAGCTCAGGATTAAATCCACTATTTGTGAAATAGTAGTTACACCCCGTGCCCTTACTTCAGAAGAGCACGTCAACTTCTTACAATGGATCGCAGTGGCGATGCTTGGAATTTTCCAAGCTACTTCTTGAACTCTTGCACAAGACTCCTAACTGAGAGATGCTGAGCACTCGAGACTTAGGAAACTTGTGGCTAGTAGATGAAGAAGGGTGTGGCTTATATTGAGCTTAAGAGAGAAGAGAAGAGAAGATTGGATGAATGAAAATGAGAGAATTCTTGGCCTATTTATAGGTTTTTATCGGGCAGAATTCGGCCAGAACTCTGGTAGGAATTTTCAAAAATTTGGCCATTGGACAACTAGCAACCAGCAAGCCCTAAAAATTAGGCTGCTGATTTTTAGGGGACAGAGTTCGGCCCGAACTCTGTGTGGAGGCAGAGTTCGGCCCAAACTCTGTCTCCAGAGCACAGAATAGGTCCAAGGGTCCAGTGGGCTGATTTTGGATGTGGAGCTTTATGGATTTGGATAGGTTATGGGTTGAGTCTCAAGAGCCCAGCATAACTCAGCTTACAATCATTCTAGACTCAATAAAATATAAAAGTACAGACTCGAAAAATGACTCGTATCTGCAAAAAATGAGCTGTCGTCTGGCTTGAACTGATGTAGTCGTCGTGTGTCGTATTGAATTATCACAAGTATTATTTAGTCAAAGTTATCAATATTTGGTTCACTGTGACTTTGTGTCAACAATCTCCCCATATTGATAATTGACAAAATAATAATTGTATATTCAATATCCATACCTGGACACATATAACGACATAGCTCCCCCATAATTTGTGCCGAGCTTAAGAATAGCTCCCCCATAAACAATGCTGTGAATCTTGTTGGCCTGTTAATAATATTCTTCCAAAAGCACATATAAACCAAGAAACAGAACAGAATATACACATATCTCCCCCTTTTGGCATTTAGCAATATGAGATATAAAGAATAACTGGCAAACACACCAAAAAGAGAAGAAACTGCATATAAACTAAGATAATAACCAAGAGTCATAATGACATAGAAACTGATAATAGTACTGCCAAAGTCTCAAAAGCACAACTCATAAAAAGTCTACTACAAATCAAGTACATAAAAGTAACTAAAGCAAAATGCATAAATATAATATAAGATCAGCAGTAGCAGCATCACAAGTGGTGCATATCCATCATCGAGCATGAGAGGGCCCGGCGTCGTCCGAAGCATCAGTAAAGGAGCGACGTGGGTCCACAAAAGCTGCATCCGGATCCATGTAGCGACGAACCCAAGGGTCATCGATACGGAATCCCTCACGACCTGGGTCTCGCTCCATAGGAATGGGCATGGAAGGATGACGAGACATGGAATACCGAATATCATGCAGTGAGTTGCTGATAGCACTCATCTGCAAGGTAGTCCGATAGTCCAGCTAAGTCCATCGATTGTCCTCCAAAGTGAAGCGATCTCGGAGCATGGCCTGAAGAGACTCAAGAGTGACAGGAGGAGGAGGAGGATCCTGTCCGAGAGGAGGGGCATCTGGCTCATCATCAGAATGCTCAGACACTACTAGTGAGCCGATGGCCACCTGAAGTCTCCTTGCCTTAGAGAGAAAGGCAGGGGCAGATAAGAATGGGCACTCATCAAGGGGTACATAGAACGCACGAAAGATCATAGGAAGGTATAATGCATAAACCAAAGATCTTGGTTTCTTCCTACAGTTGATCATCCAATCCATCATTGTGCATGGAAGGTTAAAAGGAACATGGAAGTGGAGATGGTACAATGCTGAAATCTCAAAATAAGTGACTTCATCGGTAGAACCCGCTTTGGGTAGAATGGTGTTGAAAATGATCCGATGAAGCTCATAGAAGTAAGGATTGAGGAATTTTGCCAAGAGCTTATGAGGACGTGTGTTAGGGCTACACAGGTCGTCCTTGAAGCTCTCTAGTGAAATCCCTTCGGGAAAGATAAAGGATCTAGCTTCAACAAGCTTTTCCCAAGAATTAGGCTCTTGAAGCTCAAGATATTCGGCCAGTTCAAAATCATCAAAGGATATATCAATTCCCGTAACTCGTGAATAGATATGAGTGTCATCATGGGTCAAGTCGCAGTAAAACATTTGAATGGCACTACGATAAATGACGGAATTAGAAGTAACGAGTTCATCAAGACAAAGATCATGAAATAATGCATCATATTGTGAGAAAATGGTGAAGTTGATGGGGTATCCCGCAAATACTGGACGTGTCCAAAACTCACTAAACCAATCATTAGAGGCGTCTAGTGATACAAAAATTCGGTCGTCGTAAGTGTTTGGATCATTGGGACGAGGAGGATTGAACAACGGATGGATTTGTTGTTTAATGGCCGGTGCAACGGGTGGTGCAACGGGCGGCTCAACGGGAGGAGGAGCATTCGACGAGGATGCGCCCTCAGTCCGAAGTCTCTTCTCGCGGTTGAGCAATCGAGGGGCCATAACACAATAAAAGTAAAAGAAATTGAGATATAGAAAAGTAAGGAATTATACCTCAAACTAGTGATGAACTATGGAAGAGAATTGGAAAATAAGCCTTCTCCTTGAGTTTGGGGAAGAATGGAGCACAAAAGAGGAGAAAGTAGGGTTAGGGTTTTGATAGAATTGTGTTTGATAAGGTGGAAAGGTGGTAAGAAGGAAGAAGATGAAAGAGAAACCGAATATAGGGGAAGGGTTTCTCTTGGTCGGGTGAAATAATGACCATTGGATCAACATTTTGATCAACGGCAGGGGCTGTTCCCGGTTCTGGAACAGTCGGGCCGAATTCGGCCCGAACTCTGCTAGGAGCAGAATTTGGCCCGAATTTTGGATCCTGGTCACAGAATGGGAATCAGGCAGAAACATGAAGAATATTGGTTAAGTAATTTACAAACCAATATAAGATATGAGTGTGAAGATAGGAAAGACCCAATTAGTAAACAAAAGAGTAATAGAAATTGATTCTGAAGCAGTAATATGAAATTAAAATAATAGTATTTCAGCATGTGATAAATGAAAATGAACCATATAATAAACAAGGAATTATATCGTAATTCAATATTTTGAAGCTGCCATGGGTTAGCTGCAGGGGCCGGATCCCAGCTAACGGTAGTCCTGAGGACTAGTGCACCGTGTCGCTTAGGCTTTTACGCCTTGTTGTCAGAAGGACCCTTTCGGCTTGTACCCATAGCAAGTTCATCATAATAGAATCAAGATATACTCGATATTTGCGCAGGTTTATCTTAATTTACAACAGCTTCGTCTAAGATTCTAAGTTCACGACAAAGAAAATTGAAGCATCTTCGAATAACGGTTTTATGAAGAAGTCTGCTAACTGATGATCAGTGTCAATAAATTCTAAGTTAATTGTGCCATTTAGCTGATGATCACGCAAAAAGTGGTGACGAATTTCAATGTGCTTCGTACGTGAGTGACAAATGGGGTTCTTAGTCAAGTTTATAGTACTCGTGTTGTCACAAAAGATTGGAATATGCATGAAAGATAAATTGTAGTCTTCAAGGGTTTGCTTCATCCACAGAATTTGTGCACAACAACGCCCAGCTGCGATGTATTCAGCTTCTGTTGTGGATAGTGCGACAGAATTCTGTTTCTTGCTAAACCAAGAGACTAAAGCTTTTCCTAATAAATGACACGTACCGCTCGTACTTTTACGGTCGACCTTGCATCCGGCAAAGTCAGCATCTGAATAACCAATGAGGTCAAATGATGTTGACTTGGGATACCATAGGCCCACTGTAACCGTACCCTTAAGGTATCGAACGATACGCTTAACCGCGGTCATGTGTGATTCCTTAGGATTTGCTTGATATCTAGCACACAGGCAAACGCTAAACATAATATCAGGGCGACTTGCAGTAAGATAGAGTAGACTGCCTATCATACCTCGATACTTACGTTGATCTACGGGTTTGCCACTATCATCTGGTTCAAGTTTGGTTGAAGTAGCCATATGAGTGCTGATTGGTTTGACGTTGTCAAGGTCGAATTTCTTCAGCATGTCCTTTGTGTACTTCGACTGACAGATGAAGGTTCCATTTGACATTTGTTTGACTTGCAGCCCGAGAAAGTTGTTGAGTTCTCCCATCATGCTCATCTCAAACTCGGTCTGCATACACTTGGCAAAATCTTAACAAAGAGTTTCATCAGTAGAACCAAAAATAATATCATCTACATATATTTGTACTAAAAGAATAGTGTCTTTGAAAGATTTTATGAAAAGTGTAGTGTCAATTTTCCCTTTTGAAAAACCTTTCTCAAGCAAGAAATTGCTTAGCCATTCATACCAAGCTCTAGGGGCTTGTTTGAGGCCATACAGCGCTTTCTTTAGCTTGAACACGTGGTCGAAAAATTTATGATTTTTAAAGCCAGAGGGTTGTTTTACATAAACTTTCTCCTTAATAAAACCATTCAAGAAAGCACTTTTAACATCCATTTGAAATAATTTGAAATTTTGAAAATTTGTAAATGCACAAAGCATTCGAATGGATTCTAATCTAGCAACAGGAGCATACGTCTCATCGTAGTCGATACCTTCCACTTGGTTGTATCCTTGGGCTACTAGACGAGCTTTGTTGCGTGTGACTGAACCATCTTCATTCACTTTGTTTCTAAAAACCCATTTAGTACCAATAATAGAGTGATTAGCCGGTCTAGGAACAAGTTCCCATACTTAGCTCCTCTCGAATTGGTTGAGTTCCTCTTGCATAGCAGAAATCCAAAATTTATCATTGAAAGCTTCTAAAATGTTTTTAGGCTCAATTTGTGAAATAAAGGCAGTGCTAGCAATAGAGTCTCTTAATGATGATCTAGTAGTTACTCTACGTGAAACCTCGCCGATTACCAAATTTTTTGGATGTGAGGTCTTGAAAGAGAATTTCTTTGGCAAGCTTTCCAGAGAATTTGTTTCGGTTGTGGTGTTCATTGGAGTAGACGTTGATGGCTCAACATCATCATCAAGAGTAGCTGCTGCACTGTTATCTTCATCAAAAGTCACATTGGTAGACTCTTCCACAATTAATGAGCGTTTGTTGAAAACTCAATATCCCTTACTCTTGGCAGCATAGCCAAGGAAAATACCATCGTCAGCTTTGGCATCAAATTTTCCTAAGTTGTCTTTGGTGTTAAGGATAAAACATCTACAGCCAAAAACTCTAAAATAAGAAACATTTGGGGTTCTCCCAAACCAAAGCTCATAGGGTGTTTTCTTCGTAATAGGACGAATAAGTACCCTATTTAAAATGTGGCATGCTGTACTGACAACTTCAGCCCAAAAATATTTCGGAAGTAAAAACTTGTTCAACATGACTCTAGCCATATCGCCAAGAGTCCTATTCTTCCGCTCCACAATACCATTTTGTTGGGGAGTTCTTGGACAAGAAAACTCATGATCAAAACCATTGGAATCACAAAACTTTTCAAAATCAGAATTTTCGAACTCGCCTCCATAATCACTTCGGATTCGAGTAATCATGTAGCCTTTTTCGTTTTGAACTTTCTTGACAAAAATCTTGAAAACTGAAATAATATCACTTTTATAAGTAAGAAAGAAAACCCAAGTAAATCTTGAAAAGTCATCAATAATAACAAAGGCATAGAGTTTTCCACCAAGACTGGCTACTCTACTAGGGCCAAATAAATCCATATGGAGTAGTTGTAGGGGTCTAGTAATGCTTACAGAGTTTATGGAATGAAAAGATGACTTGGTTGCCTTATTCAACTTACATTCGGCACATACGGTATCCTTTTTGAATGTGATGTCGGGCAAGCCTCTAACTAGCTTCTTGGTCGATAGCCTGGATATAGTATCCATATTGGCATGACCAAGACGCTGGTGCCATAGTAACCGTTCATCTTTATGAGCATATAGGCATCTACCTGCATTGTTAGTATCTATAGACAAATAGAAAATATAAATATTGTCCTCTCTTACCCCTTCAAAAGCAATATCTCCTGCTGACCTATCATAAATAAGGCATTTGTTTTGTCCAAAGTTAATGTCATAACCATGGTCAGCAAGATGACTGATGCTGAGCAGATTATGCTTTAACTCGGTCACTAGGCAGACATCCTTTATTACGGGAGATGGAGGATAACCAATAATACCATTACCTATAATATAACCTTTTAGGTTATGCCGAAGGATACATATCCTTCTCTCTTCATCGATAGTGATGCAAAAAGATGTGCGTCTCCCATCATATGCCGCGAGCATCCACTATCGAGAATCCACTTACTCTTAGTTGAGGAGGGAAGGTCCACCTACATCAAGAGTAGATGTGACCTTTGGTACCCAAGTTCTTGAGGGTCCTGAAGAGTTAGTTTTTGGAAACCATACATATATCTTTCTATCTACTAATCTTCTAATTCTACATTGTAGTGAAATGTGTCCATGTAAACCACAATAAGTACATGTAGCATTCCTATTTACATTAGGAGCATGTTGATGATGTCTATAAACAGAATAATGAGGAGAAGTGTGATGATATGTAGATTCAGCATGGTGATGATGACTATGTGGAGTGGCATGTTGATATTATTTATATGGTATGGCATGATGATCTTGTCTATATGGCATGGTATGATGATATTGTCTATATGTAGAGTGATGTTGATTGTGTCTTTGTGCAACATGATGATGATTGTATCTATGTGTAGCATGATGTTTTTGTGACATATGATGATTATTTCTACGTGCATATGGTTTGTGTCCTTTGTGAAAGTGTGTGTACATGTAAGCATGATGGTGAGCAGCATGAGGATGACGTGGTTGACTAGTATGAGTGGTGTCATGCCTTGTGTGTGTCTCATGTGATTGGGTTTGAGGTTGAGCATCCTGTTTTCCTAATTTAGTCTCTAGTTTCTTAGAGACGGCTTGCAATTCAGTAATCTTAGCATTCAAACCATGCATCTTGGTAATAGAAATCTTGTGTCTGCTCTTTTCTTCTGCAAGCTCCGTGTTGAGTGTTGTAATTTCTTGTGTTTGTTGCTCAATACGTGCCTTGGCATCATGTAAGCTTATTTTAATCTTAGATACCTCATCAGTGACATCCGTGGATGTAGTGTCTCTAATATTATCAAGTAATAGAGAAAGACTTTGTATTTCGACTTCATGACTTTTGATTTTGTCCTTGGCTTGTTTGTATTTACCAATGACCTTTTTGTGATCACTAAGTAAATCGGTGAAAGCATCACCAAGTTCATCAAAAGTGAAGTCGTCAAGAGTTTCGTTTGATACCTTGTCGGATGTCGCCATTAGGCACACATTAGCCATATCTTGAGGAGAGTTCTTTTCTTCCTCGGAGTCACTAGCTTCGCTTTCATGCCAAATGCTTGTGTTGGCATATTTCTTTGAGGAGGTCTTCTTGTGTGGCTTCTCATAGTGGTTGCTCTTCTTTAAAAATGGACAGTCTTTTCGGACGTGTCCCGTCTTCTTGCAACCGTAGCAAGTTGGCTCTTCTTCTTCATCTTCTTGTGGTTCCTTCTTTCTTCGATTGATGCGAAGGAATCTCTTGAAGTTACAAACCATGAGGGCTTGATCATCATCTTCTGAGTTGTCGTCATCCGTTTCTTCGGGTTCAGTCCTCCGTCGGTAAGCTTTGAGTGCGATCTCCTTAGCCTTAGGAGCAGGCTCTTCGAAGTCCTTGAGGTCAAGCTCATGAGTCATTAGCTTTCCTATCAAGGTCTCCATAGACATGGTTATGAGATTATTTCCTTCTATGATGACTGTCACCTTAGGGTTCCAAACTTTTGGTAGCCCCCTAAGTAACTTGCAAATCTTCTCGTGATTTGAATATTGCTTCCCAAGCGAGGACAGGGGGTTGATGATGTCGAGGAATCTTGTGAACTTGCGTGATTGTCTCGTTTGGCTTCATCTTGAAAGCCTTGTATTCTTGAGTGAGACGGCTTATCTTTGATTCCTTGACTTGGGTGGTTCCTTCATGCGTCACTTCTAGAAGTTTCCATACTTCGTGGGATGTGGTGCATGTAGATACCCTGTTGAACTCATTCCTGTCTATAGCACAGAATAAAGTATTAATAGCTCTCGCGTCTAGACTTGCCTATTTTTTCTCCTCGTCAGAATATTTGTCATGTGATTTCTCAACGAGATCACCATTGACAACTATTCTGGCGAGCTTTTTGTAACCCTCAGTGACGATAGTCCACTGGTCAAAGTCTAGCGACTTGAGATACAAACTCATCCTTGTTTTCCAATACGTGTGGTTAGTTCTATCAAATAGGGGAGGCCTATGAGTGGACTGTCCTTCACCGTGATTGGAAATTAAGGATTGTGTGGTTGCCATGGATCAGCTCTAGGATGTAAGTCCTTGTAAAGAGAACAGAGCTCTGATACCAATTGAAGAACAGATGGCAACTCTAGAGGGGGGTGAATAGAGTTATAGCAATAATAACCAACTAAAATTTCAACTCTTTCACGATCTAAAATTAATCAGAGTAAATACGGCAAATAAATAAGGAGCAAGAGAGCATACGCAAACACAGCCGATTTTAACCTGGTTTCCCTCGTGGAGGACTAGTCCAGGCCTAAGAACTCTAGCTCAGGATTAAATTCACTATTTGTGAAATAGTAGTTACACCCCGTGCCTTTACTTCAGAAGAGCACGTCAACTTCTTACAATGGATCGCAGTGGCGATGCTTGGAATTTTCCAAGCTACTTCTTGAACTCTTGCACAAGACTCCTAACTGAGAGATGCTGAGCACTCGAGACTTAGGAAACTTGTGGCTAGTAGATGAAGAAGGGTATGGCTTATATTGAGCTTAAGAGAGAAGAGAAGAGAAGATTGGATGAATGAAAATGAGAGAATTCTTGGCCTATTTATAGGTTTTTATCAGGCAGAATTCGGCCAGAATTCTGGTAGGAATTTTCAAAAATTTGGCCGTTAGACAACTAGCAACCAGCAAGCCCTAAAAATTAGGCTGCTGATTTTTAGGGGACAGAGTTCGGCCCGAACTCTGTGTGGAGGCAGAGTTCAGCCCGAACTCTGTCTCCAGAGCACAGAATGGGTCCTAGGGTCCAGTGGGCTGATTTTGGATGTGGAGCTTTATGGATTTGGATAGGTTATGGGTTGAGTCTCAAAAGCCCAACATAACTCAGCTTACAATCATTCTAGACTCAATAAAATATAAAAGCACAGACTCAAAAAATGACTCGTATCTGCAAAAAATGAGCTGTCGTCTGGCTTGAACTGATGTAGTCGTCGTGTGTCGTATTGAATTATCACAAGTATTATTTAGTCAATGTTATCAATATTTGGTTGACTGTGACTTTGTGTCAACAGGTTATGTTATACTTGCAATATCTGATATATATATATATATATATATATATATATATATATATATATATATATATATATTTTATATATATATATATATATATATATATATATATATATATATATATATATTTTAATAGTCTATAACCCATATATTCACATAACCTATATACATTCATATATCTATATAGCTAAATCCCCATATAATAACCTATGTATATATGTATCCTATAAATAACAAATATATATATATATATATATATATATATATATATATATATATATATATATATATATATATGTTATTTATAGGATACATATATACATAGGTTATTATATGGGGATTTAGCTATATAGATATATGAATGTATATAGGTTATGTGAATATATGGGTTATAGACTATTAAGTTGAGGGTTTCAATTATATATGGGTTAGAAGTTTAGATTTGTGGATCTTTGGTTCAGATCTGAACAGTTGGGAGAGGATGTGGGCATTGATATGAGATGGGTTTATATGTCATGAGTATATATGAGGGTTTATCTTCATATATTGTGTGTTTACAGTATGTGGTTTCAGTTTTCTGAATATAGGTGGGGTTTTGTGTGGAGGTTTATAAGTATATGTTAGATATATAGAGTAGTATGAGTGATATGTTAGGTTGGTATATCTATATATAGATAAGTATGTGGGATATATATTCGTGAGTGTTATGTATATACATAGAGTTATATTCATGTGTGTAGGTTGCTAGCTACCTATGTAGGATAGGTGCTATCTGTTGATGTGAGCTTAATAGGTATATATATATATATATATATATATATATATATATATATATATATTCAAAATTCAGCCCTCGGGACCCGAGTTCCCCTCGGGTTGTCCCCCCCCCCCCCCCCCCCCCCCCCGCCCATTGGCCACGTGCCCCCACCCTCGCTTGCTTTTTCACTTTTTTGATTTCGTGGGTTTGAATTTTGAATCGGGTTCCCGCCTGTGGGGCCCGATCTAGGTTTGGTTTCCATTAATAAAAATATATATATAGGTTATTATATAATATGTGAGGCTAGATAAGTATGTGGGTTGCTTGTGCATTGTATAGACATGATTTCTGTGAAGGCTCACGACCTTCTCAGAGAATCCGTGTCATAACGTGTCATGGTTGAGTCTACTGTATCAGTCGGAAGCGGAGAGTATTAGTGTAGATATGTGGCCATTACCCCTATTGTGCAAGTATTGATTGTGAGTGTTAATCATACACCCCACGTATGATTAACCAGACCATAAACATTGTGCAAGTTCCTAACCCGGCCACATGTCAAAGCTAGTATTCACTCATATAGATATTATGATTCTTGACTCTTGTACATGATATGATCAGTTTTTTTGCCATTGCTCTAGCTATAGTTTACAGCTTAACCTTGCTATGTTACTTTCATGTACTTTCCATTTCACATGTATATTCTCTCTATTTACTGCTACATATTCTTTATCCTCTAACTAGAGTTGTTATTGGAGATTGTGCTCGTTTTCATCCTGACAAAATAACGTTAAAATTTTTACAGATAACTTGGAGGATCACATCTAGCCTAGAGGACACCAGTAGTGCTTGGAGTAGACTGCTAGGATTGTTGGGTTCTGTCTTTTAGTTTCTTGTTCTATTTGAGTTGTACTCTGTTTAGTGTTGATAACACTTAAACTCTTTAATTCTGGTTCTGTATTAAACTTGTGGTCTTTTCTTCCCATATCATTTTGTACTTATATTCATCTTAGTTTTTGTGATTGAGTTGTATCCTTCTGAGATTGTCCTCCGCTTGGAGAGTATATCTTATTAGACATATTAATTATATTGTCTTAGATGTTGTTGAGACCTAGGATAGCGTTCTACCGCCGATTCTGCGGCATAGGCTGGACGTACCCACGGTCTCGTGCCCTTACACCCAGTGCAGGTCATGACACGTTTTTAGTGGTGGCCCATGCAGTTTGAGATTCGTATTACTGCAATATCGTGGTAGCATAACAACTTAGTTGTACTATTACGAGCCAGTGATAGAATATAGGAAGTAAGGTGTTAGAATGAGATGATACTCAATCACAGTTAGAATTCCTTGAGATATTCATGGGACGACCCTTGAGAATCTCATTTTGAACTTTGATTTAAAGTCCTTTTATCTTGTTTTGTTCACCCTTACTCCTTGTTATTGAATTTGATTTTGATGGATCGTTGTTGATTTTGATTTTTCTATCGAGATGAATTTTATGGCCTGAGTTATGGTATCTTCTGATAACATATGTTGACGTGAATAACAGGGATGGTAAAACGTCTACTTGGTTATGGAGCCTAGAGTTTATCACAGTTATATTCGCCGACGTGGCGAGAACGTAGAGACCTGACTTCGGATGTATATATATTGATTATGAGATTTGAAATTACTCGCAGCTGTAATAGTCGACGTAGCAAGGATTCCAGACGACATGATTACAGATGTGCATATCCCAGTTATGGAATCTACCGTTTATCGCAACCTTGCTTACTGGCATGGCGAGGATTCTGAGTATCATGATATTGGACAGACGCATATGATTATCAGATTGTATCTTAAAGGATCACCTCTACCATTTTACTTCTGTTAAATAGATTCTTAAAGTATCACCTCTACCATTTCACTTCTGTTAAATAGATTCTTTTCCATCATCAATTAACTTAGGAGTAGGGATATTTTAGTTCTTGTAGAGCTTATTCATATGTAGTTTTTTCATAGTATAATGATTTGATGGCTTGTATTAGGTCTTTATCTTAGAGATGATAGTTTAGCTCTAGCATTAGAATAGTAAACCATTGTAGTTAATTCTCTGTTATTTATTATAATCACCAGTTTTTATACAGGATGTTAGTCTGTCTTACAGTCTTGATTATTTATTGTTTTCTATCTATTTCTAGAATGGCATCCATGACCAGAGCCCATCGTCTGAGAGCAGCTGCAGCTCCAGTTATGACTGAGAGCGTGCTTCCACCTCCTATTGCTCAGGTGGTAGTGACCCCTCCGGCTGACCAGAGGGTAGTAGCACCTCTTACCATTGAGGAGGTGGTTGTTTGCCATTGATTATCGAAGAACAGAACAGTTCTATAGGAGGACTAAAATTTGATTCACAATTACAAACTCGCTTGTACAAAAGAGAGCCTAGGAACAAAACCTAGGAAAAGCAATCTAAAGTATAATTGTTTTGTTTTTTGATTTTGGAGGGTAACGGTAGAGGCTCGGGAAAGTAATATCAACTCTGCCTTACTCCTTGGACGATCGAACGCGACCTTGGCTCCGACGAAGAAGTGTTCTCTTGCTCTGTGGGATGCTCTCTGTGTATATCTCCTGCTCTGTGTGCTTTTTTCTGTCCCCTTGTGCAAAGGAATAATCCCCTGCTATTTATAGGACTTTGGGATGAGTGGGGTATGTAGTAACTGTGCCTTAAAAAGTGGACGGTTAGGGATTATTTAAGATTAACTTTGATCTGTTTGTTGGGAATCAATCTGGGCCATTGTGTCGGTTGTAAAAATTTGCATTGTTATGATTTGTTGGTTGCAATAAATCTGCGTGGATAAGTCTCAGTCAATCTTCTGCCACGTGTCCCAACTGCCATTATGCTGCGAACCGCATGAATGGTGCGTCATGGCAGAGGCGCATGAGGGTGGCCTCACAACTGAGCCGCATGAGGTTGGCCTCACAACTGAGCTGCATGAGGGTGGCCTCACAACTGAGCCACATGATGATGGCCTCACAACCGAGCCGCATGAGGGTGACCCCACAACTGAGCCGTATGAGAATGGCCTCACAATCGAGCCGCGTGAGGGTAACCCCACAACTGAGCCACATGAGGGTGGCCTTACAACTGAGCCACATAAGGGTGGCCCCCATCTGAGCCGCATGAGGGTGGCCTCATGTCAGAGCCGCATGGAAGTCCTTGAAGCGATCCGCATAAAGAGCTTTGGAATTGGTGGATCGTGCCAGCTATAAAGATCTTCCTCGTCTCTCTTGGAGCACGTCATTATGTCAGAGTCATCATTTTACCTTTATGTCAGAGCTGTCAATCCTTTGTGTCAGAGCTGCCGCATTACGTCAGAGCATTTAATGAGCCAGCTGCACAGAGTAGTTATGGCCAGCTGTAGAGGCCTATTTTGAACCGCATAGGGCCACGTGGCTTTTCCCTAGCCGCATGGAGCTATCGGGAACTTTCAAGCCGCATGAAGCTCTAAGGGACTTTTGAGCCGCATGAAGCTCTAAAGGATTTTTGAGCCGCATGAAGCTCTAAGGGACTTTTGAGCCTCATGAAGCTCTAAAGGATTTTTGAGCCGCATGAAGCTCTAAGAGATTCTTGAACCGCATGAGACTCCCCCTGTTTTGAGCCGTATGGACTTTTCTATTCTTTTCCATGCTTCTACAAGACCCCCTTCAAAGTTTTCAATTTGTAAAATTGAAATGCTTTGAATAAGAAGCATGGCTATGTCCGCATAAGTTCTTTTTACCGTATAGACTCCTCTGGCTGCATAGGATGTTCTGGCCGCATGGATTGTTCTGGCCGCATGGACTGTCCTTCATGCCACGTAGGCATCTCATTAATTGCCTTTGATTTGCTTTGATTTAAAGTCATCTTTTGGGATAGGATCCCAAGAGTCAGCTTTAAATATTTGGATTTGTTCTTAATGATTACGAGTAATCTTTTGCATGCAGGGGATAGAAATCCAAGAGTCGGCCTTATCTTCTAGGCAGTGCGTAATACGAAGCGTCCACCGATTCGCATGCCCCTTGTCAGCCTATAAATATGAGTACTTTTGGAAGAGAGAGACACTTTACTTTCTTTTCTCTTCAACTTTTCTTGCCTTTAGTCACCGTCTTCTCTTCCTTCTCCGATCATCAATGGCTCCCAAAGCTTCCTCTAGCACTGTGGCAAAGGGTAAGGAAGCGGCTTCCTCATCGACTGAGGTACCACAGTTCATCCCGACGTCCACCCCGTCATTGATGGTAAGGATATTGGGAGAAATTGAATGAACTCAAAACCCTAACCATCATGGCTATGCCGTATATTTTATGCACGGGCCTTCTTCATCTTTATTGAACTGTTCAAGTTCATTGTGATGAATCCGTATACTGTGCTGCATGTGCCACGTGTACATCTCATGTCAGAGCCGCATAAGCACTTTGTAAACTGGGCTACATAAAGACCCATCGAACTGTGTCACATGAGACCCCACCAAATCATAGCCGCATAGGCTCACTTGAACTGTACCGCATGAGACCCCACCAAATCAGAGCCGCATAAGCTCACTTGAACTGGCCGCAAGTGCACCCACTAAGCAGAGCCGCATAAGCTCACTTGAACTGGCCGCATGAAACCCCGCTAAACAGAGCCGCATAAGCTCATCTGAACTCGGCCGCATGAGGCCCCGTTAAACCGAGCCGCATAAGCTCACTTGAACTGGGCCGCATGAGCACCCGCTAAACAGAGCCGCATAAGCTCATTTGAACTGGGCCGCATGAGGCCCCCCAAAATAGAGCCGCATAAACTCCATTAAATTGAGCCGCATAAGGATCCGCCTGATCAGAGCCGCATAAGCTCAGAAATACTAAGCAGTTCTCCCTGGCCATCTTCTAACTTATTTCTTTTGTCCTTTTTTCAGTAAATTTGCCAGTCAATGCTGCGGGAGAACCTTTTATGGGTCACATCCAATCTGCTGTGGGCTATAGGTTCGACCACATAGTCGAGTATGTGGTGAACCAGCTTCCCAAAGACGAACCTGTGGAGAGGCTGTAAGACATAAAAAACCAGTCCTTCATCTTTATCTCGGGGATGATGAACTCAGGGCTGATGGGGGCAAACATCTGAAGCCTGCGTTCCTCTTCAGGGATGCCTCAACTGTAAATAACTCCCAAGTTCTAGATATATCTGAGGGTTGGAGTTTTACTTCTGACGGGATGGCGATCCATATTACTCTGATGGAGCGTCACTTCCTACTGTCGTGGTTCAACATGCTACCGATGGATAGAAAGATGGAGGATTCCTTGACTCTGTGTCGGTCTGGGATGTTCGTGGGCAACATCCACTATAACAACAACTTGGGTCAGTGTATGCAGGCAAGGTACCCGTCAGCCGCTACGTGATAGGGTTGGCCCCGGGCAGTTTCTTGAATGTGCAGGGTCCCAATTTCAAGTTCTCTCAAGCTGATACTTTTCTGAACCAGCTTGCTCGGAAGGGGTCCTATCCCGTTGGCCGGTTGTCGCTACCGAGTTGGGTAAACCCCATCCCTTTATGGACTAACCTGTCTACGTGGATCGTACGGGAATACGAGGCCCTCCTGCGCGAGATTAGACTCTACCATGCTATTCGGGGGCACCAGCTTCGGCTTGTCCATAAACAAGAAATTGTTCATGGCTCTACTGGAGATGTACAACTGCCGTACGGGGACCTTGTTTACACCCGTAGGGGAGATGGGGCTTGCACTCCACGAGATGCATGTCCTCTCCAAGCTGCCTTGGGGAAATAAAGTCTTTGAGGGGTATACCCCGACAAACGAAGAGTTCGAGGATTTAGGGGAGAGGTTTCCGGGCTTTGTTGCCGTCTACTGGAAACTGCTGTGTCATCACAGCACGTGCCAGCAGCTGTCAAAGAAAAAAAATGACAGTTCAAAAGGAAACCTTCCTCACACAAAGGCCTGGCTCACTTATCTTTTTAATCTCGGTGCCTCAGGCCGGTTTTGTCCCCAAACTCCTCGCACTCGGGAGGAGGTACAGGACCAAGTATCGACCGCCAAGAGGGTAAGAACTGCTGGCGACAGATTCGGAAGTCAATCTGACTCTTTTGCTTATTTTTATCAAGACACTCAGCCGTTGTCCGAGAAGGCACTCCTGGCAGGATTCCTGATGGTGTGGCTGTGGAACTGCGTGGTCTCAGGAGGGGCTGGTTCTATTGAGAGGATCAGTCGCAACTTCATCCTCCCTGCTGTGAAGCTGGTCTTCGGGGTCAGACTAGCTCTTCTTCCGGCCATGGTGTGCAGCATACACCGTGGCCTTCGCATTGTCTCGTCCAAGGTCATCGCCCGTGACACGACGAAGGACTTTGAATGTATTGAACTGCCCTATCACTATCTGATGGGGTGGCTGCTGATGTATTGCCGATCTTTGATGAGGCCTGGCCCCGAAGATGGCGTAACTGCTGACGATGCTTTTATCTTCCAGTATCACCGCATGCCTTGGGATTATGAGACTATGCGTGCCTGCCGGATGGCACTGGTAAGAGTGGACAGATACATTTTTTTCGTGTCTGTTCCTCGATTTACTGTTGAGGAAGTGAGGGTCGTTCATCTTGATGGTATTGGGCCTCCCCACTTCTTATCTGACAAGATGCTCCTTTGGCTGCACAACATTCGTCCTTCCCACCTGGTATACCGCAACCGCAATATTGTCTATTTGGAGCCTTACTTGCCCAGTAGGTTCTCCCGCCAGTTTGGGTATAGCCAGTTATTCTTGGACAGTCCTAGCTCTTGCCTGGGTTTTGAAGGTAGCGTCCTTAACGGTATCAGGGCCTGGCACTATTATAATACGGTTCACACCCGTACCAGCTTCTCAGTTTCTGATGCTGAGGAGTCAGGAGAGATCTTGTATTTGGCGGCTCTATACCATGTCATGACGAACAAGCCTCATGTTGGTTTTGACCCGAGTACCAGCTTCATTGTTGGAACCGGCTTGGAGGAGAAGCCCAAGGGGTCCAAGGCGAGAAAGAAGAGGGAGAACACGGTTGTTGTGTCAGACTCGGGTCTACTAACGCGGACAAAGAGGATGACGAGCATGATCCGGATAACTCTCTTCCTCCCGCAGAAGATGTGGTGGCGGATCAGCCGTCTGTCATGCCGGGTCCTTCGTGCAAGCGAAGCTGGCGTGAGTCCGCTGATCGCGGCATAACTTACTCCATGAAATGAGCCACATTTAAGCCTCGCAGGCGGCTCATTTGGGATAGACACGAGGATGTTGACGCCATTTCAGAGGTGAATTGAATTACAACCATCTTTTTCTTTAGCTCTTCTTTTTTCTGAACTATGACCTAATCATTTTTTTCTCTTTAGGCGTCAGGAGAAGGAGACTTTCCAGAGCCGGCTGCTTCTCCTGCGGTCCACTCGGCTCTGACTACTCTAATTAGAGATATGAGCGCCGAGATTCTTACCGCCGGGATTCTTCCAGTGACGGCCGAGGTTCCTCCAGTTGTTGACGTCCCAACCCAGGGCGACGTAGGCTCTGCTGAACCCATCTCCGAGACTGCTCAATTTCAGTCTGGTGACGCTGATCTAGTTGTATCTCCTTTCGGGGTGAATGAGGCAGAGGAACCAGCTGTATTCAGCTCGGATATCGCTGGTGAAGAGGCTATGGCGGCTGTGAGCGAACCTCAGCCTTAGCAACTTCCTCTTGGTAAGATAAGACAAGTCTTGACTAGTGAGGAGGTTTATTTGCTCTATCATCACAACCTTCGGGTTAAGCTGATTGATGGTTACTCCGGACATACAGGTCCTGCTCATTTACTGCCAACGACGGACATTATCAGGGGAGAGTTCGCCAGAGGGGACCTGGTGGAAGAGAGTGTGGCTCCTCCCCCTCCAACTTACATTGAGGGACCTCCCGCTGAATCGAGTTCGGGAGAGCAGGCGGCGGAACGGTCGAGGCAGGGAGAAATGTCCCTGCGCCCTCCTCTATTCATGTGGCTCTAGGGGTCGACCTCTCTGCCCTGCCGAGTCTCCAGATCCTTCAGGCTGCGGAGGAGGAATTAGCCGCTATACAAGCGTCTTTTCGCTCGGAACTTGTTTCCCTCGTGGCAGGGGCATCAAGTTCCGGTGCCTCTTTTTTAACCCTGCCAGCTACCCTTTCTTTGAAGCTGCCTTCTTCGGAGGTTCTGGATGAATCGTCAAAAGATGTAGTTGACAGTTTTTATCGTCACCTGAGGCGAGGAGTTGAGGCTGCGGTGGAGAGGGGGACCTCTTTTGTCTTGGCCCGTCAATACGCCCTGGGCCAGATTAAACTCCTTAGAACCTTCCCCGGTGGGGCAGGGATAGTTGAGCTGCTGGAGCCCAAATTGCTAGAGGCGGATCAGCTTGTGGCCCAGTTTTAAGTACTGCGGCAAGTCAACTTGTCTTCGGTAGTAGATCAGGAGCGTGCCTTCCTCATAACTGTTATGGAGAAGGTAAGGGCCGTACGAGATGCGTCCAAGCCGATTATAATGAAGGACCTCTACGATCTGTCTCTACAGTATGATCAGCTGAGCCGTCGGGGAGAGGATTGTATTGCTCGGGAAGTGGCAGTCTCTCGCGGGATAATCGACACGAAGGAGAAGATCCTCGAGCTCCAGAGAAAATTGGCTTTCTTAGAATATGAGCTCGAGGCCTCCCGCACGGGTAAGGAGCTAATTGTTCAGAAGGTTGACAAAGTCACCCATGCTTTTGCTGACTTGGAGCGTGCTCTGAAGAAGCTTGAAGATGGCTGGCAGGCTCACGCGCATCTGGAGGATACAGAGTGGTTGACTCAGAAGGCCGAGCACCGAGCCAAGCGACGGTTTGAGCGGTCGACAGCCGTACTAAGGGACCGTCTCAGAGAATTATGTATCGCCGAACCATAGTCGACTTTTTCTTTTCTTTCTCTTTTTATGTTTCTTCAACTTTTTTGGCAGGGACGTGGTCCCAAAGAATGTAGTACTTTTGATTTGATTTGAATAAATGACTTTGCTTGCATCTACCTTTATCTGTCGTGCTTGCTGCATTTATGTGTTTGCTCCACTGGAGGCTTTTTCTGTGGACCTGTTACCCTTGGCATACCTTGGTTTTAGATACGGATAATAAGTTTGATAGGGATACCTAGGACAACTCCGCGGTAAGGTGGATATGGAAGTCCTTGGTATCGGACGAAAGAATGCCATGGAACAGCTGGGTTCCAGAGGCATGAGATTATAAGAAAAGAGGCACGTGTACTAGAAAACTTAGTACAACATTTGTGGTCAACTGCGGAAATTTATGGTCAACTGCGGACATTTATGGTCGACTGTGGACATTTGTGGTTAACTGTGGACATTTGTGGTCAACTGTGGACATTTGTGGGCCTATTATCCTTGGCGTACTCTGGTTTTGGGTACGGATAATAAGTCGAGAGAAAACCAACATACTTACTCAGAGGTAATGAGGACGTGGTAAATATGAGGGTTTCTTCGATGGAGTCTTCCTACTCAGAGGTAATGAGGACGTGACAGGAGTGGACACCATAAAGGGTACATAGAACAACTTAGAGGTAATATGGATGTGGAAGTTCTACGTGAGGGGTGGTTTGTTTTTGATGGAAGTGAAACAACTCAGAGGTGACATCGACGTGGTTGTTTCGGGAAATTTGTGGATCTGTTACCCTTTTTATGCACTGAAAGTGCGGGTAATAGATCATAAGGAAAATGCTCTTTTAGGAAGGAAGTTCAGGGGTATAATCATACATAACTTACTACCCAGAAGAGGCGATATGGATTCATTTGGGATGACCAGAGTGAAAGTTCAGCGGTGCTTGGGGGCACATAACTTAACAATCCGGCTGATTTGGGGGACGTCGTTTAGACATAATACTTCTTCAGGAACTTGCCATTGACGGACAATATGAGCAAGTCTCCGTTTTATTTTGCGAGGCGGTAAGCACCATTAGAGAATACAGCCTCGATGACAAATGGGACTTCCCACTTTGGCTGGAATTTGCCGGCGGTTTTGTGAGTCATAACCATCGACCTCCGGACTGCCATAACAAGATCGCCCACTTGGAATGTTCTGAGTTTAACCTTTTTGTTGAAGGCTCCGGAGATGCGGGCTTGATATAGCTCAATTCACTGTTGAGCTAATAGGCACTTCTCATCTAAGGCCTCCAACTCTTGTAGCCGGCAACGGTAATTATCATCCGTCATCAATCGATATGTGAGGGCAACACGGAGTGAGGGGATTTGAGTCTCCAGTGGGAGGACTGCCTCACTCCCATACACCAGAGAGAACGGTGTGTTCCTAGTGGCCGTCCGGACTGTAGTACGGTACGTTCATAAGCATTCGCCAAGCTTTTTATTCCAGTCACATTTGTTGGAAGACATGAACTTCTTGAGCAGCTTGATTATAGTTTTGTTGAATGCTTCTGCCAACCCATTCGTCGTCGGATTGTACGGTGTTGAAGCAACATTCTGGATCCGATGTTTGTCGTAAAACTGATAGAAGGCATGGCTTGCGAACTGCGGACCATTGTCGTGGATGATCCTTCGAGGCAGTCCGAAGCGATAGATGACGTGATGCTTGAGGAAGCTGATCACACTTGATGTTTTTACTTCTGCAAGCGGGACAGCTTTCGCCCACTTGGAGAAGTAATCCGTAATTGCCAGTATGAAGCGGTGTCCTCTGGACGAAAGTAGAGTGATTGGACCAATGATATCCATTCCCCATGCCTCAAATGGCCAGAATGCCACCGTTGGGTGTAAGAATTCAGATGGTTGGTGTATGAAATCTGCGTGGACCTGACAGACTTTCTATTTTTTTGCATAGTCTATCACATCTGCCACCATCGTAGGCCAGTAGTAGCCCATCTGGCGAAGGCAATCTTGCAATTTCGGGCCAGGCTGATGGGCCCCACAGATGCCATAATGTGCTTCACGTACAGCTTCTTTGGCTTCTGTATTGGACAGACATCGAAGCAGTAATCCATCGTATGATCGTCGATACAGCATCTTTGTTTCTGTATCGTAGAAGAATCTGAAAGAATGTCTTCTAATAGAGGTGGCTTCTTTCGGGTTCTCCAGCAAGATTCCATAAACTGCAAAGTCGATAAATGGGAGCCTCCAATCCGGTGTCTCATCGACCGTCAGGGCAGAATAGCTCTTAGCAAATTGGACTTTGTTCTTGGGACAGACCAACTCATGGCCTATTACGTCCACCAAATGATGAGTATATTTTAGGAACGCCAGGGAAGCGGCCAGTCCTGCTAAGGCATCGGCTTCAATGTTTCGGAGTCTCGGAACATGTTCTATGAAGAACCCTTTCAGAGACATAATGATGGCGATCGCTACCTGATGATAGGGGATCATGTCTTCATGATGAACTTTATATGAATCCCGAATCTGATTGACGATTAACTGTGAATCACCATATGCCTCTAGGTACTCTACCCCCAGTTCTTTTACAAGTCGGAGGCCGATAACCAAGGCGTTGTACTCGGCCACATTGTTCGAGCAAGGTTCTGTAAGGGAATATGCCCTGTTGATCACCAAGCCAGAGGAAGAAATCTGTACCACTCCGACCCCAACGACAATGTTGCCCTTGGGCCCGGTTCTCGAAGCACCGTCGAAGAACATTCGCCAGACGGAATCGTCGAAAGACATGTTTGAATTGGCGACCTCGTCTGGAATCTTTTCATATATTCTGGTTGACTCCGAACTTGGATGGGCTGCTAAAAAGTCCGCCATAGCTTGATCTTTAACAGCCTTTTGCGGAACGAAGATCATGTCGTAGGGAGACAATAATATTGCCCAGGTAGCGAGGTGAGAGCTGAGTGCACCCGGCTTGGTCATGAGAACCCTGAGGGGGTTAACTCGAGATATGATATGGCTGGATTGTCCTATAACATAGTGTCGCGTCGTCTGGATAGCGAATACCAGATCAAGACATTACTTCTCCACGGTGGTGTATCTATGCTCAAGCCCAATCATTATTCGACTGAGGTAATAGATAGCTTGTTCATGCCCCGCGTCATTATTTTGTGCTAGTAGAGCACCGAGGGAATGCTCCTTCTCTCATACATAAAGCAAGAACGGCTTTCCAACAACCGGGGCCACCAGAACTGGAGGATTTGACAGATATTCTTTGATGTTGTCGAACGCGCGTTGGCACTCTTTATCCCATACGAATGAGACGCCCTTCTTCATGAGGTGGGTAAATGGTTGACATCGCCCGAAGAGGTTAGAAATGAACCTCCTGATGTAAGCTAGCCTCCTTTGAAGGCCTCAGAGTTCACGAAGACCATCTCCATGATTGCCTTCGTCTTCTCCAGATCTATATGAATTTCCTGAGCAGTAATGATAAAACCCAAGAATTTTCCACTAGATACGCCCAAGAAGGATTTGGTGGGATTCATCTTTAAGTTGTGCGCTTGCATCAGGTCGAATACCGTTCTCAAATCCTGTAGATGGTCTTCCTTAGAGCGGCTTTTAACAGCAATGTCATCAATATAACACTCCACGGTCTTATGCAGGTGATCTCTGAAGATGACACTCATGGCTCTTTCATATGTGGCACCGGCATTCTTCAAACCGAAGGGCATGACTGTGTAACAGTACACGCCAATCGGTGTTCGGAATGATGTATGCTTTTCGTCGTCAGAAAACATATTGATTTGGTTGTATCCTGAGAAGCCATTCATGAATGACATGCGTTTAAAGCCACATATGTTGTCGATCATGATGTCCGTGATGGGAAGAGGGAACTCGTCTTTACGATATGCTTCGTTTAGATTTTGGAAGTTGATGCAAATTCTAATCTTCACATTCTTCTTGAGGACTGGTAGTATGTTGGTGACCCAGTCTGGATGTTGCTCTTTCCAGATGAAGCCGCTGGCTATCAGCTTGTTGACCTCAGCTTCGATAGAATTTATGATGTCTGGACGGAAACGTCTTTGTTGTTGCTTGACCGGTTTTACGTCTGGATGAATATTGAGTTTATGAAGTGCAACCTCGGGGTTTAGCCCTGGCATGTCTTCATACCACCAGGTGAACACGTTAATGTACTCTCTAACGAGTTGCAAAAGCGCCTCCCGCTCTACGTCTGTCAGGCTTTTGCTGACGAAGATTGGCTTTGGAGAGGACTCATCACCGAGGTCAACTTGCATAACCTCATCTTCAGTGGAAGGTTCACGGAGTTCAAAGCATTTCTCCCATTGTGCATCTAGTTGCTGGACCCAGGGTTCTAACTTGAGAAGTTTGGGTACATCTTTGTCTTCTTCGTAGGAAGCAGCAAATGCCATATCGACAGACAGAGCTTGCCTGAATACGTCTCCGATGCTGACATCCGAATCAGAAGTTGGTGATCCGGTTGAGTACGAATGCCAGTCGTATTCCTCATCTGAGCTTTCAGGAGTTGTTGCAGGTGTAACATAACCTAGCCCACATCTGGTCTTGTTGTAATAATCTCGTAGCTTCCTAGCCGGGACTGGCAACTGTAAAAGTAATCACCGACCGGTGTCGTAATTCAAGCCAGGTGTAGTCTCCAAATCATACCCCTATTTTTGCATGAGGTATTTGGATCGGAAGCTATACAGATAGAGGGGCAGTCTTTCGGTGTCGGGTTTGAGATCAACCTCCTCTATCCTTAAGGGCTGTGGGTCATTCTTCCGGCCGAAGATGATTGGGTGATCCTCTCCCTCGACTATGAAGCAAGCGTCTTCCACGGGAGTAAGTTGGTTTGCGGTGTAGACATTTTTCACCTGTGTGTGTAGGTTGGTGCCTATACCGTATTCCATAGCATACATTATACAAAGCTTATTAAGCTCGATGTAGTTCAAAGATAGCCCTTTATTGATAAAGTAAGGTATCTTTTTCAATAGAATTATATCATCTGCAGACGAAATATCAGTGTGTGCAGCCACATACTTGGCCAGCTCTAACTCTTCTTCGGCTACCCCCTATGTCAATGAAGACTGGAAGGACGAACTGGGCAGCTTAATCATCAGGGGCTCCACTGGTGGTGCTGAACGTAGAGTTGTTGGTGCACTAGCGACCCCTAGCTTAGTGCTCGGCTGTCGACTTGTCTTGGGAAGATGAATCGTTATTGGCTTAACAGAGGGATTGAGCTCCTCTGTTTGTTGTTGGCCAGCTCTAGGCAGCCTAATTGTCAGTGGCTCCGTAGTTGATGTCGGCCCTTGGCCAGACCTTGGCAATCGAATTATCATCTGCTCCTTTTATGCAGTGAGCACCGGAAGACCAGTTGTTTATCTATACAGAGTAGCTGTGAGAGGTGTCGTCTTGCCTGGTTTACGGGGTTGGAGATGGATTCTTAAGGGTTCCTCCGGCCCCACAATGGCCTCCGTCTGTTCTTGAATATCCTCCTTGACCAGGTGCCTCTTGGATTTCTCGTACAAGCAAGAATCCGAATAATAGGATTCGACCCCTTTAAATGGATCGATGTTAGCAAATTTCGTCCTCACGAAGCCGTTCTTGTCGACGTACTTGAAGCATTGGTGCAATATGGAGGGCACGATCATGTAATCATGTATCCACGGACACCCCAGAAGAATATTGTAAGAGATGTCTGCATCGATGACATAGAAGGTTACTTTCGACTAAAGGTCGCCAATTTGGCACTTCAGAAGAATCTTTCCGATGGGATAGCTTCTCCCGAAATTGAAACCGCTGATGGCGGTATTGGTAGGGGTCAGCTGATGCATAGGGATGCGCAGATGATAAAGCAGGCTCTTCGGGATAATGCTTATCGAAGAACCGGGATCAATGTACATCCGATCCACCTTGATGTCGCCGACATATCCAGTATAATACAGAGGGCAATTGTACAGGTTGATTTTGATAAGCATGTCCTGCAGAGTGAACACAATATTGGGCATGGCCCCTGTGCAAGCGTTATCCTGGAGATCCAGCGACGAGCTCTCCCCAGTGAGATTAACCTGAGCCAGATATGCGTCGGCATTCTGGAGTGCCCCGCTCAGTGCGACGCAAACATCTTTAGAGAGTCTCAGGATCTCATATAATGACAATTTGGCTAGTGTGTTGGCCAATTGCGCAAGAATGTCAAAATTGTAGGGCCTCTCCAGCCCATGTGGTACGTCTTTGCAGAGCGGCTTGTCAAAGCGGGTCTCCTTTGGCTTCGGCTTCTCGGCCGACGGAGGATGAGAAGGTCCTGGAGCGTCAGCAGCGACCGGTTGGCGCTCTTCAGCCGAGTTATCCGGTGTAGGTTAGGATTGTGCACCAGACCGGGTGACGACAGCCGTAGCTTCTTCAATATCTGTCGAGATTGTGCGGCAGGACTTGACTTTCCTACCCTTCTTCTTGCCGGTGGAGGGTGTTGCGGGATGAGCCACTTCAGGTACCAGGTCTGGATGGACCCACATGACCTTCCCTCGTGATGTGGTGAGAGGCACTAGACCAGCAGCCTGGTCTCAGAGAGGTAAAAGATTAGCGACCTCCATCTTTACCCGGGGGACGGGTACTACTCTATCTTGAGTCTTTGTCGGAGGTAAGTTTCCAAATTGGACAGACACCATATTGGCAGCGACCGTCACCTCTTCGAAAACAATAGCCAGGGCCTTGGAGTCGATGAGGTTTTGGATGTACCGCTTCAGTTGGAAGCAGTCTTGAGTGGTATGGTAGACGTAGCGATAGTAGTGGCAGTACTTGGGGCTCTCCATCTCTGCAGGACGAGGTTCACGCCTTGTATGAGGGAGCTGAATTCGATCTCCTTGTATAAGCATGTCAAGGATGGGCTTGACATGGCTGTCTTCGAAGGAGTAAGTCATCTGCGGCCACTGCTTCTCTGCCGGCTTCGGTTCAGTCTTCTGGGCTGTGTCGGCCACCATAGCCTGTTTGCCTTTGTTGTCTCGGTTGTTGGAGGAATTATCATCGTTGTTGTTGTTGGTATTAGGGTGTTTGCCCTTGTCCTCTCCTTCCGAGAAGTGCAAGCCCAGTTGACGAGCTTTCTTCAACTTGTCTTCTGCGCTAGTGGCGCTGATGATGAAAGTCTTCCAATCCTTGAATTGACTTTCGCCCATCCAGAGGCTGATTGTGGGAAGTAGCCTCTTTTGGCAAATTTCAATCAAGGAAGTGTCCGGATTACCAGAGGGCAACTTCATCGCGGTTTGGCAAAACTGCTCAATATAGTTCCTTGTCAGCTCCTTCTCGCCTTGGACAACGTCCATGAGAGTTGACATTGTGACATCCTGTCCCATCTCATAGAACCTCTCCAAGAACATACGCTTGAAGATGGCGAAGGAATGAATGCAGTTGTACGGCAAATTGCGGTACCAGTCGAATGCGACCCCTTCTAGTGCCCCAATAAACAACCGCATAAGGATAGCGTCGTCATGCAGCAGATGATCTATTGTGACCTCAAAGTAGGTCACGTATCGGCTTGCAGAGGTCTTTCCATCATATGGATTAATGTTGGATGTCTTGCACTGAGGAGGGAAGTGGACATCGCTCCATGCAGCGGGATACGGCTGTCGTATCCTAAGGTCTTGAGAGTTTTCTCGGGCATCGAATATTACCCGAAGCTCTTGGACCTCTCTTCTTGCCTCCCTAGCCTCGTCTGCAGTGGTAGGAGCCATCATTCGAGGTGGATTGTCACCCGAGGTTGGTGCAGTTGTGTTTGAGTCTGCATTGACGGCGGGACCCATGCTTGTCTGGCCAGGCGTCCTTTCTTGGAGAGTCGACAGAGCTGCCTTAATCTCGTCTACTGATTTGACCAATGTATGAAGTATGGCCTCAAGAGTGTCGAGGCGCTGTAGATCGCTAGGACCGTCCTGGTCATTCTCAGTCATAAATACTGTTCTCACACGGGGAACAGTGGAAGGAACTGTAGAGGATGTGCTCTCTGAATCATACTCTTGAACGGAGAAGTCATCGGGATATGTAGGAATGTTCTCCTCCGGTTCGGACTCGAAGGAAGTGTTACCCCCTGCATCGGAGGTTGCTTAATCTTCGGACCCATGGATATTTCCAGGGGTATCTGGTTCTGTTGCATCTGTGGGGGGAACTGTCTTCCCTGGTTGATCTTTTTGGAATATCGGATTGTCGTAGATGTTTCAGGGAGTGCTATCCCCAGCTTCGGCTACCCCCAGAGATGTAGATGACGAATCTCCAAGTGTTGAAGATTTCATCTTAGAGCGGGTGCCCTGATAAACTTCTCCTGAGGTGGTTGTGGACAGCCGCTTAGACGCGAGTTTTCTGGCTACGATGGTTGAGATCGTCGGGCTTAAAACATTAATCTTCTTCCCCGCCTTGCCGGTAGGGATCTTCTGAGTAGAATGACAGGAGGTGACATAAATCACCTTGTCTCCTGAGCTTCGTTGCAGGAGCGGTCCTGGCTGCTGCAGTCGTTGGAAGATGGACTGCCGGTCCTCTTATACTGCCACCTTGCTGCAGCAGCAGTTAACAATGACTTGAGTGTAGTGATGTCCATGAAAGAACTCTCTGCACACCAAGCTTTCTTCTCTTTTCTTGCGTTTGTGCAGAATCACATTACGAAAGTCACTCGTTTTGTGGTCCCGAGAGTCCTGAGCTCACGAGTGTGTTGGCACCATGTTTGCTCCCTGATTAGGAGACTCTTGGAAACCACTCTGTCTGTTTGCCGCCAGGGGCTGGACACGGTCAGTTCTGTACAACTTTCCATCAGAGGCCCGCCTAACTGTAAGTGGAGCTCTCTGATGGTAAGAGGTTGGGACAGCTGACTGAGCTCGACGAGCCCGCGCTGCCCTAGACTTCTTCCCTCTAGAATCCAAGGGCACATAGTAGGAAGAGTCCAAATTGTGTCGCACAGAGTCTGGCACATTCTTATTTAAGCATTTGTGATTAGGACCGCATGAGATGCGGTCAAAGACTGACCCTGAGCCGCATGGAGCAGATAGTCTACGGCTGGGATTGGTGGCCGCGTAGGCTGTCTGCATCCGGCTGGCATATGTGGCCGCATAAGCAATCTATATGCGGCTGGCATTCGTGGCCGCATAAGCAGTCCGCATGCGGCTGGAAGTCGTGGCCGGATGAGCCCTCTCCATGCGGCTGGCTGTTGCGGGCGCATGAGCCTTCTCCATGCGGCTGGCTGTTGTGGCCGCATGAGCCTGCTCCATACGGCTGGCTCTTGTGGCCGCATGAGCCTTCTCCATGCGGCTAGCTTTTGTGGCCGCATGAATCTTCATGCGGCTAGCGCCCTTATGCGGCTTCTTGCTGAACCACATAGAGTCCCTCTTTGTCCCTGTAAGTCCAGCATCGTAGTATTTTTCTCTGCCAGACTTGGGGACAGCAGAGTCCTCTACAGTCTGAAGTGGGGCCGCAAGTGAGTCTTCTTCGCCATCTTGGGCAGCAGAGAACACTTCTTCCAGAGCTTAGGGAGGAGCAAATGATTTGGACCTCCACTTCCTGCGGGCCTTCTTCGTGCGGGCTCGCTTCTGGACTGAGCCAGCGCTCCCGTCGGAGAGCATTTCTTCAAACGCCTGCTGGTCGAAGCGAACGACCAGCATCTGTTGCGTGGAGCCAAGTTTGGCTACGTCCAATTGCGTCACCAACTTCACAGCAGTGGAGAAGTTAGTCCCCAACAGAGTCGCCATCGTGTTTGCCATTGATTATCGAAGAACAGAACAGTTTTATAGGAGGACTGAACTTTGATTTACAATTACAAACTCACTTGTAGAAAAGAGAGCCTAGGAACAAAACCTAGGAAAAGCAATTTAAAGTATAATTGTTTTATTTTTTGATTCTGGGGGTGACGGTAGAGGCTTGGAAAAGTGATATCAACTCTGCCTTACTCCTTGGACGATCGACCGCGACCTTGGCTCCGGCGAAGAAGTGCTCTCTTGCTCTGTGGGATACTCTCTGTGTATATCTCCTACTCCGTGTGCTTTTTTCTGTCCCCTTGTGCAAAGGAATAATCCCCTGCTATTTATAGGACTTTGTGATAAGTGGGGTGTGCTATAACTGCGTCGTAAAAAGTGGACGGTTGGGGTTTGGTTAATATTAACTTTGATCTGTTTGTTGGGAATCAATCTGGATCGTTGTGTCGGCTGCAAAAATCTGCATTGTTATGATTTGTTGGTTGTAATAAATCTGCGTAGATAAGTCTCAGTCAATCTTCTGCCACGTGTTCCAACAGCCATTATGCTGCAAGCCGCATGAATGGTGCATCATGGCAGAGCCGCATGAGGGTGGCCTCACAACTGAGCCGCATTAGGATGGCCTCACAACTGAGCCACGTGAGGGTGGCCTCACAACTGAGCCGTATGAGGATGGCCTCACAACCGAGCCGCATGAGGGTGACCCCACAACTGAGCCGCATGAGAATGGCCTCACAACCGAGCCGCATGAGGGTGGCCCCACAACTGAGCCGCATGAGGGTGGCCTCACAACTGAGCCGCATAAGGGTGGCCCTCCATCTGAGCCGCATGAGGGTGGCCTCATGTCAGAGCCGTATGGAAGTCCTTGAAGCGATCCGCATAAAGAGCTTTAGAATTGGTGGATCGTGCCAGCTATAAAGATCTTTCTCGTCTCTCTAGGAAAATGTCATTATGTCATAGTCATCATTTGACCTTTATATCAGAGCTGTCAATCCTTTGTGTCAGAGCCGCCGTATTGCGTCAGAGCATTTAATGAGCCAGCTGTACAGAGTAGTTATGGCCAGCTGTAGAGACCTATTTTTGAACCTCATAGGGCCACGTGGCTTTTCTCTAACCGTATAGAGCTATCGGGGACTTTCGAGCCGCATGAAGCTCTAAGGGACTTTTGAGCCGCATGAAGCTCTAAAGGATTTTTTAGCCGCATGAAGCTCTAAGGGACTTTTGAGTCGCATGAAGCTCTAAAGGATTTTTGAGCTGCATGAAGCTCTAAGAGATTCTTGAACCGTATGAGACTCCCCCTATTTTGAGCTGCATGGACTTTCATGTTCTTTTTCATGCTTCTACAGTAGTGGCAGCCTCACCGGAGAGTTTTCAGAGGTGCAGTTTCGCCAGAGACCGAGAGTCTTCCTCTGCCTTCTAGATTGGTACCCCATACCATGTTCTCGGGAGGTTTGTTTCCTGATGGAGCTCAGATATTCGAACTTCTCCGAGATGTGTTAGAGACACAGAGAGTTCAGGATGAGATCCTGAGGGAGCAGAGTCATAGGATCCAATAGCTGTGGGACCTAGTACATTCTCGAGAAGAGCCTAGTTTCAAGAGGGCGAGGAGCAGTGTATACCCAGAGCCTCAGGAGTACCCAGACTTTCAGCCTAGACCATCCTATCCAGTCCAGATTCCTGCCCAACAGAGGCCAGCTGAGCAAGTGCCTACGTGTGTTTACTGTAGGAAGCCTAGGCATATATGGGACCACTATAGGAAGAGGAGAGGGGTGTGCATGTTTTGTGGGTCAGCTGCACACATGCTGCGAGACTGCCCTACTGTACTTGCCAAGGCCCCACCTCCAGAGGGAGTTCTAGTCACCAGACCTAGTTGGAGGTGAGTTCTTGACCTAGTCCTTAGCATGTCTTTTGAGATGTCTTAATGCACCCTACCATTGCTTGTGTGTTTGATACCTTATGACTGCTTTTGATATAGTATGACTAGTGTAGCTAGATGAGACTCTCAATTTATACTGCTTGCCATGACCCTGTATGTTATTCTTTCAATATTTTATGATTTGGATAAAGTTTTCTTAGACCATGATTGTTGGGGGCGTGACCTTAAGAGGAGTACGACCAACCTAAATTTTGAGGATGAAATTTTTCTAAGGAGGAAGGATTGTAACTACCACTTCTCTAAAATAAGGATAATTTTAAACTTTTATAAAATTGATCATGTTAGTTATTAAATAATGGGTTTAAATCATGTTAATGATAAATTGGTGAATTTTTGATTATTTTAGTATTATTTAATTTAGTCTATTGTGACTTTGGTCTTTTACTAGTGAAACCTTAGAAACAGCTAAGCCTAGAGACTAACCATGACCATGAAGACCTAGCTAACATAATTGGATTAGTAATTAGACTCTAATCTAGCTAGGAATGACTTAGAAACTATTTGAAGATTTAAATCAAGGTGCTAGTTTGGGCCATTAGCTTAAGGGCATGATTTTACAACATGGAAAGGGCCTTTGGACTTTTGTAACCCAACCAAACCCTAGCCTACCACCCTTGGCCAGCCACACCTTGATTCTCACCCCTATATAGATCATCATTAGCCCCCATTCATCTCTCCTACAAAGAAACCCTAACCCTAATTGTGTTCTTCCCTAAATTTGCCCATTTTATCAAATCACCTCCAAATACAACCAAACCAATAGCATTGCACTCCCCTTGTGTAGAGGTGGTTTCTATTGGCTAGCTAGGAAGGATTTGGGGCAATTTGACTATTGGATTTGGTGGGGAATCATTTCAAAAGGATTTTCATTGGGATTGCAACTTCCAATTGGTAAGAGCCTCTAAACCTTTCAAATTCTTGTTTTCTTTCCATAGATGCATTTATTTAGGATCCCCCTAGCGTTAGGCTAAGTTTGGTTCAAATTTAAATCCATTGGGGTGCATATCGCAAGAGTATCGGATACGTGTCTCAAGTGTTCGATGAAATGCCCCTTAAGACTTTTTGTTCTCTAATTTCTAAATAAGTTATATATTTGGGTAGCCTATTAACTGTAGATCACAATGGTATAGGACTGAGTCGATTTTGAGCTGTTTTGATGTGTCATATTGGACACGGGGACACGTAGCCATGGATGCACTGGCTACAGTGCATCCCCTGCTACTGCTGTGTTCGTACTCACTGGACACGACACAAATTCATGTGCTAGCAACTGTTTGGGTAGGGTCATGACTAATATATAACCATGGTAGTGTGGGTTAAATTAATTATGATTTCAATCTATGGCATTAGCCACAGATTTCTGTCGAGCACATTCACTTGGACACTCTGTGTTCAGTTGTACTGTGACACTCTATGATGCATACTTGTTCTTGGACACATTTTGCTTGGACACACTTCACCTGACACACCTTGACACATGTTGTCGACTGCACACTTGTTTCGATACAACGGGATTCACATTCAATTGACACTCGATCACTCAAATGAAAACTTATGTTCGTTTGCACTATAGCACTTTATCTTTCTGTCACATATGGCACTCTATGGACACTTGCATCAACACTACATCTTGACACCATGACACATTCATTCGACACTTGACATTGACACTACGACACATTCACTCTTGACACATTGACACTTCACCTCTCACCACTGCCTAGTTTAGTTCATTGCTTGTTTTCACTTCCATTGTTCAGAGATGCATTGAAATACCATTAGGATATTACATTTCCTATTTTCACCATGTCCTGTTCATGCCACTGAAGTTTCAACCAATGTATTATGGTCCAGTCTCTATATTTCATGCATAACCCAGACTTAGCCTCTATTTTGATTTAGTATTACACCTTTGCACTACCCTGCACTCTTTAGTATCCTTTGATACATCCATGTATCAGAGACTCAAATCAGTCCAAGAACTGAAGTAAGTTCAGACCTTGAGTTCACTACCTGACCATTACACTTCGCTTGTTTGTTGTACATCCTTTCATTAGACACACTGAAATCTACCCCTTGTTGCATTCACTTAACACCACCATTGCATTCATCCACCCTTCACTTATGTTTGCATAGCACTCATACCCTCTTGCATGTGTAGCAGAGCCCCTACCAGTTTTTATTATTTACATTTGAGTTTATATTATGTGTGGGGTTAGGCTTGAGCATGCAGGTTCTATTTCTGAGTTGGTATCAAATGTTTTGGGGGTTTATGTTTATGCAATTGAGTTAGGGTATTAGCTCAGATTCTAATATCAGTATGTGGGTTATGTTATACTTGCAATATCTTATATACATAGGTTATTATATGGGGATTTAGCTATATAGATATATGAATGTATATATGTTATGTGAATATATAGGTTATAGACTATTAAGTTGAGGGTTTCAGTTATATATGGGTTAGAAGTTTAGATGTGTGGATCTTTGGTTCAGGTCTGAACAGTTGGAAGAGGATGTGGGTATTGATATGAGATGGGTTTATATGTTATGAGTATATATGAGGGTTGACCTTCATATATTGTTTGTTTATAGTATGTGGGTTCAGTTTTCTGAATATAGGTAGGGTTTTGTGTTGAGGTTGGTATATCTATATATAGATAAGTATGTGGGATATATATATATATATTTGTGAGTGTTATGTATATACATAGAGTTATATACATGTGTGTAGGTTGCTAGATACCTATGTAGGATAGGTGCTATATGTTGATGTGAGCTTAATAGGTATATATATATATATATATATATATATATATATATATATATATATATATATATATATATATATATATATATATATAGGTTATTATATAAAAAAATATATAGGTTATTATATAATATGTGAGGCTATATAAGTATATGGATTGCTAGACATATGTGAGAACATGGTATATATATGGTATTGAATATAGGGTATAGGTATATGTTTTGTAGTATCTTGGTATCTTAGCATATAGATTGACCTAGAATGGACCCAATAGGCTTATTTGAGCTTGTTGACTAGAGTTTGACCAAACCCTAGACAGTTGACCAAGTTAGCTTAGATGTTGACCTAGTTTGACTAGAAGGTTGAACAGAGTTGACCAAGAGTTGACTTTGACCTAGAATTACCTAGAATCATGTAGATTGCATTGTAAACTTCAATTATTATATATTTGAACTTTTTATAACCTGTATTGCTCTAAATAGTACTCTGTGACTCCAGTTTGGATATCTATAAATATCAGTTGCTCAGGGTATCAGGCGAGTACATTCTCTGATAATATTTTTGTTTTATGATATCGTCTATATTTTTGTATTTAGTGTAGATATCCTTATTCTGTTGACACATTGTTCACACGGATTGGTATTTGTCTGGATCCCGTCATGAGATGTTATTCCTTGTATTCTTTGGTATGTCTTGTGCAAGCCTTTTCTTGCTCCTTGTGCATTGTATAGACACGATTCCTGTGAAGGCTCGCGACCTTCTCAGAGAATCCGTGTCATAACGTGTCATGGTTGGATCCACTGTATCAGTCGGAGGCGAAAAGTATTAGTGTAGATATGTGGTCATTACCCATATTGTGCAAGTATCGATTGTGAGTGTTAATCATACACCCCACGTATGATTAACCAGGCCATAAACATTGTACAAGTTCCTAAGCCGGCCACATGTCAAAGTTAGTATTCACTCACATAGATAGTATGATTATTGACTCTTGTACATGATATGATCAGTTTTCTTGCCATTGCTCTAGCTATAGTTTACAGCTTAACCTTGCCATGTTACTTTCACATATTTTCCATTTCACATGTATATTCTCTCTATTTACTGCTACATATTCTTTGTCGTCTAACTATAATTGTTATTGGAGAATGTGCTCGTTCCCGTTCTGACAAGATAACGTTGAAAATTTTACAGATAACTTGGAGGATCATAGCTAGCCTAGAGGACACCAGTAGTGCTTGCAGTAGGCGGCTAGGATTGTTGGGTTCTGTCTTTCAGTTTCTTATTGTATTTGAGTTGTACTCTGTTTGTTGTTGATAACACTTAAACTCTTTAATTCTGGTTCTGTATTAAACTTGTGATCTTTTCTTCCTATATCATTTCGTGCTTATATCATCTTAGTTCTTATGATTGAGTTGTATCCTTCTGAGATTGTCCTCCGCTTGAAGAGTATATCTTATTAGACAGATTTATTATAGATGTTGTTGAGACATAGGACATGATTCTACCGTCGATTCTGCGGCGTAGGCTAGACGTACCTACGGTCTCGTGCCCTTACACCGGGTGCGGATCGTGACAAATAGTATAACAACCAAGTCCCAATATGCCATCGAGGTCAAGTAATAAAATAACCTGATATGTCAGTGATGTTCTCCCTACCCCTTGTCTAGATCTAGCAAGCCGAGCCAAGTCCAATATAACAAATCACAAGTACAAGTAACGATATAGTATCCTGTCACGATGTCCATAACCACAAATAATCATGTAGACTCTGTATCATGAATTATGTCAGTGTCCTGTGATCTATCGTATCAATGAACATGAATAAAGTATACGCGATGTCCAGTGTCGATACTCGGTGACTACAAGATGTCATCGGCACCCGAATATAACACGAACATAAAGTATCAACTAATCCTACGTCATCAATGATAATGAATCATGAAAACAAAATGCAATAAATAAAATAAAGGACGATAAATTATAACATTGGCAAGGTACACTTACATGTAGTCTCCAAGTGTTTACACAGCAGTCCGACGTCGGGATCCTCACTAACACCCTCACATACATCTTGATAAAATAATTCTAACTATTAGTGACATGTCTCTGCCATGCCATATATGGACTTACCGTATATAAACCTCATTAAAATATTCTACTATACTCGTCACATTACCTATTTAACTCAATCTAGCATATATAGTATTAAATCTATATGATAAAGTGAAAAATATGTTATTATTTCTAAAAAAATTATATACATTTTAATAAAATTTAGTTTACTTTATTCATAAGAAAATAGGTATCCAAGTCTCATATTGATCCTATATCAATATTCACCGACTTATCTAATAATTTTGTACCCGAAATAACTAATTTTAATCAATTAATAATTCTGGAAAAATTCTATAAATTATATAAAAAATGATTTCCATGATAAAATACTCTCAATAGTTATTTTGGAGAAGTCCCATACAGATCCAAGTCCAAATGGAAGTTCATATTCTAGGTATTTCGATGTTCTGACAATAACACGATGAAACAGAATTTAATAAAATATGTAAACTCAACCAAATAACACAAAAGTATATTGGATGGATAGATCAAGGTGTCTAGAGTACTACCAAAAAATTAGAGTAGTCGAACTGCTCCGCAAGTCACCAAAAACTCGCACGCAACAGAATTGGTCAGCATGGACACACGTTCGTAAAACGGACATCCCGGATAAACCACGCAGAACCACATGGATAGCATGAAGATCAAAATAGACACGTATATCTAAAAGTTAGTTTTGGTTTTGAGGCAAATAGACATCAGAAATTAGATGAAAACCTATTCACAAATCAGCATTCCTGCTGTGACGTTTCGGCCCAAATGCAATCGATTTCGGGGGACTTCTATGTCTCGTACCGACCAAAATAGGGGTTGTGGCTCCTCGAAAAGGTGCTGGAGTGTTAGGGGGTATCTGTGAGGACCCTAATTTTTGGAAAATATTTTTTTTAGTTATTTTATATGATTTCTATTTATTAAATTATATTTTAGTATTAATTATGATATAGATGTGATTTTTCGTAGCTTTGATTATGAAAGCACAAGAAATGCCAATCCTTCGAAACGTTCTTCGTGAGTTTTGAAGTAGACGAGTCCACCTTCAACTTGATATATTATATCTCATCCAAACTTTTTCCCTAACATTCTTTTGACTTTGCACAACTTTGGATCAATTTTAGACCATTTGATTATTTACTGCAATTCTAAACCTAACTTCCAACTTGAGCTCAAAACTCGACATCTATCAAAAGTAGTTGACCCAATATATGATTTTGACCCATTTTGAGCCTACGACACACATGCCAAGGGTGTTCCACTCAATCGAGTCCCCATGTGCTATTTATTTGCAAATGGCAAAAGAGACTCATAGGCTGACTTTTCGAGTTCGATTTGTTTAGAAAATATATTTGGACCCTATCCTAGCCAACTCTACTTTGGGAGAGCCATATTAGGTTGCCATGATTAAGTAGAATTAGTTTAAATTTATTTTGGATATTATACATCCAAATAGGTTTAAATATATTTTTGTATATATAGGTTTATATTTATAATAGCCTAAGTACTATATATTTATATAAGGCTTTAATCATGGTTAAATTTGAGATGCATGTCGAGTAGGAATTTTGGTACGGCTGGTGTAGTGGTGTGCTTTGACTGGCATTTAAGTCATAGTAGGGAAGGCCTAGCCATAGTTGTGTCCCAACTAGGAAAACTAGTCAAAGTTGTGAGTTGACCCATATAAATGATTTAATTAGTTATTAATTATATTATTAACTTTTTATCAGACTCGGTTGTGCTAAACTAGTCGAACTGGCCCTGAACCAAACCCAAGCCTTTGTAGTCATATAGTTCGTCCAAATACGTCCATGTAGATATATATTATATATATTTATATTTATATTTATTTTAAAGGTCTCGAGAGTATATTTTTAAATGATGATTAAATATATTAAATATGTTATTTCTATTGAATGATATTTTACTTGAAAAATAGGATAATGTTTTCCTTAGAACATCTTTGTGAATTTTTGGAGATTTTAGGCTACACATAATTGTGCGCGTATAAGGGAATACAAAGTATGTACAAATTAGGCTTCATAACAATAGGATTTTGTTTATATAAATTTTCTATATAGAATTACTAATTATATATTGCAACAATTCTTTTTTAGAATATTTTGCTTGTATTTGTCACAAATGGTGAACACCCACACACATAGATATTTATATACTATGTATACATACATGGGATATATATATATATATATATATATATATATATATATATATATATATATATATATATATATATATATATATATATATATATATATTTTTTATATATATATATATATATATATTTTATATATATATATATATATATATATATATATATATATATATATATATATATATATATTTATATATATTTATAAAAAAAATATATATATATATATATATATATATTATTATTATTATATATATATATATATATATATATATATAAATATAATATATATATATATATATATATATATATATATATATATATATATTTTTCCTCGTCTCGCGAGAAAGTCAATTTCTCGCGAGATGCAAGTTTTTCTTCTTTTTCTTTCTTATATACATACATACATATATACATAACTTTATATATATATATATATATAAAAATATATATATATATATATATATATATATATATATATATATATATATATATATATATATATTTTTTTTTTTTCTTTCTTATATACATACATACATATATACATAACTTTATATATATATATATATATATATATATATATATATATATATATATGTATGTATATAAGAAAGAAAATATATATATATATATATATATATATATATATATATATATATATATATATATATATATATATATATATGTATATATATATATATGTATATATATATAAAAAAAAAAAAAAAAAAAAATATATATATATATATATATATATTATATATATATATATATATATATATATATATATATATATTATATATATATATATATATAGTTATATATATGTATGTATGTATGTATATAAGAAAAAAACTTGCATCTCGCGAGAAATTGACTTTCTTGCGAGACGAGGACTTCTGTTCTACCCGAGCCCTAAAAAAATCAAACACAGACCCGAGAAACTGCCTATATATGTGTATATCGAGGGAGAGGAGAGGCAAGTAAAACCCTAACTCTAATCCTGCCACCCCCACGTCGACTTCGCCTGACACGCGCGCGACCGCCCGGACCACGACGAGCCGTCGTAGCATCGACGGAGGTCGGCCAAAGTCGCCTATACCACGCTAGAACAAACAGAGCAACGGCAGCAGGGGTGTGTGTGAAGCCAAGTTCGTAGGGGAGTTCTCCCACATCGCTCGCACTTTTTTCAAACTAATTTCTCGGGTAGGTACCTAACCTGACCCTCTTCAACTCCATGCAGTTAGGTTGTAAGTAACTGTCGTAGATCGTTCGAAAAATAGACCCAAATTCGATGAAAAAAATTGTTCATCAACAGAACAAGGTCTATCATAGTACCTAGATTGGGAGACGATTTCTTACCGATCCATCAACAAGTTTGCAAAACAAATTAAACAGTCCTGAAGACCACCTAAACGACAACAAAACCCAATTGGTAGTTTTAGTTTTTATTCAATATGTAAGTAGAAAATTCAGGTTTAAAATCAGAAGAAAAAAAACCATGAAAAATTGTTTTAAAAACTTTGAAAATTGACCGATACAGGGTCTATCCCAACAAACCGGGTGACTTGGTCGCAACCCGTGAGCATCGAAAGATGTGTAAGGATGTTGTGGACATGTGGGATTCGACGGAACTCAATTTCGTTGTGTGTGTGTGATGAAATCGAGGCGTATCGATCGAGATACCCCGTATTGGCCTCTTTATAAACTAGTCAATTACTTTGTGCACGTTCTTCATGTCAAGAAGAAACTTGTGCCAACAGGACCGTGTCATTTTTTTGGTCCTGTATGCCAAGTTTGGTCTGATTCTGAGAAGGTCGACCAGAACACTACTTTAGTAGGCCCGCGATCCGATCCAAAGGACGAATTTGTGCACGGCCTACCAGAATCCGACTTTGGACATACGATTGGACTTGTATCGTCAAACCGGACCCGTAGACATAATTTGTTGACTTTAGAGACCATCGACTCTGGCATTCTTTTTGGTGCAAAGCGGGTCCAAGGTCGGACACTGTTTTGACCCAAAATTACCGTTTTGCCCTAGTATCCAGAATTGGACTTTTGGGCAGTCAAACTTAGGCATTCTTTTTATGAAAAATACGTTGGTGATTTCTATTTCAGCATCCGGAGTCATTTGCAGGAGTTGGACTTTTTTGGCTCATTGATTGGTTAGTTATTGTTGGTTCTACGCGCTACACTAGGCAAGTAGACCTTGCCAAACTTTACAGTATTTATATGATTTTCTATATTTCCATTCTCTTACTTGGTTATATATTTCTCTTGCTTCTTATCATGGTTACTTTCTAGTTTTACGTGCACGTAGATTGTTATTCATTTTTCCATATTACTTTTTCTTTCTTATCTTGCTCATGTCTAGTGATAGTATTGCTATGCCTATGCCAGGTTCCCCTGACCTGTTTGACCCGTACTTGACTTGGACATGACTAGATATATTTGACTTCCTAGTACCTTAGGCAAGAGTGTTTTATTAGTCGTGGCTATACCTCATTTGTTAGTGCCTCATCGGGCTACGATAGAGAACCTATTATAGGACTTTTAGTGCCTCACCGGGCTGCAGTTATATCACATGTACCTATAGACATGATTAATATTATATTCTTATGACATGTCACCATCTATAGAGTTCCTTTATTTGTTATTTTTTTCTCTATTTGTTATTCCAATTTTTTTCGCATGTTATTTACTGTCAAAGTAGGCTTGTATATTATGTGTCATGCTAGTCCCCTGAGGACCTGGTGACCTCTCCAGGTTATGGCTGAGCTAGTAGAATCGATGGATGGTTATGATTTGCGTCTACATGATTCAAGTATCGTTGGTGTATGGTTTAATTTTATTATTCTTTCGTGCTGCATATTCTTGTCATGATATATTATGCTTATTAGCCTAGTTTTATATACACATGTTTTCTTTCGAGTCTATTCGAACCTATATGCTAGTGGGCTGCAGACCACAAGCCATATTGTTCCTTCTTGATGTTTATTATTTTATGTGGATTGAGATTTAGTTTTGACTTGCCATTATTAGACTTATTACCATAGTCTAGACAGCTTATACGTATTCGAGCGGGGTTGGAGTGCTCTCGATGCATAGCTGGCATGTATACGTCTCCTAGTCCTACATATTTTGGCACTGGGACGTTATAGTATCTTAGGGTCGATATGGAGGTGGTGAAGTGGTTGAAAGGGTTGGTTATGAAGGGTTTCTGTCGGGTGGAAAGGAAAGTGCAAAAATAGAAAAGGGCTCTCGATTTTCTGATAATATATATATATATATATATATATATATATATATATATATATATATATATATATATATATATATATATATATATATATATATTGACCAAAAAAGGGAGGGGGTGCTGGTTTTATATAGAGGAAAGATTTTTGGAGATATGGGTTTGGTTTGGTGAGATTTGGTTAAAAGTTGCTAGCCCAATTAAAAGATACACCAAGATATATGATTTAAATATGATCCAAATTAGGAAAGTGAATATTGAGTTTGTTTTAAAATAAATTTAAATTAATATTGTTGCATACTAATCCATAAATTAATCTAAAATAGTCCTATTAGGTTAGAGTATCCTATAATAGGCTATTGCATAATTTGTTGGCTAGGTTTGGATCAATGGATTTAATCGAGTCGAAATAGGACCCGAAAGCCTATAAAATGGGTCTTGTGTGCCATTTGAAAATAAATAGCACATGGGAACTCAATTGAGTAGGACACCATTTGCATGTGTGTAGTAGGCTCAAAATAGGTCAAAAACAAATACTGGGTCGAAACATTTGGATCAGGTTTGGCCCTCAAATTGGAATTGGAAAGTACATTGAATGTTACGGTAAAGGCTAAAATGAGTATTTTGCCCCTAAAATTGTGCAAAAAAAATATAGTGCAAGGGAACATGTTTGAGAGGAACATGATATACCAAAATAAATGTGGACTCGTCTAGAACACGAATATGGAACTTGTTTCGAAAAATTGGCTAATGCTACATTTCAAAAATCAAAGCAACGACAAAATGCATATATAGTCAAAATTAAATAAATAAAATATAGTTTAATAAATAAAAATAATATAAAATAAATAAATAAAATTCCCCAAAATTATAGGGCTTACATATATATTATGTTTATTCTAACCCTTATTTTGTATAGTGATGGATTGTCGGCCATGGATAAGGATCACTGATTAAGTGATGTTATTGTATCGATTATGCTTCTTATCATAAACTGCTCCTTAAAATGTTCAACTTTACATGAGATGTTGTCCCATTTAATTAGAAGAATTGTGTTACCTATATGCTGCTAAATGATATATTACTGTTATTGTCCCTAAAAAATTGGTTATGAAACAAGTTTCTCACATCAAGATAGGTATAACTGTTATTGTGCATAGAATTGATCTCATAGATGCTTGAATAAAAGATATGAAATGTGTTTTCGAACTTGTTTTAAAAAAAAAGTAATCTGACTATGATCCTGTACTGAATGAAATGAGCGTAGGTAAAAAAGAGAGCAATATCACTAATAATGCAATATTTTTCTCACATGTATACTTATTGATCGTTTCAGACGGTATAGCCTTTGTCTTTACCAGTACATTAATGTACTAATCCCCCACCAGTTTGTATGCAGGTGCGAGATGTTCAAATGTATAGTCTAAAGCGATAGTCAAATCCTCATCCTCGGGATCCGAAAATCAAAAGAATATGCAAAAGGGATGGTTTTCTATATAAAGTGGTGTAATGTTTGGAACGGTGTTATTGTAATTCTGTATAATTCATGAGAGATTATGAGCCAATTATGGCCTGTATCAGAGAGTTATTGAGAGCCTTGTACTTGATTCAAAGTTATCAATAAAGAGATTTATTTCTTATATCATTATGTTCACTTTGGTTTTCTGCTATATTGTCCACTGATGCAAACTCTATATTCAAAGCTCCGTTGCGTTGTTCTCTAAAAAAAGGATTAATTTCTCAAAGAAAGTATTTATGCTTTTTGTCACACTTATGAAAATTTTTCTTAGCCACTAAGCTCCAAAGGGGCTTTAGCAACTCAGACTCAAGTGCGCAGACTGGCGCTTTGTTGGAGCACTTAGCACATTACCATCGTCGCTTGGTGCTTGTGCACATTTGTTGCGCTTGTGTGCTCATTTTATGAGCGATTTGCATGCTCGGGTGCATGCTCGGTCACATGAGCAGACACATGTATAGGTGCAAGCATGGGCACAGGCGCTGGTGCAGGAGCAGCTACGGCTGTGCTGCTGGGGCGCATAATCATATACAATACGGTTGGGGCAGCTGCGGCTGTGCTATTGGGGCGCATAAGCGCAGAGAGCATGGTTGACGCATGTTGCCGCTGATTACAAATTTGAACGATTATGGAAAGATAGAGTCAAATACTCGGATCCAAATCGGATTTGAATTTAACTCGCTCATATATTTTTCTAATCAGTTGGCGGCCAGGACTAGGATTAGGGTTTACACTCTTCTCTATAAATACTCTCTTCATGCCCCCTTTGAGAACTTACTTCAAAATTGAGAGATGAAGAGAGTTTTATTGCTATCGCCATTGGAGTCCAGAGGAGTTCATGTCACGACCCACACCCACTGTGAGGGTACGAGAACGTAACAACGCCCAGCCTACGCCACAGTATCGGCGATAGAACGCTGTCCTAGGTCAATCATCTAACAATATAAAGGTACCTGTACAATATATACACTTTGAATGGAGGTGACATAGCAATATGCCATCTCAATCACATCTAAGGCAGAATGATAAGATAAAAAGATAGATAGATAAATACCGAAATGAAAGAATATACATAACAACCAGAGAGTCTAAGTGTCTAGGATAACATCTCAGTAACATCTAGAAATACATGTCTCAACTACAGAATATGAAAGAATATATACAATCCAGATCTCAAATGACAGAAATAGTAAAACCTATACTAGGGAGCCTCAGTCTCTATAGCTAGTGGATTCGACTGGAAATCTGGGTCATAAGAGTCATCTACAGCTGTCCTATAGTAGGTGTCTACGCAGGCCTCATCTTCATCCTCTGTAATATTTTCAACATGTCCAATCAGAACAAGAGCGAGCACAAAACATCCCACGCAGTTCATATCAAGTTAAGAAATATAAAGCATGTAATAGAGTAAGGTACAGAAAACGCTGAAAGAAGAATGTATATGAAAAATAGTAGAGATTTGATAACAGGAAATATCTATATATGATAAGTAAGAACTGTAAGCCACATGTGATTTAGAGTACAATATGGTTATGTAAATGGTCTAGGACAATACAATGGTAACTCCATTGTACATGAGTATACAATAGACATATACAATAGTTATACAATATTGTGCAATAGGATTTGAGTACATAACCAATTCTACTCTTCCTCCCCAATCAATACACAAGGATCCACTCCAGTTACGTTATCTTGTACAATAGTATACAATATTATACAATAGATGTACAATGTTATGCAATAGATATAGAATGTTATATAATAGATGTACAATGTTATACAATAGATGTACAATGCTATACAATAGTTGTACAATGGTCTATCCCTGGGGCTCATGTGATAATGAGAGTACAATATGTACAATGAGTATACAAGGATAAGGGTATTCAATAAATATAATATGTAAGTGAAACGCACATCACAATATGTATTTAGTGAATACAAGGGGATAACATCTTAAATGAAGATCTATATAGTACAAATTCGTGATAATAATCGTGTCAGCATCAAGTACAGTAATCTAGAGCAAGAGTATAAATCCAGACAAGAATGAAACGGTCAGAGAATGTACTCTCCTGATATCCTGAGTGTCTGAAGAGAATATACTATCCGAGGAGTGGTGTCTGTCTCCTATAGAACAGTACAAGTCACTATGAGTCTAAAAATGATAATAAGATGTATTACAATGCATTCTAAATGAATCTAGGTCAATCTCGGTCAAACCTAAGTCATACCAAGCTAAACTAGGTCATACTAGGTCATACTGAGCCAAACAGGGTCACACTAGGACAACCAAGGTCAAACAAGGTCACAGGAAATCAATCCAAGTCAAACTAGGTCAAACGGGGTCAAAGGTTGACTTACAGTTGACTTTTGGTCAAAAAGTCAACTCTGGTCAACTTTGGTCAACACTGAGTCAACCCTGGGTCAACCCTAGGTCAAATAAATCTAATGTTGACCAACTGTTGACTTTCAGTCAACTGGTCAACTCTGGTTTGGTTTTGGTCAAATCTAGTCGCTTAAATGCTAAGTTTGACTCTCGGTTGACTTTTGTTGACTTTTGGTCAAAATGGTCAACCGACGTCAAAACTAGTCTAGGATCACTACATTTGATCATTACCAACCAAGGAAATCAAGTTCTAACCATATCTTAGACTCTAAACTCAAATACCTTAGTTCTAGGCATTACCTACATTACCCTTACCAAGGTAAATACCTATACCTTGCACATACCACTCTAACCTAGGAATACTAGCCTAGGTTTCCTAGGATAGCTAGATACTATCCTATACTAACATTACCTACCAAGAAATCCGAGTATCTCGGTCATCTAAATCATTTTATGACACATGTTAATCATTTACTCATTACCTTACCTTTACCCTTGTACCATTCTCTCATTTACCTCAACACTCACACATACTCTAACTCACAGACACACACTCACTTACACATGGTCACACATAGGCTCTAACTATAGGTTCTTATATATGAACTCACACACACACACAATAGGCTCAATGTAGGGACTAATTTTGGGCTGCCATATAGGCTGGTAAGTAGGCTAAACAAGGGGCAGGTTTTGGGATGATTTAAGGCTTGGTTTTGGGGCTAAATTGTAGGGGTTCATGGCTGGTTTTGGGAGTCCAGTTAGGGACTGGTTTTGACAGGTTTTGGACTGTTTGGGAGGGCTACTACATGGCTGTTTAGGACAGGTTTTGGGCCTGTTATGTGGTGGTTTAGGGGACTAGTTTAGAACTGGTATGGGGGCTGAAACAAAGCTGGGTTTTGGGACTTTTCAGGACTGGTTTAGAGCTGCTTGTAGGCTGTGTTAAGGATAGGGTTTTGGAGCTAACATATGGCTGATTTGGGACAGGTTAATAGCTGGACTAATGGATAGGTTTAGGGACTGATTTCAGGGGGTTTGGGGACTGAAATGTGGGTGTATTGGGATGCAAATGACAGCCATATGGATGGGGTTGAAGGGGCTGCCATGGGGCATGTTAGGACTATTTTAGGATAGAATATGGACTGGTTTTGGACAGGCTTTGGACTGCCACACAAGGCTGTTTGGGAGCTGTTGTTTAGGGGCTAAACCATGGCTGTTATAGGGTCAGCCATGACAGGTTTTTAGGAGACATTTGTTGGACTGTTAAGGGAGCAATGTGGACAGCCACTAAGGGTCTAACCTGGACTGAACATTAAGGGACTGAAATTTGGCTCTAAATGGGACTGTACTAGAGGGTGTTTGGGGCTGGATTGGGACAACCATGTGTTAGCTTTTGGGGTGATTTAATGGCTGAAATGGGACAGGAAAAATAGTGGTTAAGGGGCTGGTATGACAGTATATGGACTGTTGTAGGGAGCTGGAAATGGGGTAAGCAAATGGGACAGCAAGGTGATGCTGTTAGGACTGTTTGGTGGGGTTGAATGGAGGGTGTACCTGTGCAAACATGGGCTGAAAAGTATGGAAGAATGAAGGAGGATAGTATGGACTGAAAACTAAGGGGCTGTTAATGACAGGTTTTAGGGGGGCTAATATGGGCAGGAATTAGACTGAGTTTAGGGACAGTCATGGGATGGTTTTCAGGACAACATTGACAGGTTTATAGGGCTGTGTTTTGGGCTACAAATGGTAGTTTGGAGGGTGCATACATGGCTGTTTATGGGGTTGTTACTGCTGCTGTTAGAGCTGGTATCCCCCTCCCCCATCACTCACAACATCTCTCACACTCAATCTCTCACACAAATTATCAAACACCCTCCAACACCAATTCCTCTCTAAACTACACATACACACACACATATAACTTCTAATTCCTTGGCCGAACCACTATACCCCCATTCATGAACACAATGGAACCATATTTATATCCCATAATATATATACATATATATAAGCCTCAATATATACATACATACATATATATATATATATATATATATATATATATATATATATATATATATATATATATATATATATATATTTTATATATATATATATATATGATATATATATTTTTATATTGGATCTCCTGCGCTCGGGAAACCCTAGCCTATAGGAGATCTCCTGCACAGGCGCGCTCATGCTTGATCCGGCGGGGGGTTTCGGCCCCCCAGGCTCGGCGGCGGGGGGATCCGCCTCCCCAGGCTCGACGACGGGGGGCTCCGCCCCCCTGGCTCGGCGGCGGGATCTCCAGGCCGTCGCAGGGATGGCGCCATGGCAGAAGTCCCGACGGTCTCAGGGACTTCAGGCTCGGCGGGGGCCTCCGCCCCCTCTGGCTCGGCGGCGGGAACTCCTGGCCGACGTAGGGATGGCGCCATGGCAGAAGTCCCGACGGGCTCAGGGACTTCAGTCTCGGCGGGAGGCTCCGCCCTCCCTGGACTGGCGACGGGGGAATCCGCCCCCTGGCTTGGTGATTGGTCATGTGGGCCACCATAAGTCCGCTGATCTGGGAGTCATCCCGACAGTGCGGGAGGGGGGGGCAAAGTTCTCCCTGTAGCCGCCCCACTTGGCGATGGGTCGGTGGTGGGTGGCTCCGGAAGACTACGAGCGAGTCTGGCGCGAGGTTGGGGTGGTCTTCCTGCCGCGGTGGGAGATGTTGCCACGGTGGGAGCCACTTCTTATGGGTCTGATCCGACATCGAAGGTGGCCACGAAGGAGGTGGGTGGCACGGCGCGGACCTTCGCTGCGGTGGTGGACGGATCCGCATCGACGTCGTCGGGCGGTTCGCCGAGGGTGTACTTTCGTCCAGCCATTGTCTCTGATAGACGGAAGGTGGTTGTTTTCTCGCAGTCGGATATGGAGGCCCTCACGGCGCCGTGTGGGCTTGACCTTATTGGCAAGTTTTCTCGGCGGAGACTCCCGGTTGAGGCTATCAGAAAGGCCTTTGATTCGCGGGGTTTCAGGGGGATGATTGATGCGAAGGTAATCGATGATCGACACGTCCTTATACGGCCCCACGTCGAGAGTGATTTTCTCAGGCTGCGGTCTAAGGACTGTTGGTTCGTTGGCCGGGTTCCGATGGTGATCTTTAGGTCGTCGGTGGACTTTTCACCTATGAGAGAGGACCCTCGGGTCCCCATCTGGGTGGCCTTCCCCGGGCTTCCCCATTGTATGTTTGATACTAATGCGGTTCTGTCCATTGCATCTGGTCTTGGCACTCTGCTTAGTACAGATCGGGCTACGGCGTCCTTCTCTAGGCCGGGGGTGGCCAGGGTTTTGGTCAAAGTGGACGTTAGCAAACCGCTCCAACATGAGGTGTTCTTTCAACTACCTGATGGCGTTCGATCGCAGCCAGTTGTTTACGAGCGGAGGCCTCTCTACTGTGTCTCTTGTGGCCATCATGGTCACATTGAGAGTGCTTGTGGGCGAACCCAGGTGGAACCTCCATCCGAGGGACTTGCCGATAGTCCGCACATCCCTGACAGCCTTGCTCCAGGCGTTGTGCGAGAGGAGGACGGCCCGGTGGGTGGCCGTGGGATTAGCAGGGGTCGTCGGAGGAGACGATCAAGGCACGAGAAAGGGAAGGGGACACGGCAGGTGTGGAGGCGCGTCGAAGGGCGTGATGATAGCTCTGGGACCATGCAGCCCGGTTTGCGCGGGCATAATGATAATCGCGCGAATTCCGTTCCGCCTTTATGGCACGTGGGGGAGCCTTCTTCGGGACAGCTGGCTATATGGTCGGCTGACGGGCGGCCCATGATGGAGGGACGAAGCGATCCAGGCCCAAGCTTGGATGGGCAGTTGGGCCCTGAGCGGGGTATTGGGCCTATTGATGTTTCGGATCTTCCTATTATTATCCATAGCCAGCTGGGACAGGGAGTTATAGCGGCTGATTCGGACACCGAGGTCCGTAGCTTGGTGGTATGGGGGGAGGCCGGTTTCGATCCTTTGTCCGTCTCGGGCTATGACTCTGCCCCGGGTGATGATGTGGTATCTCTGCCCGAGGCTAGATCCACCTATACCTCCGAGGAACGCGAAGAAGACTGGCAGATGGTTCCTTTTAAGAAGGCGGCTGGTAGGCGGAGGAAGTCGATGGCACCTCAGTCGGATCGGCTTCTTCGATCTCATGCTTCCCGGGTTAGGCGGGACCCCAACAGGGTCCATGGGTAAATTCCTTATTTGGAATGTTCGGGGGACGGCGAACAGAGCTACTTTATCCCGTCTCAGGTCCTTATGTCGGATCAATTCCATTCAAGTCCTTGCCATTATTGAACCCAAGGTGATATCCTCTAAGCTTCTTTCTTATCAGCTGAGGTTGGGATTTGATGATAGCTTTTGCAATGATAAGGGCAATATTTGGGTTTTTGGTAAGTCGGGTCTTGGGATCAATTGTATTGACTCCTGTGATCAGGCTATAACGGTACAGCTCTATTTGAGCTGTTTCTCGATGCCGGTACGGTTGTCGATAGTTCATGGTGCAGGGACACGTCAGGGAAGGAGGAGTATGTGGAGACATCTTCTGGACGTCCAAGCCAGGGATATTGCGTTGCCCTGGGCGGTGGGCGGGGACTTTAATATCATTGCTTCTCCGGATGAGAAATTTGGAGGCCGACATCCTGACACGAGGGCCATTGCGGACTTCCTTGATTTCCAGTTGGCTGCCGGGTTATCAGATGTTAGCTTCAGAGGTAACATCTATACTTGGGTGAACGGGCAGACGGGGGTTGATCGGCAGGGATCCCGCCTTGATAGGTTACTCGTGACGGGTAGTTGGCTGGATGGTGTCCAGGTTTCTTGTGAGCATCTTAATCGGGCAGAATCAGATCACTCTCCTCTTTTGATATCCTGTCAGCCAGCTTCTTTCCCTCTTCGTAGAGGATTCTACTTTTTTGACTTTTGGACGTCTCATCCGGATTTTCTTCCGATCGTGGCTCGGGCGTGGAATTCATGTTGGCATCATGATGCGCTTGAGCGGCTGGGCATGCGTTTGAGGACGACGGGGCATGTACTGGCTGGATGGAGCAGAGCTACTTTTGGAGACGTCTTTCAGGAGGTCCGTCAGGCCGAGGACGCTGCACTGGCGACGGAGCAGGACTATGAGCTTCACCCTTCGGAGAGGGGGAGGGCTTCCTGGATGGAGGCTGTTGCCAGATTGAAGCAAAAGGTCCAGGTTGAGGAGTCTTTCTGGAAACAAAAAGCCAGATTGAGATGGGACCTGGAAGGGGATAAGAACACTCGATTTTTTCATGAGTGCACCAGGAGCAGGCAAAGAAAGGCGGGTATTCAGAAAATTATCCGGGCTGATGGTTCTGAAACTGGGTCTTCTGGGGAGGTAGCGACGGAGGCATCCCTATTCTTCTCGAAGCTGTTTACAGCTGAGCCTATTTCTGATGAGGACGCCTTCCTGGATGTCATCCCTAGCATTATTTCTATGGAGGACAATTCTGACCTTGTTCGTTGCCCTGATAGAGCGGAGCTGTTGGAGATTGTTCGGGGGATGGACCAGGCCAGTGGTGCAGGACCGGATAGTTTTTCTGGGAGATTCTTTTCAGCTTGCTGGGACATTATTGCTGCTGATGTGGAGGAAGCCGTTGTTTCGTTCTTCTTGGGTGCGCGCCTTCCGGATTCCGTCTCAGATACCTTCTTATTTCTTATCCCAAAAGTCGAGCACCCGAGAAGCCTTTCTGATTTCCGCCCTATTAGTCTTTGCAATTTCTGTAACAAAATTATCTCCAAGATTATTGCTTGCAGGCTGCGGGAATTCCTTCCCAAAATTATTTTTCCGGAGCAAAGTGCTTTTGTTCAGGGGAGAGAGATTGTGGACAACATCATTATTGCTCAGGATATGGTGGCTTCTATGAGGGAACACAACCATGGTGGAAATGTTGCAATTAAGTTGGACATGCAGAAGGCATATGACAGGGTTAATTGGCATTTCCTTCTGAGGGTGCTTCGAAGATTCGGTTTTAATGAGGCCTTCTGTGATCTTATCTATCGTCTCCTGGCGGATACTCGATATGCGGTTCTCCTCAATGGCGCACCTACTGGGTTTTTCTCGGCATCTAGAGGTATCCGGCAGGGGGATCCTCTATCCCCGGCTCTCTTCATTATTGCTGCGGAGGTACTTTTTCGGAACCTCAAGCTTCTACAAGATTCAAATAGGAGATATTCGTATCATACTCCGATTGGGGGACCGCGTATCTCGCACTTGGCTTATGCGGATGATGTTCTTATTTTTCACTTCGGAAGATATTGCTGGATTGCGTGCTCTCCAGCAAGTTCTGCATCGTTATGAGGCTATTTCTGGACAGAAGATCAATTATTCCAAATCTGCTTTTTATACTGCGACACCATTGGGTGAGGATCGTGCTCGGATTATTTCTACTCTTTTCGGATTTAGTCCCGGTACTCTGCCATTTTCTTATTTCGGTTGCCCGTTAACTTGCGGGAGACGGAATGCTGGGATGTTTAGCTATTTGCTGGATAAAATCCGTTCGATGCTGATGGGTTGGCAGAACAAGATACTGTCTCCTGGTGGTAAGTTGGTCCTTATTAAGAATGTACTCTCATCTATTACTATGTACACATTGGCTGCATATTGCCCTCCCCGGGCCGTTCTCAGGACGATTGAGCGGATGTTTGCGGCTTTCTTCTGGGGTAGCAAGGATGGGGTGGCTAAGAGGAGTTGGCTGGCGTGGCGGATAGTTACTCGGACTAAGTCAGAAGGAGGCCTCGGGATCAGATGCCTGAATGATATTATGGATGCCTTTTCTATGAAGCTTTGGTGGAAGTTAAGGCATGGGAAGGGTCTTTGGGTGGAGCTTCTTAAATCGAAATATTTTTGTAAACGTCATCCTTGTGATGCATCTATGAATTCCAAGTGCTCCCACATTTGGCGACGAATTTTGAGGGGGAGAAAATTGGCGGAACCGCTCATATCGTTTAGACTTGGACGTGGTGAGGGTTCAGCGAGGTACGAGGCTTGGATTCCGGGGGGTCCCCGGTTGGGTAGTTTTGTTATTCCATCGGCAGAGGGAGCGCCCTCAGGGACCAGGCGTGGAATGGGGAGACGGACTAGGGGGCGGAGTCGGACACAGGCGAGGGTGTATGTTGATGGGGTAAGTGCTGATTTGACGGCTTCACAGAATTTAGGCACTGGAGAGCTTCGGAGGTCCGCTAGATTGGCCGGGAGAAGGGTGGTTCTTCCCCAACAAACGGTGATTGTTCGGGCTCTTTCGGACAGGGGAAGAAAGATCAAAGATTCTAGGGCGAGGAATTCTGATAATGGTGGTCCGGTTATTCGATCTTTTTGGACAGCTAATGGTTGGGATCTGTCTTTGTTTTCGGAACAGTTTGGAGTAGAGGCAGCAGGGCTGCTCAGAGAGGCGAATCTGGTTTGCACTTCGGCTCCTGACTCTCTGGTTTGGGGTGATCGGAGAGGTTCCTTCACGCTGGCTGCGGCTTGGAGAGGTTGTCAGATCACTCATCCTACTTCATCACTCTTCAAGAATATATGGGGCAAGTGTATTCTGGCAAAGTGGAGCATTCTGATGTGGCGGGTCTGTCACAACCGGCTTCCTACTGATGACATTCTTCAGAAGATTGGCTTCAATCTGGCTTCTAGGTGTCATTGCTGTCGGGATGGGCATGAGGAGAACCTTCAGCATATATTTTTCCACGGGGATCTTGCTATGACGGTATGGTCTACTTTCCGGAGTTTCTTCAAGGCACGGATGCATAGTAACTTTCTGGTCTTTCTTCAAAGGTGGTGGCGGGGTCAGGGTAGTCATCATCGAAGGTCACTTGCTGGTGCGATCATGTGGGTACTTTGGAAGAACAGGAATAAGCATCGTTATGAAGGGCGAGGTGCTGGGTCGGACTTTTTGGTTCGGGAGGTAAAGCGACAGTTTCGTAAGTCGCTGTCGAGTTGCCGCCATCTTCCAGCTATTCAACGGTGGGCTTTAGAATAGTGTTTTATTTTCTTCTTTGTTTTTGTTACCACGAGGTCGAATGTAATCATTACCCTCTTTATCAATAAAGGTAACGGTTTTCAATATATATATATATATATATATATATATATATATATATATATATATATATATATATATATTTAACGGTTTTCAATATATATATATATATATATATATATATATTTTTTTTTTTTGATATATATATATATATATATATATATATATATATATATATATATATATATATACAACCATATATATATACTTATATAGATTAAATAATATGATATAATATGATACCAAGGAACACAATCTCTAAATAACATAAAATCTGAGATTAAATACACTAACAAGTCATTCCTACAATATAACAAAACACAAGTGTCCTAAAATAGGGATTTTCCCACTAGGACACAAGCCTACACCTAGGACACTCCTAAAAATCTCCAAAAGGACACGAAACGGACACAAATGGAGACACAACCACGGGGGTTATTCCTATGGGTCAAAAATCAACCTTTATGCATGAGGAAATGAAAAGGAGAAGGGATTTATACCTCCCGGTAGACCGAATCGAAGAAAAGCCTTTCCGAAGCGACACCGACACGTAGAGATTCCAAATGGACACGAACGAGCTCCGAATCCTCCCAAACTTGGCTAGCACCTTCTAACCATGGAGTAGAGGAGAAATGAAGAAATTTGGTGGAAGAAGGGGTTGATTTGGTGGAGAAAATGGTAGGAATTGCTCTCTAGAAATTTGGGGAAGAACAAGAGAGAGAAAATGAGATGGAAAGGAATAAAAAATATCAAAGGGTCTTGTGCCTATCCCCTCTAGGGGTGGCCGACCATATGGGGCTATTTGTCCTATTATGGTAAGGTCCAAAATGCTCCCACTAACCTATTCTATTAGTATTAGGAAAGAGCTAATTGGTTGCGCTAAATTAGTCATTCTAAAGTCTCTAATCACACTAACCTTATCCATAATAATTAGTCTAACCTCTAACTAAAATATTTTTATCATGTGGGCCATGGCTAACTAATGTGTGACTAGGGTCAAAACTACCCCGGGTCCCCGTTTCAAGTCGGATTGAGCTGAAATTCGAACCCGACTCAAATAACCCCCAAACAATGTCATAAATAATAAAAATAAATTTTCAAAAATACAAAATGAGAAAAATACCCCTATTCCTGAAAATTGGGGGTGACAAATTCCTCGAAATTAAAACCAAACAATAGTAAAATATCAAAATCACAAGTCATAATTTTAAATAGTTTAAAAATGATTAAAAATCACCAAAAATCTTAATATGAAATAATTATCCATAAATAATAATTATAATTACAAAATTTTAAAATTACCCTCATCTGGAAAATTGGGTGTTACAATCCTACCCACCTTATAAAAATTTCGTCCTCGAAATTAAGATGATCGTACCCCCTTTAGGTCAAACATAGTCAAGGGTCAATTACTAGTCAATTTCTCAACATCCAAGTACTTGGTCATTAACTGGTCAATTTCTTAGGGTTTTACCTATGCTAGCTATCTAGGTGTTGGCAACTAGAATTTAGCAAAAGAGAAACTCTACAATAGACTAACTCTTAACCTTCCAAATCCTATCAGGTCACCCATAACTAAATACCCACAAGCTAAGCACACCAATCCCCAATACCTCGTATATATATGCTCAAGAACAACAACCCATCACATATATCCTAAGTATATCATCTATATATATTGACCTCTTAGTCTTAGGTGAAACTACAGCTATACTCAAGGACAGGCTCTGGTCATGGGTGCCTCACTGGAAAAGGTAAGAGAAAGTAATAATAATCATCAAGGTTGTAAGGCATACTAACATCCTATATGTAACTGGTTGGTATTATAGATAACAGTAGAATTATCTGCAATGGGTTACTATTCTAACACCAATGCTAACTATCACCTCTAGGGTACAGACACTCTACAAGTCATCATATCATTATACTATGAAGGAACTACCTATGAATAAACTCTACAAACTAAATATCCCTACTCCTAAGTTATTTACAACAACAGAAGGGTATGATGTTCAAAGAACCTTCAAGATACAATCTGATAATCATATGCGTCTGTCCAAAATCATGTTATTCGGAGTCTTCGCCATGCTAGTGAGCAAGGCTACGATAATCACAGAGTCCTTGACTAAGGTACATACCTCTAAGTTCATGGTATTTAAATTTCTGTATTGCCGCATGCGACGGAGAAAACCTTAAATTCCGACGCCCGAGAAATACATCCCAAAATCTGACTATATGTCCTCACTATGCCAGCTAACACGTCTATCGAAGATTCCAGATCCCATAACTGAGGTGACCTAGCCCATATGATTTCCTCAGAAGAAAAACAAACATAACAAAAGAGCAACATTACAAACTTAATCAATCAACAAGGACAGATGGAATCGGATTTCAAGGTAGTTATAAAAGACAATTACGGGAATGGAACAGAGAAGAACGAAAGTTACAGCAAGATCTCTAATGGTCTGTGCATCTTCGACTGTCCTGACGATAGCTCGCCCTGCTGGTTTCCTGTAGTCTGCTGCTGATGCTGCATGAACCGCTGCTGCTGAGAGAAATCGGGAATGACGAAAAAAGGTCTCTGTACAGACGGAGGTGCACCTCCAATGTAGCAGAAACGCCAACCTGAGTCGGCATAACAGGAGCTGCGGTCTCGAGGCCCTGATGAACAGGACGAGAGGTGGCCAGCCTCTCGATAGTATTCTCCGGACCGGAGCGATGAGATCGTGTCTTTATAACCATCATGAAGACAGATCAAAACAAGAAGCAATTTCTGAGAATGAAGCAAAAATTCAAAGGAAGGCAGTTTATATTCAAGGGAAGTCAATAAGCAACAATTTAGATAAAAGGAATCTGATTAAGAGTTTTTTCTAATGTGATTGAGTACCTTCAAAATATCCTAATCCTACTGCAGGCTGTAGTGATACTCTAGTTCGAATACGACTACATAAACTTGACCTGCATGGGCCACCACTAAAAACGTGTCACGACCCGCACCCACTGTGAGGGTACAAGAACGTAACAACGCCCAGCCTACGCCGCAGTGTCGGCAGTAGAACGCTGTCCTAGGTCAATCATCTAACAATATAAAGGTACCTGTACAATATATACACTCCGAATGGAGGTGACATAGTAATATACCGTCTCAATCACATCTAAGGCAGAATGATAAGATAAAAAGATAGATAGATAAATACCGAAATAAAATAATATACATAACAACCAGAGAGTCTAAGTGTCTAGGATAACATCTCAGTAACATCCAGAAATACAAGTCTCAACTACTGAATATGAAAGAATATATACAATCCAGATCTCAAATAACAAAAATAGTAAAACCTAGACTAGGGAGCCTCAGTCTCTATAGCTAGTGGATCTGACTGGAAATCTGGGTCATAAGAGTCATCTACAGCTGTCCCATAGTAGGTGTCTACGCAGGCCTCATCCTCATCCTCTGTAATATTTTCAACAGGTCTAGTCAGGACAGGAGCGAGCAGAAAACATCTCACGCAGTTCATATCAAGTTAGGAAATATAAAGCATGCAATAGAGTAAGGTATAGAAAACGCTAAAAGAAGAATGTATATAAAAATAGTAGAAATTTGATAACAGGAAATATCTATATATGATAAGTAAGAACTGTAAGCCACATGTGATTTAGAGTACAATATGGTTATGTAAACGGTCTAGGACAATGCAATGGTAACTCCATTGTACGTGAGTGTACAATAGACATATACAATAGTTATACAATGTTGTACAATAGGATTTGAGTACATAACCAATTCTATTCCCCCTCCCCAATCAATACACAAGGATCCACTCCAGTTACATTATCTTGTACAATAGTGTACAATGTTATACAATAGATGTACAATGTTATACAATAGATGTACAATGTTATACAATAGATGTACAATGTTATAAAATAGTTGTACAATAGTCTATCCCTGGGGCTCATGTGATAATGAGAGTACAATATGCACAATAAGTATACAAGGATAACGGTATTCAATAAATACAATATGTAAGTAAAACGCACATCACAATATGTATTTAGTGAATACAAGGGAATAACATCTCAAAAGAAGATCCATATAGTACCAATCCGTGATAATAATCGTGTCAGCATCAAGTACAATAATCTAGAGCAAGAATGTAAATCCAGACAAGTATGAAACGGTCAGAGAATATACTCGCCTGATATCCTGAGTGTCTGAAGAGAATTTACTATCCGAGGAGTGGTGTCTGTCTCCTATAGAATAGTACAAGTCACTATGAGTCTAAAAATGATAATAAGATGCATTACAGTGCATTCTTAATGAATCTAGGTCAATCTCGGTCAAACCTAAGTCCTACCAAGCTAAACTAGGTCATACTGAGCCAAACAGGGTCACACTAGGACAACCAAGGTCAAACAAGGTCACAGGAAATCAATCCAAGTCAAACTAGGTCAAATGGGGTCAAAGGTTGACTTACAGTTGACTTTTGGTCAAAAAGTCAACTCTGGTCAACTCTGGTCAATACTGAGTCAACCCTGGGTCAACCCTAGGTTAAACAAGTCTATTGTTGACCAACTGTTGACTTTTCGTCAACTGGTCAACTCTGGTTTGGTTTTGGTCAAATCTAGTCGCTTAAAGGCTAAGTTTGACTCTCGGTTGACTTTTGTTGACTTTTGGTCAAAATGGTCAACCGACGTCAAAACTAGTCTAGGAGCACTACATTTGATCATTACCAACCAAGAGAATCAAGTTCTAACCATATCTTAGACTCTAAACTCAAATACCTTAGTTCTAGGCATTACCTACATTACCCTTACCAAGGTAAATACCTATACCTTGCACATACCACTCTAACCTAGGAATACTAGCCTAGGTTTCCTAGGATAGCTAGATACTATCCTATACTAACATTACCTACCAAGAAATCCTAGTATCTAGGTCATCTAAATCATCTTATGACACATGTTAATCATTTACTAATTACCTTACATTTACCCTTGTACCATTCTCTCATTTACCTCAACACTCACACACACTCTAACTCACATACACATACTCATTTACACATGGTCACACATAGGCTCTACCTCTATGCTCTTATATATGAACTCACACACACACACAATAGGCTCAATGTAGGGACTGATTTTGGGCTGCCATATAGGCTGGTAAGTAGGCTAAACAAGGGGCAGGTTTTAGGGTGATTTAAGGCTTGGTTTTGGGGCTAAATTGTAGGGGTTCATGGCTGGTTTTGGGAGGCCAGTTAGGGACTGGTTTTGACAGGTTTTGGACTATTTGGGAGGGCTACTACATGGCTGTTTAGGACAGGTTTTGGGCCTGTTATGTGGTGGTTTAGGGGACTAGTTTAGGACTGGTATGGGGGCTGAAACAAGGCTGGGTTTTGGGACTTTTCAGGACTGGTTTAGAGCTGCCTGTAGGCTGTGTTAAGGACAGGGTTTTGGAGCTAACATATGGCTGATTTGGGACAGGTTAATAGCTGGGCTAATGGATAGGTTTAGGGACTAATTTCAGGGGTTTTGGAGACTGAAATATGGGTGTATTGGGATGCAAATGACAGCCATATTGATAGGGTTGAAGGGGCTGCCATGGGGCATGTTAGGTCTGTTTTAGGACAGAATATGGACTGGTTTTGGACAGGCTTTGGACTGCCATACAAGGCTGTTTGGGAGCTGTTGTTTAGGGGCTAAACCATGGCGTTTATAGGGTCAGCCATGACAGGTTTTTAGGAGACATTTGTTGGACTGTTAAGGAAGCAATGTGGACAGCCACTAAGGGTCTAACCTGGACTGAACATTAAGGGAGTAAGATTTTGCTCTAAATGGAACTACACTAGAGGGTGTTTTGGGCTGGATTGGGACAACCATGTGTTGGCTTTTGGGGTGATTTAATGGCTGAAATGGGACAGGAAAAATGGTGGTTAAGGGGCTGGTATGACAGTATATGGACTGTTGTAGGGAGCTGGAAATGGGGCAAGCAAATGGGAAAGCAAGGTGATGCTGTTAGGACTGTTTGGTGGGGTTGAATGGAGGGTGTACCTGTGCAAACATGGGCTGAAAAGTATGGAAGAATGAAGGAGGATAGTATGGACTGAAAACTAAGGGGCTGTTAATGACAGGTTTTAGGGGGGCTAATATGGGCAAGAATTAGACTGAGTTTAGGTACAGTCATGGGATGGATTTAAGGACAGCAATGACAGGTTTATAGGGCTGTGTTTTGGGCTACAAATGGTGGTTTGGAGGGTGCATATATGGCTGTTTATGGGGTTGTTACTGCTGCTATCAGAGCTGGTATCCCCCTCCCCCATCACTCATAACATCTCTCACACTCAATCTCTCACACAAATTATCAAACACCCTCCAACACCAATTCCTCTCTAAACTACACATACACACACATATAACTTCTAATTCCATGGCTGAACCACTATACCCCCATTCATGAACACAATGGAACCACATTTACATCCCATAATATATATACATATATAAGCCTCAATATATATATATATATATATATATATATATATATATATATATATATATATATATATATATATATATCAAACACCCTCCAACACCAATTCCTCTCTAAACTACACAGAAACACACATATAACTTCTAATTCCTTGGCCGAACCACTATACCCCCATTCATAAACACAATGGAACCACATTTACATCCCATAATATATATATATATATATATATATATATATATATATATATATATATATACAACCATATATATATACTTTTATATATATATATATATATATATATATATATATATATATATATATATATATATATATATATATATATACATAATATGATACCAAGGAACACAATCTCTGAATAACATGACAACCATATATATATACTTATATAGATTAAATAATATGACATAATATGATACCAAGGAACACAATCTCTGAATAACATAAAATCTGAGATTAAATACACTAACAAGTCATTCCTACAATATAACAAAACACAAGTGTCCTAAAATAGGGATTTTCCCACTAGGACACAAGCCTACACCTAGGACACTCCTAAAAGTCTCCAAAAGGATACGAAACGGATACAAAGGAGACACAACCATGGGGGTTATTCCTATGGGTCAAAAATCAACCTATATGCATGAGAAAATGAAAAGGAGAAGGGATTTATACCTCCCGGTAGACCGAATCGAAGAAAAGCCTTCCCGAAGCGACACCGACAGGTAGAGATTCCAAATGGACACGAACGAGCTCCGAATCCTCCCAAACTTGGCTAGCACCTTCTAACCATGGAGTAGAGAAGAAATGAAGAAGATTTGGTGGAAGAAGGGGTTGATTTGGTGGAGAAAATGGTAGAAAAAATGAGATGGAAAGGAATAGAAAATATCAAAGGGGCTTGTGCCTATCCCCTCTATGGGTGGCCGGCCATATGGGGCTATTTGTCCTATTATGGTAAGGTCCAAAATGCCCCCACTAACCTATTCTATTAGTATTAGGAAAGGGCTAATTGGTTGCGCTAAATTAGTCATTCTAAAGTCTCTAATCACACTAACCTTATCCATAATAATTAGTCTAACATCTAACTAAAATATTTCTATCATGTGGGCCATGGCTAACTAATGTGTGGGTCCACTATGGTCAAAACTACCCCGGGTCCCCGTTTCAAGTCGGATTGAGCTGAAATTCGAACCCGACTCAAATAACCCCCAAACAATATCATAAATAATAAAATAAATTTTCAAAAGTATTTCAAAAATACAAAATAACAAAAATACCCCTATTTCTGAAAACTGGGGGTGATAAATTCCTCGAAATTAAAACCAAACAATAGTAAAATGTCAAAATCATAAGTCATAATTTTAAATAGTTTAAAAATGATTAAAAATCACCAAAAATCTTAATATGAAATAATTATCAATAAATAATGATTATAATTACAAAATTTCAAAATTACCCTCATTTGGAAAACTGGGTGTTACAGTTCATGCGAATCCAGAAGGGAGGTAACATCGAGCGCTCGAGAGGACGGTCATGAGCGTTTCTCCAATCAAGAAGAGGATCACCGTGAAGAGAAAATAGGAGAATGTCGAGGAGGACAGAGACTGCTACTTCGTCGGAGATTCGGTTCCCCAAGAAGAAGCTAAGCGCCGTTGGCCTGAGAGATACAAGAGAACGATATAAATTTAAACTAATCCAAACTGAACTCAGTTATTGAGTAAAGTAGGGATTTTTTTCTCTCCCTAAAAAGTTGTTAGCTTTAGAAATATTGCCAATATGTTTTAAGACTTTTAAACGAGTGTCTAGAAAGCTCTAAAGTATTGTCTAATAAGTATGACGTGGCACTTTCTCGACACTCGTGTTTGATATGGCTCTCCCACTCTAAGCTTCAAAGAGACCCAAAATCTGAAAAAGTGATTTTTGCTCTGTTGTGATCGTGCTAAACATATTTGTGATATGAGAAAGGTATATTTATAGATTTTTTGGGACCTAGTTGCTACACGAAATGTGATATAATTAAAGAAAGGGATTTTTTGACTTTCGTCCCACTTACTAATATAAAATTGTATTTACATCCCACTCCTTTGTGTTTATTAGGCTTATATCCCAATTTTTATCACAGAAACATTTACCGACCTGTTCTTTTGTGACAAAATATTTTTTTGTGACAAAAAGTGGGATGTATGTCTAATAAACACACAAAAAATTAAATATAAGTAGAAAATCTTATTAATAAGTGGGACGAAAGTCAAAAATTCCCTTAAAGAAATCATGTTTTGAAAATGTATATTTGCGATTCTAGCTACTTTCTTTTTGACATAAAGTCATGTTTCCATAATTTGGTTAAACTATGTTTAGTAAACAATTTTTCTAAAAATATTTTTTGAAAAAAGAGATGGTGGTTACTCAACCTAATCTGACATTGCTATTTCAAGTATGATGGTGGCTACTCAAAATTTGTAGAGAAACTAATTATTTGAGAAAACCAACATATTGCTACATTGTTGACTTTTTCAAAATATATTGTAAATTTAAGTTTGATTGACTTGAAGTGGAGAATGCTCTATTTTTTTTTGAAGATGAAGATCGAATATTTGACATGATATTACATATATGCGCGAGATATTAATCACAAAAACAATCCCAAATCTCATGTATTATTCATATTTGCACAACATTACGGGGCATTACGAGATATTGGTAGGGGATCTTGATCCTTTTAGTAACCCCTATATTTTTAGGTAGCTAGAGATATGGTCTACAGTGGATCGATTTTCAAGTCTAGCTCAAACTAGTTATATGGGCGGCCACATAATCCTTATTGGTTTGTCTTTCCTCAACCGACCTTACAGTCGCTCAGTAGTACTTATTGACGACTATTTTATGATCGATGTTTTGCTCACTAGTGCTTTTCAAGCCGTTGCTGATGTTTCCTATCGCATTCCACCTCACCTCCCCTTTGCCTCTATGACCTTACATCTTATGCTTCAAGTGCATCTGCACTCTTGTTGGTCTTACTACTCTACCTGCTGTAATGCCTCGTTCCGCACGGTGCATTACGCTGAGTCGTTGACTCGAAGAAGTTAAATTGACCCGAAGAAACAGAGTCGATTAGAAGAAGTATCGATTCGAATCGATTCAAGTGTTAAGTTGATTCGAATGAAGTATTAATTGAGTTGGTTTCATGTGCAAACTTTTATACTGAATTATTTGAGGTCGACATTGTGACTTATTTGTAAAGGAGTCTGCCAAAGATCAAAGTATCGCTCTGCAACGAGCTGAGGTATAGTCAAGATGGGTCGAATCAGTCAGGTAGTTCAACGGAGTATGAAGTGTTCAAATGAATATGTCAGATGAGTTAGTCGTGCAACAAAGTTAATGAATCGAGCTGCATCGACTCGATGAAATGTTAGGCGAATTGGCAAGGTGGGAGAACTCTGACCCTTCTTTCCTACTCCGTCATGTCTAACTAAAATGTACCCTTGCATGTTAGTAATTCCATGGATTTCTATGGATGTGGCTTGGATAAGTAGAAGTTATAGTGTGTGTCGAACACTAAGATAGAATATTGAGGCAAAATATACATCAAGCGTACGAATCGAAACAAAAAATGGGATAACTGTATCGACGAGTGCATCAAGGGGCTGTTTGTTCACGGAAGTAGAGTGAAGTAAAACTTTTAGAAGTAGAGAGTTTGCATGTGCATTGCATAAGCGTGTCATGTATACGCATATTTTATAAGTTCTTTCGTTTGGATGGTTGTTGGAAGTGAGTTGAAAAGTTAACCTTGTGTAGTTCCTTCGTTTGGATGTTTGTTGGAAGTTATAGTTGAAAAGTGGCATTATTTTTATTTTGTATGGATTAAAAATTATTATTACTATTATTATTTATTATGATTATGATTATGATTATGATTATGATGATTATGATTATTGTTATTATTAATACTATCGGTTAATATTAGTACTATTACTATTATTATTATTTATTATTAATACTATTATTACCGATTATTATTATTTACTATTATTATTATTATTATTATTATTATTATTATTATTATTATTATTTATTTTATTGTTATTGTTATTGTTATTGTTATTGTTATTGTTATTGTTATTGTTATTATTATTGTTATTGTTATTATTATTATTATTATTATTATTATTATTATTATTATTATTATTATTATTATTATATGTTATTATTACTACTACTACTACTACTATTATTATTATTATTTTATTTATTATTATTATTATTATTATTGTTGTTGTTGTTGTTGTTGTTATTATTTATTTATTAATTATTTATTTATTTATTTATTATTATTATTATTTTATTTTTGGAGTTCTAATTTTTTTCGGAAGTTAAAAGTATGAACAATGCACTTTTAGAACTATTATTCATAAGAGTTTCGATTTTTTTAAATAACTAACCAAACAACGGAAGTCGAGTTTTTTCTCGGAACTAATAATGAATAGTGCAAAATATGAGTTCCGAAAGACGGACTTCCGTGAACCAAACACACCCCAGGTGCACGAGTAGCATAATGTTGGTGCTTTCTTTACATGGAGAGAGCTTGCTCTCAACATGCCTTGTAAAATTTTAGTCCCACATCGGAAATGCACCATGAGTTATCTCAATATATATACTTGGTTGTGTTGTTGAGAGATGCACATGGGATGGTGACCCTAAGGAGGGAACTATGTGGGTGATTTTACTAGGAGGTAAGAATAAGGCTCCAAGGATTAAGCATTAATGCTTTTGTCATTCTCTTGGATTAATTCCATTTGGAGCTAAGCCCCAAAGGGGCTTAGCGACTCGGACTCGGGCTCATGGGCTCATGAGGCGTAATGTGGCATTTTGTTGGCGGACTCGGGCTCATGGCCTCATGCGGTCCATGCGGTCCATGCGGCCATGCGGCTCATGCTGTCCATGCGGTCCATGCGATTCATGCGGCTCATGCGGTCCATGCGGCCCATGCGGTCCATGCGGCCATGAGGCTCATGCGGCCAGGCTGCTGCTGCTGCTGCCGCATGGAGGGTTCCGCTGACTGTGCAGACTACAAGTCAGTTATGGAAAGACTGATTCAATTCGATTAATTCAGATCCTAGTTTTGTGGGATTTGAATTAATTTCGTTGCTATCTTTGTGGGATTTGAATTAATCTCGTTGCTATCTTTTGGGATTTGATTCAATCTTTCCATAACTGAAGAGGCGGCTAGGGTTTCCACCCTCTCTCTATATATACTCTCTTATGGCCTCCTTTGTGATTACTACGAAAATATAAGTCAGAAAAGGAGAAAGAGAGAAAGCTTGCTGCCGCCATTGCAAGTCCATCCGAGTAGTCAGAACAGAGGTGACTTCGAGCGTTCCACAAGTTTTTCAAACTTGCTGGTTCCTGGAAGCAGTTCGTGTGGGGCGAATCTTGCTTTGAGCAACGGTGTTTTGACACCCCAGCATTTTTCTTCTTCTCATCTTTCTCTAGATTATTGTACCTCGTTCTGTCCCAATTGCAACAAGTTTGCAAGGAAGAACGAGAGATCTTTTCTTCTCTATTTTCCTCCTCCATATTATAATCGGGTTATATGGTTTTTGTATCATCGTAGATCTCTGTTGCATCTGTTTTACCATCTTTGATCAAGCCCCGGGAATAACAATCTCAAAGCAAGATTTTTATAGATGGAAAACATTAATGCTTCGCTCGTCCAATCGGACTACTGTAAGTTGGAAAAGTTCGATGGAGAGCATTATCAAGTCTGGAAGAGAAAGGTTTATCTAACTCTTTAACAAAAAGACGTTAATCATGTTCTGTTGGAGGAAGAACCCTCTATTCCAGACACTGGATCTACTGCCGCAATCAATGCGGCTTCCAAACTCCAGGCCAAATGGAGAAGGGAAAATAGCATCTGCAGACTTCTCATCCTGAATGCTATGGAGGACTCCCTGGCAGAATCCTACTCGAAGAAGGAACTTACCAGAGACATATGGGAGTCTGTGGAAAAACTATATGAAGAAGACAGGAACAGGAGCAAAATGTTTGTGGTTGAAAAATATCACAAATTGCTCTTTGAGGACGAGAAGTCCATGTTGCCACAGGTGAAGGAATTTCTGAAGTTACGTCAGAAACTGGAAGACGAAGAGATGCCCCTTCCCGACAAGTTTGTCGTTGGAGGGATCGTCTCAAAACTTCCTGCTGGATGGAGTACCTTCTATACAAGGATGCACAGAAAGAAGCTTGATATTAGCTTGGGAGATCTACTTCAAGAGATCCACGTTGAGGACGAGATGCGTTCCCAACAGAAGGTGGACACTCTGTCTAAACAATTGGCTAAAGCCAATCTAGTGCAGACGAGAGATCCCAAGGGGAAGCAGGCGGCTTCTCATCCCAAGAAGAAAGACTTCACTAATCTAAAAGTGAAGGGTCCTTCATTCAAGCAACAGAAGACTAAGTCCCACGTGACTTGTTACAATTGTGGCAAGAAAGGCCACTACAAAAGTAAATGCAGATCCAAGCCTAAACAATCAGAGAAATGTGAGCCTAATAAGGTTTCATTGGTTTCTAGCATTGTTGCTATGATCGCACAGGTCACAACTGTGGGGGTTGACTCTGACTGGTGGATAGACACTGGTGCAACTTGCCATGTCTGTTCTGGCAAGGAATGGTTCGTCACCTACTAGCCAATATCTGAGAAAGGTTATCATGGCGAACCAGGCGCAAGCTGAAGTTCTGGGGATCGGGACTGTGGAGCTGAAACTCACTTCTGGGAACACTCTGACGCTTCAAGGTGTGAAGCATATTCCAGCGATTGCCAAGAACCTGATCTCTGGGAGCCTGCTCTACATCACAGGCTTGAGAATGGACATCAATGCTGGTCAGATGGTGATGTCCAAGAAGGGAACATACTTCGGGAAGGCTTATCAAACCGAAGGAATGTTTAAAATTCAGCTTGTCAACTAGTTTGATGACATTAATGCAGTTGCATTTTCTGATTATTCTCTTGAGTTGTGGCATAATAGACTAGGACATGTTCATTGTAAAAGAATTAACAAAATGTCTAGTCTAGGACTTATCTCCAAATGTGGGGGTAAGGTGGAGAAGTGTGAAGTGTGTGCTCAGACGAAGATCACAAGGAAACCCTTTCATCGGGTCAATCGAAGCACAGATCTTCTGTAGTTGGTGTACTCCGATATCTGTGACTTTAAACATTTCTCCACGAAGGCCAGGATGAAGTATTTTATAACCTTCATCGACGACTTCTCAAAATACGCGTTCGTCTACTTGCTCAAGTCTAAAGATGAAGCTTTCGAGAAGTTCAGAGAGTTCAGGGCCGAAGCTGAACGGCAGACAGGACAACAACTCATGAGGTTGAGAAGTGATAGAGGTGGGGAGTACAGGTCTCATGAATTCGCATCATTCTACAAAGAACATGGAATCATATGCGAGACTACTGCTCCATATTCTCCTCAATCCAACGGAGTTGCAGAGAGAAAGAACCGAATATTAACAGAAATGATGAATTCTATACTACTTACTGCAGGCCTTCCAAAATGCTACTGGGGAGAAGCTGCATTAACGGCCACTTTCACTCTGAATAGAGTGCCATATGCAACTTCGGACGTAACTCCTCATGAACTCTGGTTCAAAGTCAGACCAAACTTGAATGTCATTCGAGTGTGGGGGTGTCTGGCGTATGTGAAGCTCCCAGATCTGAAGATTCAGATGCTAGGGACAAGGACTACGAAGGCAATCTTCTTGGGGTATGCCGAGAAGAGTGATGCTAGGAGATTTCTTGATATTAAGACAAATCATATCATCGAATCTCGCGATGCTGAATACTTTGAAGACAAGTTTGCAAAAGACAAAAACATTGTTCTTTCGGACATTCCGGAAAATGATGTAGGTGCAAATGAGACTAAAATCTCATATGGGCCAGTAGTCTAAGAAGAAGCTGTTGTTGATGAAACAACTCTTGTACCAGAACTCGCAGAGCCGTCAGCTAAGCGAGCGAGAAGACCGAAAGACTTCGGAGATGACTTTGTCACCTATCATGTGGAAGCAGATCCGCTTACCTATGATGAGGCGATGAAGACCAGAGATGCTATCTTCTGGAATGAGGCAGTAAATGACGAGTTTGACTCTATCACCTCCAATAACACATGGGTGTTGGTAGATCTACCTGAAGGAGAAAAACCCATCGGATGTAAATGGATCTTCAAGAAGAAGATGAAGGCAAATGGAACTATTGACAAGTTCAAGGCCAGGCTGGTAGCCAAGGGATTTTCTCAGAAACAGGGGATAGACTACTTTGACACGTACGCTCCAGTAGCTCGGATGACCACCATCAGGATGTTAATCGCTCTAGCAGCTATACATAAGTTGGTGATACATCAGATGGATGTAAAGACAGCATTCCTGAATGGGGAGCTGACCGAAGAGATTTACATGCAACAGCCAGACGGATTTGTCGTCAAAGGTCTTGAAGACAAAGTTTACAAGTTGGTAAAATCATTGTATGGTTTGAAGCAAGCTCCCAAGATGTGGCATGAGAAGTTTGACAAAGTTATTAGGTCAAACGGCTACAGAGTCAGCGAGACGGACAAATGTGTTTACACAAAGTTCACTGATGGAAGAGGAGTCGTCATTTGTCTGTACGTGGACGACATGCTAATCCTAGGCACGGACATAGGCTGTGCCACAGGGACAAAGAAGTTCCTCTCAACCAAATTTAGTATAAAGGACTTGGGGGATGCAGATGTCATCTTGGGCATAAAGATCATCCGGACAGACACTGGAGTAGCGCTGTCACAATCTCTCTACATTGAGAAGATGCTCACACGCTATGGGTATAAGGATCTTCCAGGGATCGATACGCCATACAGGTGTGATCAAAAGCTGAAGCCAAACTCGAGGGAAAGCGTCAGGCAGCTGGAGTATTCTAGCATTATCGGAAGTTTGATGTACGCAACCACTGCCACAAGGCCTGACATAGCTTTCACCGTGGGAATGCTGAGTCGGTTCACAAGCAACCCAGGGGTTGAGCACTGGAAAGCTGTGAAGCGGGAGATGAGATATCTCAAGAAGACTCAGACATATGCACTGCACTACAACGAGTATCCGACAGTAGTGAAGGCTTCAGTGATGCTAGCTGGTGTTCAAAGGTTGAAAGCGAGAGATCCACAGGTGGATACGTCTTTTCCTTGGGTGGAGCTGCTATATCGTGGAAGTCGAAGAAGCAGACTATACTCTCTCGTTCCTCCATAGAATCTGAATTCTATGCACTTGAAACTACAGCAGATGAAGCAGAATGGCCTCGGGAGCTCATGTATGATCTTCCAGTGGTTGGAGCTCAGATACCGGTGATACCGATATACTGTGACAACCAGGCGACTGCGGTGGTGGCATCAAATGACCTCTTCAACGAGAAGAAGAGGACTGTACGGTTGAAGCACAGGACAGTACATGATCTTATCAAAAGAGGTATAATTGCAGTGGTTGATGTTCGGAGTCAGGAGAACCTGGCAGATCCGTTCACAAAGGGCCTCAAGTGCCAGTTGGTCGATGACACAGCTTGTAAAATGGGCTTGAAGGTATTCTGATAGTGTGTCTTTGTAATCCTACCATAAAGTTTTATGCTATTAGTTCAAAGAGAAATCTACTAGGCATCTAACTTTTGGTTCAAAGGAGGATCACTGACTGGAAAACTATCAGGTAACAGTGGGCACTTGTTCTCTTGAACATGGAAGGGATATGGACCCATAACCACTGTTGTCTACTATGTATTTTCTGCGAAAAAAACAGATCCTGTGGAAGGTTGGCTTAAACGCCTTAATGAGTTCTCAGGCAGAGTGAATGCCTGGTGTGCTTTACAGGAAGCACGGTAGAGCAGCACTACAAGGAGTAAAACTCCATGCTACAATGGGATGACTCCACCATGAGGTTCCCAGGTAGGGGTAATGCCTCGGCTTTGCAAGCCAAGTCATAGCGGCGTAGCACCGCAAATAGGCAGGTAGCCTAATGTTGTATGACGTAATTAAAGAGTTGTAGACAGCACTACAAAGGGAAGGATGGCCCCATGTTACAGTGGCACGATACCATGATGAGGTACCCAGGTAGGGGTAAAGCCTCGGCATTGCAAGCCATGTCGTTGCGGCGTAACACCGCAAGGAAGCCTTAGGCTTCATGCTGAGTAGATTGGCACTACAAAGAGGCTGAGACCTCATGCTACAGTAGTATGACACTACGATGAGGTTGCCATGTAGGGGTAATGCCTCGGCTTCAGGCCATGTCATAGCAACATAGCACCGCAAGGAAGCGCAAGGCTTCATGCCATATCTCTTTAATAAAGAACTCACCTATAGTGTTTGGAAAGAGATATCAGGCCATCTCTTGAGGGTAAACTTGTAGACGCCTAAAATTATACACTGAAACCAGGCTGGCACAGGGCCTTTAATGTGTAGCCAGAAGTACACGCAACTACACTTTGTGAGTGGGAAGAATTACAATTGTGGTACAGAATTCAAGGCGTAGTCCATTCTTGTATCACATTGTTATTTAACCCATGCGGGAAGATTCAAGTCATCAGCGACATCTATCCTAATGCAAAATGGACAGTTACTGTAGGGAATGCTCAACCCTGGACACATATATATGTTGTGATATGTGGGGGATTGTTGGTGCTTTCTTTACATGGAGAGAGCTTGCTCTCAACATACCTTATAAAATTTTAGTCCCACATCGGAAATGCACCATGAGTTATCTCAACATATATACTTGGTTGTGTTATTGAGAGATGCACATGGGGTGGTGACCCTAAGGAGGGAACCATATGGGTGATTTTACTAGGAGGTAAGAATAAGGCTCCAAGGATTAAGCATTAATGCTTTTGTCATTCTCTTGGATTAATTCCATTTGGAGCTAAGCCCCAAAGGGGCTTAGCGACTCGGACTCGGACTCGGACTCGGACTCGGACTCGGGCTCATAGGCTGATGAGGCGTAATGTGGCATTTTGTTGGCGTACTTTACACTTAACACGTCAGCAGCCATGCGGTCTTATGCGGCATACGGCTCATATGTGGCCTCATGCGGCTCATGCGGCCATGCGGCCATACGGCCATGCGGCTCATACGGCTCATGCGGTCCATGCGACTCATGCGGCCATGCGGCCATACGGCTCATGCGGTCCATACGATCCATACAGTTCATGCGGCTCATGCGGTCCATACGACCCATGCGGTCCATGCGGCCATGAGGCTCATGCGGCCAGGCTGGTGCTGCTGCTGTCGCATGGAGGGTTCCGCTGGCTGTGCAGACTACAAGTCAGTTATGGAAAGACTAATTCAATACGATTAATTCAGATCCTATCTTTGTGGGATTTGAATTAATTTCGTTGCTATCTTTGTGGAATTTGAATTAATCTCGTTGCTATCTTTTGGGATTTGATTCAATCTTTCCATAACTGAAGAGGCGGCTAGGGTTTCCACCCTCTCTCTATATATACTCTCTTCTGGCCTCCTTTGTGATTACTACAAAAATATAAGTCAGAAAAGGAGAAAGAGAGAGAGAGTTGCTGCCGCCATTGCAAGTCTATCCGAGGAGTCATAACAGAGGTGACTTCGAGCGTTCCACAAGTTCTTCAAATTTGCTGGTTCCTGGAAGCAGTTCGTGTGGGGCGAATCTTGCTTTGAGCAACGGTGTTTTGACACCCCAGTATTTTTCTTCTTCTCATCTTTCTCTAGATTATTGTACCTCGTTCTGTCCCAATTGCAACACGTTTGCAAAGAAGAACGAGAGATCTTCTCTTCTCTATTTTCCTCCTCCATATTGTAATCGGGTTATATGGTTTTTGTATCATCGTTGATCTCTGTTGCATCTGTTTTACCATCTTTGATCAAGCCCCGGGAATAACACATAATATTGAATACTCTATCGAAACATGCCTCAGTGCACAAGTCGGAGGGCACTGAACACTTAGAACATCAAAGGATTTTATTGACGAGTGCATCAGTGCACAAATTTTAGAATATTGAACAATTAAAATCGAGACGTGTATCAAGTGGACAACTTAGAGAATAAGTCATAGAACATCGAAAGACTCTATTGAGTCGTGCATCAAATGCATGGGTAGCAGAATACTGAACACTAAGGCATAGGACATTTAAATATCGTATCGAGACGTGCATCAAATGCACAAGTCGAAGAAGATTGAATAACTGCACCAAAGCGTGTATATGTGCACGTAACTTATGAAATATGGCTTCGAATGCAAAATGAACACTTGTGGTACAAATGTCACGGAACTGCTAATTATGCAAAGGGGCTTAGTGTCTCGGTGTGTTTGGGACCTACAGATCGCCGCTTTGAAACATTGAATTGAGGCATTATGCCACAGAACAATGAATCGAATTATAAAAACATGAGATGGAAGATTGGTAATGTGAGATCATGCAATATCTGAGTTTCGAACTTAGACTACGTTGCGTTGTATGAGTAAGACACGTATGGCATGGTCACGGACATGAATAACCTGTGAACAGGTTTTGATAGCTTTCCTTAACGAGATGCATCGGGGCACCAAAATCGTTTCTACACAGGGGGAAGTGGTGCTATTAAGCATGGTATTACGATACCACTAGTAGGGCTTGCTACTTGGGCTGAAAGGGCGCGTCATAATACGGAAGTTGTAGGATCTTTGATGGGCTTGCTACCTATGCGCTAGAATGGTCCGTTGTATCGAGATATAGTCCTTTATGGCTCGGAATGCTAGTGACTTTTGTATAGATAGGGGCCAGTGGGCTAAATAGTGTAGGTACACAGATCCTGTACAAATATCATTTTTAACATAATAGGAAAGAGTGATAGGTATTCACATTGCATCAGCACAAGGGTGAGTTCCTCGACTTAGTAAGAAGTCGCCACAAAACGATACGAGATATATTTGTATTGCTTGTTTACTTACTCAAATCAAAGATAACATGTTTATCATGGGTACATGCTTTACTGCTTTCGAATATGCCATAAAATTGATCCTAAGGCAACGATATAAATGTCACAAATTAAGTTGCATGATTCACAACATTACTTAGTATCGATTTAGGCAAGTGAGTTTCCATCAACTAGTACGAGATGTATACTGATACCCCAACCCCCAGGTAATGAAGCGACTTGGACGTATTGAGGCGTCAGGTCTTGGACTTGCAAATGAAGATGCAGTCGGGTTATAGAAGACATGATGTATGGAACGTCGAGATCCTTTGTGTGCTAGAGAGATCATGAGTGTTGTAAACCAATTTGGCATGATTCATTTGGGGCTATTGAGAGCCTTTGTATTTTGTTGCTTTATGAATAAAAAAGAATTGTTTCGTACGTTATGTGTAACTTCAATATGATTCTGTTTTCTCCGCTATGAATGTTTGAATTGAGATAACCGTTTTAAGATTGAATCATCTTGCCTTGTATTAGTGCAACTCCAGACTCGTACGACATCACATCCCGACGAGGACGATCGATTTGGCTGAATCGATGCGAGTACGAACTATTTAGCGGATCGGGCGTAACAAAGTGGAATCATAGGTCTATGTACAATTTCCTCGGACGGTTTGTTCGTTTCAATTCCAAGTTACTTTCCGCAATCACATGATATAATGACTTTGACTCTACTCAATACCACACTAGATGTTTCATACAATAAGTTTATATAATGTTGCTCATTTTTCCGTAAGTGTTCCAGAATTTTTATGATGTTATCGAGTAACACCATGGATTGTTTGTTGCATTATGTGCAGCAAGTCATGAGATGTTTGATGCATCAATGCGACAAGTCGTGAGATGTTGGTTGCATCAATGAAGTAAGTCGTAAAATGTTGGTTGCATTAATGCAGCAAGTCGTAGGATCTTTGTTGCATAAAGTGCAACAATTCGATAAGTAAGATGTGTTGCATATGTGTATGCAAATGAATAACAAATGTGTCGAACGGATTCAAGCAATGGCTTGGAATATTGGGAAATAAAATATTGCACGAGATGCAACGGATGGTATCGGAAAATCATAAATCGATAAGAATGAGTCGATTTGGTCGTGTGTCGAACTTGAGTAAATGAATGTTTACGTTGGCCAAATTTTTGTGACAAACTTCGAGTAACTGAGAGTTACGTTTGTGATCAGCACGATCATCGTAGGATGGTTAGTCAGAATAGATGTTGGATCATACAAAGTATGATGCGAGAGGAATGACTCGATTTCTGAGTGGTATATGCCATACCACTTACGCGATAAGTGTGTCAAAATATTTTGTGAATTTTGGTAGGTTTGTCCTCGACTAACCTGTAGTGCCGAGACTCGGTTGAAAACTTGTATGACAATATTTTGATGCAAGTATTCTTCGATAGTTGGATTAGAACTAGGACTGTGCACAATTAAATCAAATCGACCAAATTGAACCAAACCAAACCGAACCGATGGCTCGATCGGCTTGGTTCGGCTGTAATTTTTTTAAAATCGACCAGTTAAGTTCGGTTCACGGTTCTGTTATGCCAAAAATCATTTAAAACCAAACCGAACCAAATCATATGTGGGTGTTAAATAATTAGGGTTGGGTTACCAACTTACTTGGGTATTGGACCGGTTTGGTTCATTCAACAACAGACATCACACTTTGAAAGAGCCTCTCTCTCTCTCTCTCTCTCTCAAAGAGGAGTGGCGGCTCCAATTTTACTATTACAAATTGTTGCATAATACTGCAAAGTGCAAGCTGAAGTTGAAGCTACTGTTTATTGAATGCACTTTCTCATGTTTCATCTCTGCTGTGTTGTTGTTGGTCGAATACATATAAAAAAAATTTCCCTGTCATTGATTGACACTTATTCCATTTTTTCCTGTGATACCAAAGTTTCACACAACAAAATAAGCATAAGTACCCAAAAAATTTAATGATAGTCCATTTTTTCAGTGATCAAAGCCGACCAAGTCGAACCCATCCAAATCGAACCAAGTCGGTTGGCTTCAAAACCGAACCGACCAGTTGGTTGGTTTGGTTCGATTTTGCTTATTTTCAAAACGATTAACTTTGATTCAACTTCGGTTGTGACCAAATAGGTCAACCACCGACCGATGCACACCCCTAGTTAGAACGATCAGGCACGGACTCATATCAATAGATAATACGTCGAACGGGAGTTTGAAAAATATAAAATGGTCGAATGATTGAGACTAGCAATACATCAAAAAATAATCGGATTGGATGGATAGAAAACATGAAATGTTATAATCGGGTTGCATGAATTGTAAATTCGATGGAATGTTAGTTGATGAGGATAATCGTGCCTAAGAAAATAGTTTGTTGTGCGAAGAGGAAACCCGTTTGAGTACGATTGAGTCGCATAAAAACTTAGTCGATATGATCGTATAATTTGAGGATTTGTTGTTAGATAATCGGTAACTCGGTTACGCGATCGAAGTATAGCGGGATGCGACCTTTAATGTCTCGTCCCACTCAGTTCAATCTGAGGAATGAAAATGTCAACGGTGTTTGGACTTAGCCATGGAACGGCTCGCTCGAAGTCCTGCTCGGTCGAGGCAACTCCTCGCTTAGGTGAGTGGCTTCGGTGAACTTGCCTCAGCTTGGCCTTGACACTAGTAAAACAAAAGTTTTCAACTGCACAAGTAGGCTTGATAATAAAAGAGATGAATCCACATAGTTAAGTGTCACGACCCGCACCCTAGAGTAAGGGCACGAGACGTGAATACGTCCAGCCTACGCCGCAGAGTCGGCGGTAGAACGCTGTCCTAAGTCACAACATCTAACATTGTAAATATCTAAACAGTTTATACTCCCCGATTGGGGGTGACATAGCAATAGAACTCAATCACAACTAAGGAAGATATAGCACGATATGAATAGAACTCAAGGAAATGAAATAGATAAAACAATAGTCTAAGATAATCCCAGCAAACCACAATACAAGTCTCAGATGAAAGAATATATACAAAACTGATCTCCAGATAAAGAGTCTAACTAGAATATGATCCAACTACATAGATAAAAACCTAACTATCTAGTCTAGGCAGTCGAGGGAAAGTCCTCAGCTACTGCTGGATCCTCCTGAGGGTCCAGCTCACAGGTGTCATCAAGGGCTGCCCCGTAGTAGGTGTCCAGGCAGTCCTCCTCCTCGTCCTCTGTAATATTTTCAACAGGTCCAGTCAGGACAGGAGCGAGTACAGTACATCTAAATAGATCATAGCAAGTTAGAAGGTAAAGCATGCAGTAAAGTAAGATACAGGTACTAAAGAAATGCGGTATGTAAACAGGAAAGTACTGTAATGTAAATATCTACTATACATATAGGACTAGCAGTGACTAGTGAATCAGAGTACGAGATAGCACATGTGAACAGGACAGATTTGCACAGGATGTCGAGGTGCACAGGAATCTACACTACAAGAAATTGTTCACACGACTACTAGCACTCCCCCATATCCCCAATCAATACACAAGGATCTAAACAGGTTATGTTATTGCGCAGGATATCACATGGGGGCCCATATAGGGTGCACATGATAGTATACATGGGGGCTCCGTGAACATGAGAGTACAAGATTCACAGGAGTGCACATGTAATGGAAGCACAGGAGTACACGATGTAAGTGAAACGCACAAGCACAATGTACCCAATGCTCCAGAGGGGGATAACATCGCATATAGAGATCCATATAGTACCAATCCGTGTGACCAACGTGACAGTACAAGTAAAGTAATCTACTGCAGATAATAATTCTAAACAGGATATGAAATAATCAGAGAATGTACTCGCCTGTAACTGAGTGTCCGATATGAATCGTACTGTCCAAGGAGTGGTGTCTGGCTCCTAAACAGAACAGCACAAGTCACAACAAGTCCAGAATAGTGAAATGGAGTCCTACTATGCATTCTACATGATTCTAAGTCAATCTAGGCCAAAGTCAACTCTCGGTCAACTTTGGTCAACCCTAGAAGTCAACTAGGTCAATCCTTGTCTAAACTAGGCTAAACTCAACTAGCTAGTCTAAAGAGTCATGCTAGGCTCTAACCAAGCTATACTAGACTACACACCATATATCAAGTATCTAAATTACCTATGTATATTCACATATACATAAACACAATATATATACAAGTATTAGATTACTCTATGCATTCTTAGGCTAATATTATATGTATAGGCATATAGGCATTCAACACACAAGTATACATGTCTACATGTTGCACATAAGGTATTTTCACACTACAATAGGCATTCCTATCTAAGGGTGTTTAACATATACATTTAGGGGAAAAATGTGTGTGTGATACATAAGGTTGTGTGTGTAGGCAAATATGACAGTATAAGGAACAACAGTGTGCAGGGAACAATATCAGTGAAGCAATATATAATAGTGAAGAAAAGTGTGTGCAAGGATACAATGTGTGGAAGGGTGTACAACAAGTGTTCAGGAATTACAAGGGTACAGTGTGCAGGAAAATAGGCTGTGTGTGAGGGTGATGGGCAGGAAAAATTAGGGAAAGGAATGCTGTGCAGGAAACAATTATGTTTCAGGAATAAATGACAGTATGCAGGAAAAATTAAAACAGTGAAAGGAAGCTGTGTGTGATATACACCCCAGTGTTCACAGGGAAACAAAAGTATATACAGCAGGAAATAAGAAAACAGTGAGGAAATTTGAGTGTGTGTGTAGGACAGAAATGACAGTGGAATAGGAAGAAACATGTGTATATATGTGTGTGAAAAAAAATACACTAGCCAACAGTGTAGAGTGCATAAGTGTTCAGTGTTCATAGAAAACAGGAAAGGAAGAATGTGTAAACTGTGCAATGGTGTGCAGTGGCAGGAAATACAAGTGACAGGAAAACAATAATAGGAAATCAGACATGTATCAAATCTCAGCAATTACAAGGTTCTTCTATTCTCAGGTTTTCATTTGCAGCAACATTTCACATTGTGATAAGAGTAACAAGAAAAGGATATCAATCCATGCACCAAATCAGTTTTCAGTCCACTTAGCTTCCAGGTTATTGAACACCCCATTCAAATTGAAACTGAGATTCAACTCAGGAAAACAATAATTCAAAACAACATGAACTTTACCTAAACTCAGGTTAATAATTCAAAACTGAAATTAACTTAGTTCCTTGAAAAACAACCCAAAAATGAATTCAGTCCATAACTCATCAAATTAACACTGAATTTAACCATGGCAAGCTAATGTATATAGGAAGCATATTTAGAGTTTAAACTTAGCATTAACATCAGTTATTAGGATTAATAACTACTGAACAATGTAACTAACTAAAACATAACAGTGAACAATTCGAGTATCAGAACATGTGTCAAGATACTCCTCCCACACCATTTGAATTCAAAATTCGCACAAAACTTATTTAAAAACATGCAATCACTCTACACACACCACATACTATATATTAGGACCTAAAATAACTAATTAATACAGGAGTTAAACCACAGGAAATGAATCTATACTCAGAACCAAAACCCAAACAGTGCACGTGTACAGCCTTCCCGGTGCACACGGTTTTTCGTGTCCGACACGACACCAACCGACACAAGACTTGGGGAGTGTCATGACAGACACTGCCCCTTGCTTTGTGTCGAGTTTCAAGTGTCCACGTGTCCTGTGCAGCCCGCACGAGCATGCTGGTAGCAGAGGAGCTACAGTGCTCGTGCGCACGCCACAGATCCGCGCGTGCGCGTGTCCCAAAATGACACGACGCGACACAGGAACCACCCCAGTGTCCCAAAAACGTGTAAGCGACTACAAATCGATGCTTCCTATTCAAACACAATTCAAAAACAACACAAAATGCTCACTGAGGCATTTTGTCAAACACCTACGGCTAGGAGCTGATACGTATCCAAAACGACACGAAAACTCCGACACCAGGGACGAAACCTATCCAAACCCTAGGGGGACCCTTAGGGCTTCCTATTCATGAAGATCGACAGGGATTCTATGGAGATTTGGAGAAGTTACCTTAGTTTGAACTTTCAATAGGAAAGGGGCTCTTTCTAACACCTTGCTTGATGTCCCAAACACTTCCAATCAATAGCAAGCTGGACCAAAACATTAATAGCAGCAAGAATACCAGCATTAGAAATCATTGCAACTGATTTGAGGATTTTAGGACCTAAAATGAATTTATGGTGAATTAATGAAGACAAGAACTCACCTCCTTGAAATTAGGGCTCTTCCTATGGAAAGAGGCAACCCTAGTTTTGAGAGGGATTATATAGGGTGGGATTCCTAGATGGATGTGGTGGCCGGCCAAGTGGGTCTAGGCTAAGGTTTTGTCATTTGGTTGGGCCTTGGGCCAAGCTACAAAGCTAAAAGTTGATTAACTTAAACAAGTTCTAAAACCACTAGTCATGACTTAAGACTCCTATTACTATTTGCTAAAAAGACCTAAACCAAGTCTTAGGCTAGGTTAGACTAGAGTCTCTTGACCTAACCATGGCCCACTAACTAGGGTTAGTTTCTAGGTTGGTCTACATGAGTCAAAACTGGCCAAAAATCAAACTAGTCCAAATAAATTCAAAATAAATTCTAAAAATTCCCATAAATTCTAATTAATTCTAATAAATTTAAAAATACCCCAAAATGAAAAAAATACCCTCACACTAGAAATGTGGTAGTGACAAATCTACCCTCCTTAAAAGAATTTCGTCCTCGAAATTGAAAGGCGAAATGCAACTGATGAGAAGGATAGAAAGTATACCTCAAGGTCCAAAAAGATAGGGGTACCGCTCGCGCATCTCATCCTCCCGCTCCCAGGTAGACTCTCCTGGAGAATGATGCCTCCATGCGACGCATACCAAGGGTATCACCTGGTTCCTCAGGACCTTCTTCCGTCGATCCAGAATCTCCACAGGCTGCTCTGGATAGCTGAGAGAAGGACCCACCTCAAATTTTGAATGATCGAGCACATGGCTAGGGTCAGCCACATACCATCTCAACTGTGATACATGGAATACGTTGTGGACCCCCACAAGTACAGGCGGCAAGTCTAGCCTGTAAGCCACGTCACCGACTCTCCCGCTGATAACGAAAGGGCCGATGAAGCGCGGGCTAAGCTTTCCGCCTCCACCAAAACGTATCGTACCACGAGTCGGAGATATCCTCAAGAAAACCTGGTCTCCGACCTAATCACAAGCAAGGTCTCAATTAATAATAATAAACAACATGATCAAAATTCAAAAATAATAACCTAAATCTAATCCTACTCTAATTTGTACCTCAAACTCTAAGGGTCTCCGGTGGCTATCGGCCCAGTGCCGATGTCTGTCCTGCGCCATGCGAAGTCTGTCCCTGATAAGCTTCACCTTCTCGGCCGCATCCACAATCATCTCTGGCCCCAGCAAAGCTCGCTCACCAACATCATCCCAGGATAAGGGTGTACGGCACCTACGCCCGTACAGAGCCTCGAAAGGTGACATCTCGATGCTGGCCTGGAAACTATTGTTTTAGGCAAACTCCACCAAATGAAGATGATCCTCCCAGGAACCTCCAAAGTCTAGGACGTACATCCGCAGCATATCCCCAAGAGTCTGAATAGTCCGCTCTGACTGTCCGTCCGTCTGGGGGTGGTATGCAGTACTAAACTTGAGCTGAGTGCCAAGCTGGTCTGCAGACTCCTCCAGTAATGGGAAGTAAAACGGCTATCCCGATCTGAGATGATGCTGACCGAAACTCCGTGGATCCTGACTATCTGCCGTATATATAACTCCGCCAGCCTCTCTGTAGACGTGCCCACCTTGAATGGCAAGAAGTGGGCCGATTTGGTCAACCTATCCACGATGACCCAAATCGCGTCTTTCCCCCCTGGGGTACGCGGCAATCCTGATACAAAGTCCATAGTAATATGCTCCCATTTCCACTCGGGAATGGGCAGGCTGCAACAATCCACCGGGCCTCTGTCTCTCCGCCTTGACCTGCTGACAGATCAAACACCTAGCCACGAAGTGGGACACCTCCCGCTTCATTCCTGACCACCATACATGCTCCTGCAGATCTCGGTACATCTTGTTGGCACCCGGGTGTATAGAGTACTGAGATCTGTGGGCCTCCTGCATAATCTGCTCTTTGAGCTCCCCGCTAGGTATACATAATCTGGCACCGTGCCTCAGGGCACCATCCTCTGCAAGTGAGAACTCAGGATCCCCCACTCCAATACTGATCTGCTCTCTGATACTCTGAAAAGCCACATCCTGAAACTGGGCCGCCTTGATCCTGTCTACCAAGTCTGACTGAATCTGCATCCCCATAGCTGCATCTGTACCCCAGGCACAATCACCTTGATCCCGAGACTCTCTAAATCCGCAAGCAAATGCCGATCCATGGTCAAACACATGGCTGTCGGATACCTACTCAAGGCATCGGCAACCACGTTGGCCTTTTCCGGGATGATACTGCAGTGCAATATCGAAGTCCTTTATCAACTCTAACCATCTACGCTGTCTCATGTTCAACTCCTTCTGAGTGAACACATACTTTAGGCTCTTGTGATCTGTGAAGATCTTCACCCGCTCACCATACAGATAATGCTTCCACAGCTTCAAAGCAAAAATTACTGCTACCAGCTCCAGGTCGTGGGTAGGGTAATTCTTCTCATGGGGATGTAACTGCCTGGAAGCATAGGCAATTACCTTTCCGTGCTGCTGCAACACACAACCCAGCCCCTTCCCTGAAGCATCACTATAAATAGTGAATCCACCTGATCCTGAGGGCAACGTCAGAATCGGAGCTGTCGTCAGCCGCTTCTTCAACTCATCAAAAGCTGCCTGACACTCCTCTGACCATACGTACTCGGTATCCTTCCGGGTCAACCGTGTCAACGGTTCTGCAACCCGGGAGAAATCATGCACAAATCTCCGGTAATATCCTGCCAGCCCCAGGAAGCTCCTGATCTCTGCAACTGATGTCGGCGCTGTCCATGCCTCGACTGCTACAATCTTCTTGGGGTCAACTGAGATACCATCTCCAGTCACCACGTGCCCCAAAAAGTCTACCCGGTCCAAGAAGAACTCACACTTGGAGAGCTTCCCATAAAGCTGCTCCCTCCTGAGAGTCTCCAGCACGATCCTCAGATGCTCCTCGTGCTCCTCCTCAGTCTTGGAATATATCAAGATATCATCAATAAACACTACTACAAACTGATCCAAATACTGATAGAACACCTTGTTCATAAGGTTCATAAACACAGCTGGTGCATTGGTTAGCCCAAACGGCATAACCAAAAACTCGAACTGTCCATACCGCGTCCTGAAAGCGGTCTTGGGAATATCCTCCCCCTTCACCTTCACCTAGTGATATCCCGACCTCAGATCAATCTTGGAGAATACCCGAGCTCCGCTCAACTGGTCAAATAGATCGTCGATCCGCGGCAGTGGGTATCTGTTCTTGATCGTGAGGTTGTTGAGTGCCCTATAGTCAATACACATGCGTACTGACCCATCCTTCTTCGGCACAAACAACACTGGTGCACCCCATGGCGACGAACTCGAGCGGATGAAGCCCTTGTCCTGTAGCTCATCCACCTGCTTCTTTAGCTCTACCAGCTCGCTGTTGTTCACCCGATAGACATGCTGAGAAATGGGCTCCGCTCCTGGAACCAAGTCTATCGAGAACTCTATGTCCCTGTCTGGTGGCAGTCCCGGTAACTCCTTCGGGAAAACATCTATGTACTCTGCTATCAAGGGGTATGGAATCGTCTGCTCCTCGACCGAGACTCCACAGAAGACTCCGCTGCTCTGCTCTGCTTGACGTCTGGAGTACTCGAACTCTGGCTCCCCCGGCGCTCTGAACAGAACTCTACCCTCTCTGCAATCAATGCTGGCGTGGTGCCTGCTCAACCAATCCATGCCTAGTACTATATCGTAGTTCGGCAATGGCATTACGAGCAGGCTCACCTCCAACTCACGGCCTCCCAAAACTACTCTCCGACCCTTACAAACATCACTCACGAGGATAATACCACCCCCGGTCATGATCTTGTAAGTCCTAGGCAACGATTCAGCTATGATACCGTGTCTAATCGCAAAAGATACTGAAATGAAGCTATGCGATGCACCAGAATCAAATAATACAAATGCTGGACTGGAGTCGAGAAGAATCGAACCTGCAATTAGCTCTCCAGACACCTCTGTATCTCCAGCTGCCATGGCGAAAGCTCGCCCCTGCTGGCCTCTCCTGGCCTGCTGCTGGTGCTGGACAAATCTCTGCTGCTGCGTCGACAGGACTGGTCCCCGTTGCTGGCCCACTGGTGCTCTGGCTCCACCTCCCTGAGCTGTTCGTCCCACAGACCTAAGACAATCCCTCATCTGGTGGTCTGCTGCTCCGCAGAAAAGGCACTTCCCGAGCCTCTTCCTGCACTCATTCCATCCATGCCCTGGCTTCTTGCAGAAGGCGCAACTGACTGTCTGCCTGGGTGCCTGATGCTGCTGCTGAGCCGGCCTCTGCTGAATCGGCTGCGGCTGAAACTGCCTCGACTGTTGGTGCTAAAAATGAGGCCTCTTGGCCTGGCCCCCGCTGCTGCTACTGCCCCCAGCTGGGTCTCTCCCTCTCTTGAGCCTAAGCTCAAGATCATCCTCTGCTAGCAGCGCTCCCATCAAGATCTCCTCAAATGTAGCATCTCTGTTCCCCTTGGTCAGGGACTTGACCTCCTTGACCAGACCCGTCCGGAACCTCTGGCCCTCGCCGTCTCGCTCAGACCCTCAATAAACCTGCCGAGACGGCCAAACTCTCCCGCATACTCCTCAACAGAGAGGCTCCCCTGGACCAAGCTCTCAAACTGTGTCTCCAAGGCTCTGACTGCTAAATCTGGGAAGAACTTCTTCTTGAAGAAGCCCCTGAACTGCTCCCAAGTCTGCCCTGGTACCCCCACCCTGGGGTCAGACTGATACCAGGTGCGAGCAAGATCTCGCATCCGGCTAGCTGCGGCCTCGATCTGAAGGTCTGCTGGAATCCTGGCCAAGCGGAAGATCTCCTCCATATGCTCGAGCTACTCGTCGGCATACAGGATCCCCTCTGTCCCCATGAAGTCCCTGGGGCTCATCTTCTGAAACTGCTCGATCCCTGGTGTCCTCTGCTGCTGTACCACCGGTCGAGCTGCGGCTGTCGTGACAGCCAACTCCATGCCTCTGTCATGCCGAGCCTGCTGTCGGTCCATGAACTACTGGAAATATGCGAACATCTGAGCTGCGTCCACATGTCCCAGAGGTGGTGGCGGCTGGAAGGGATCCTCTGGAGTGACCGGGTCCTGCCTCCCAGTCGGTGGATGCATATCCCCTGCTACGGCTGCCGAGGTCTCAACACGAGCTGAGGTGACAAGAGCTGCAGTCCCCTGGCCTCGCCGTGCTGGCTGAGAGGTAGCAGTCCCCTCTATAGCATCCTCATGGGTGGCACGCTGCAATCGAGTCTCTACCATCCTGAAGATAGACAAACAAGAGTATCAATTTCTGAGAAAGAAGCGAAGTAACAAAGGCGGACAATTATAATTCAAAGGATCAGCAGACAAAAGAAATTAGATGGCAATAAAAGGAATTTTTCCTAAGGTGATTGAGTAACCTTAAAATTTATATCCTATATCCTATAGCAGGCTGCAGTGATACTCTAGTTCGAGCACCACTACACTTCTAGTCTAGACCTGCATGGGCCACCACTAAAACGTGTCACGACCCGCACCCTAGAGTAAGGGCACGAGACGTGAATACGTCCAGCCTACGCCGCAGAGTCGGCGGTAGAACGCTGTCCTAAGTCACAACATCTAACATTGTAAATATCTAAACAGTTTATACTCCCCGATTGGGGGTGACATAGCAATAGAACTCAATCACAACTAAGGAAGATATAGCACGATATGAATAGAACTCAAGGAAATGAAATAGATAAAACAATAGTCTAAGATAATCCCAGCAAACCACAATACAAGTCTCAGATGAAAGAATATATACAAAACTGATCTCCAGATAAAGAGTCTAACTAGAACATGATCCAACTACATAGATAAAAACCTAACTATCTAGTCTAGGCAGTCGGGGGAAAGTCCTCAGCTACTGCTGGATCCTCCTGAGGGTCCAGCTCACAGGTGTCATCAAGGGCTGCCCCGTAGTAGGTGTCCAGGCAGTCCTCCTCCTCGTCCTCTGTAATATTTTCAACAGGTCCAGTAAGGACAGGAGTGAGTACAGTACATCTCAACAGATCATAGCAGGTTAGAAGGTAAAGCATGCAGTAAAGTAAGATACAGGTACTAAGGAAATGTGGTATGTAAACATGAAAGTACTGTAATATAAATATCTACTATACATAGAGGACTAGCAGTGACTAGTGAATCAGAGTACGAGATAGCACATGTGAACAGGACAGATTTGCACAGGATGTCGAGGTGCACAGGAATCTACACTACAAGGAATTGTTCACACGACTACTAGCACTCCCCCGTATCCCCAATCAATACACAAGGATCTAAACAGGTTATGTTATTGCACAGGATATCACATGGGGGCCCATATAGGGTGCACATGATAGTATACATGGGGGCTCCGTGAACATGAGAGTACAAGATTCACAGGAGTGCACATGTAATGGAAGCACAGGAGTACACGATGTAAGTGAAACGCACAAGCATAATGTACCCGATGCTCCCGAGGGGGATAACATCGCATGTAGAGATCCATATAGTACCAATCCGTGTGACCAACGTGACAGTACAAGTAAAGTAATCTACTGCAGGTAATAATTCTAAACAGGATATAAAATGATCAGAGAATGTACTCGCCTGTAACTGAGTGTCCGATATGAATCGTACTGTCCAAGGAGTGGTGTCTGGCTCCTAAACAGAACAGCACAAGTCACAACAAGTCCAGAATAGTGAAATGGAGTCCTACTATGCATTCTACATGATTCTAAGTCAATCTAGGCTAAAGTCAACTCTCGGTCAACTTTGGTCAACCCTAGAAGTCAACTAGGTCAATCCTTGTCTAAACTAGGCTAAACTCAACTAGCTAGTCTAAAGAGTCATGCTAGGCTCTAACCAAGCTATACTAGACTACACACCATATATCAAGTATCTAAATTACCTATGTATATTCACATATACATAGACACAATATATATACAAGTATTAGATTACTCTATGCATTCTTAGGCTAATATTATATGTATAGGCATATAGGCATTCAACACACAAGTATACATGTCTACATGTTGCACATAAGGTATTTTCACACTACAATAGGCATTTCTATCTAAGGGTGTTTAACATATACATTTAGGGGAAAAAAATGTGTGTGTGATACATAAGGTTGTGTGTGTAGGCAAATATGACAGTATAAGGAACAACAGTGTGCAGGGAACAATATCAGTGAAGCAATATATAATAGTGAAGAAAAGTATGTGCAAGGATACAATGTGTGGAAGGGTGTACAACAAGTGTTCAGGAATTACAAGGGTACAGTGTGCAGGAAAATAGGCTGTGTGTGAGGGTAATGGACAGGAAAAATTAGGGAAAGGAATGTTGTGCAGGAAACAATTATGTTTCAGGAATAAATGACAGTATGCAGGAAAAATTAAAACAGTGAAAGGAAGCTGTGTGTGATATACACCCCAGTGTTCACAGGGAAACAAAAGTATATACAGCAAGAAATAAGAAAACAGTGAGGAAATTTGAGTGTGTGTGTAGGACAGAAATGACAGTGGAAGAGGAGGAAACATGTGTATATATGTGTGTGAAAAAAAAATACACTAGCCAACAGTGTAGAGTGCATAAGTGTTCAGTGTTCATAGAAAACGGGAAAGGAAGAATGTGTAAACTGTGCAATGGTGTGCAGTGGCAGGAAATACAAGTGACAGGAAAACAATAATAGGAAATCAGACATGTATCAAATCTCAGCAATTACAAGGTTCTTCTATTCTCAGGTTTTCATTTGCAGCAACATTTCACATTGTGATAAGAGTAACAAGAAAAGGATATCAATCCATGCACCAAATCAGTTTTCAGTCCACTTAGCTTCCAGGTTATTGAACACCCCATTCAAATTGAAACTGAGATTCAACTCAGGAAAACAATAATTCAAAACAACATGAACTTTACCTAAACTCAGGTTAATAATTCAAAACTGAAATTAACTTAGTTCCTTGAAAAACAACCCAAAAATGAATTCAGTCCATAACTCATCAAATTAACACTGAATTTAACCATGGCAAGCTAATGTATATAGGGAGCATATTTAGAGTTTAAACTTAGCATTAACATCAGTTATTAGGATTAATAACTACTGAACAATGTAACTAACTAAAACATAACAGTGAACATTTCGAGTATCAGAACATGTGTCAAGATACTCCTCCCACACCATTTGAATTCAAAATTCACACAAAACTTATTTAAAAACATGCAATCACTCTACACACACCACATACTATATATTAGGACCTAAAATAACTAATTAATACAGGAGTTAAACCACAAGAAATGAATCTATACTCAGAACCAAAACCCAAACAGTGCACGTGTACAGCCTTCCCGGTGCACACAGGTTTTTCGTGTCTGACACGACACCAACCGACACAAGACTTGGGGAGTGTCATGACAGACACTGCCCCTTGCTTTGTGTCGAGTTTTAAGTGTCCACGTGTCCTGTGCAGCCCACACGAGCATGCTGGTAGCAGGGGAGCTACAGTGCTCGTGCGCGCGCCACAGATCCGCACGTGTGCGTATCCCAAAATGACACGACGCGACACAGGAACCACCCCAGTGTCCCAAAAATGTGTAAGCGACTACAAATCGATGCTTCCTATTCAAACACAATTCAAAAACAATACATAATGCTCACTGAGGCATTTTGTCAAACACCTACGGCTAGGAGCTGATACGTGTCCAAAACGACACGAAAACTCCGACACCAGGGACGAAACCTATCCAAACCCTAGGGGGACCCTTAGGGCTTCCTATTCATGAAGATCGACAGGGATTCTATGGAGATTTGGAGAAGTTACCTTAGTTTGAACTTTCAATAGGAAAGGGGCTCTTTCTAACACCTTGCTTGATGTCCCAAACACTTCCAATCAATAGCAAGCTGGACCAAAACATTAATAGCAGCAAGAATACCAGCATTAGAAATCATTGCAACTGATTTGAGGATTTTAGGACCTAAAATGAATTTATGGTGAATTAATGAAGACAAGAACTCACCTCCTTGAAATTAGGGCTCTTCCTATGGAAAGAGGCAACCCTAGTTTTGAGAGGGATTATATAGGGTGGGATTCCCTAGATGGATGTGGTGGCCGGCCAAGTGGGTCTAGGCTAAGGTTTTGTCATTTGGTTGGGCCTTGGGCCAAGCTACAAAGCTAAAAGTTGATTAACTTAAACAAGTTCTAAAACCACTAGTCATGACTTAAGACTCCTATTACTATTTGCTAAAAAGACCTAAACCAAGTCTTAGGCTAGGTTAGACTAGAGTCTCTTGACCTAACCATGGCCCACTAACTAGGGTTAGTTTCTAGGTTGGTCTACATGAGTCAAAACTGGCCAAAAATCAAACTAGTCCAAATAAATCCAAAATAAATTCTAAAAATTCCCATAAATTCTAATTAATTCTAATAAATTTAAAAATACCCCAAAATGACAAAAATACCCTCACACTAGAAATGTGGTAGTGACATTAAGGGAATAATCCCAACTTGGGTCAGATAGAGTTAGAATATGGAAAGGTCCCACGGACGGCATAGAAGTGTTGCACGACGTGCTTTCAAGTTGACACTCGATCCTTCGTTCCGAGGCTTGGGAAAAGGAAAAGTTGGTCTATGTGCAACAAGACTATGAACCTAACATAATCGTAGGCATCGCACGGTATAGATGCTTGATAAAGCATGCACTATCCCACTGTCCAATGTTTGGCATGTTAGGGTTATATACTAAAAGCATCACTTTTGTGCTAACCTTATTTCCTTAAATTTTGAATGAGAATTATATGGGCAAATGTTTGCATATTGTATTTGTTGCAAGTGCTAATACAAATGTCTGATATTCTATATTTTAGAAAATATGGTGTGTGGTGTCATACAGAAGATCTTATTATCAGTTCCCTATGGAGTATATAAATAGTTCATAACCTAGATGGACTTGGACAATCTATTGGAAAGGTTGTAGTGTAATCTTGTATTAGTCTATCTTGACTATAGGTTTACACTTGTACACTTTGTATATATTGAACAGGACCACTTGAGGTTGTTCTCTTTGTACTGACTACATAAGTGAACAAACACCTTTGTTATTATGGATGCTTATGCTCTTAATTCGGATATAATAACAGACATGTATATGCAGTATGTATTACTTTGACTCATGAAAGAGTGAGATCCATTATGGGTCAACAACCTCTATGAATTGGGTAATAACATTGTATGTATGATGGGTTGTTGAATATAAATGGAATCCATGTCCCGATACATCGGGTTGATGATGTCCCCTTAAGGAGCTCATAAGGATTGTCATGTAAACTATGCAGGTGGATTATATCTGACATGACAAATAAAGTTGAGCGGTACTACTTAAGGATAAAAGATGTCGAATCAATATAGTTGTCAGTAACTTAATTTGATCGACGGATATTCGATATCTTAACATGGTAAGCCAAACGAGCATATAATAAAAGGAGCCCATAAACATAATTTAGGATTATGGAGGTAGTGCAACACTAGCTTATTAGTGGACCGAGCTATTGTTAATGGGCCTAGATTGTGTGTTCAGGCTAAACACAGGATATCTAGATCTGTTAGGAGACATAACCCTAATTTCTCCTCATGGTTCCTGTCATAGCCTATATATATCCTCTATTCTCTGGCCGCCAAAGGACTGATCAGAAATCTGAAGCTTTCTCTAAATTCGTGATTCACGTAAGGAGAGAAAGAAAAGGCCGCCAAGGAGAAGAAAGGTTGGGAGATCGTCGTCCACACGACGTCCAACTCGAGGAAGGAATACGTGCAGAAGATCTTGGGGTCGTCCGCTTGAGATTGCCAAGAACTACTTATCTTCTTCCCACCGCAAGTATAATTCGTGAATCCTAGTTTCTGCTTATGAAGGGTTACAACACGTATTAAATCTGTTTAACTTTCTATCGATCAATACGCACACCAAAGTAAGGGTCCTGGGAATCTCCAGTTCTATTATGGCATAGCATAATTGTTCCACAATGCAAGTTTCCATGGTGCAAGGCTTGGGTTAGCCTTTGCTCGTCCCACGGGTTAAGTTGTTGCACGATTGACTTAGGCAAACATTATACCATGAGGTATCGAAGCATAGCAAATGTTGTCCCACATTTTCTGCGGTTGTTATAGCCAACAGTCCCACAATCTCAAGGCTCATCATATAAAGTATGACTTAGGCGGTAGCGTCGCACAGGACATAATTGGTTTACGGCACGAAACACGATTGTTTTGATGATAAGGATGACATGGACTATGGCACGTAATAGACACGTATGGTTCAAGTCAAGTAAGAAGGCTATACAGTAGACATTTTCTGGGTTTCAAGAATAGAAAAGTTCACGCGACCGTTTGTCGTCGAGACCAGGCCCCGTGGCTTGGGAGTCTCTCATAAAGTGTGAAAGCATGGTCTTAAATAAAGAAAAGAAAGCAAGTTATAAGCATTTATGTCGAGTCTAGAAGTCGTCGTAGGTGTGTGGTCATGGACAACTTGTGCACAAGGCATAGTCTTTCTCGACATGATCGTCGGGGCCTCGGGATCATGTCGTTCCCGGAGGAAGCGAGTTGGCTAAAGCAGGATGTTGGATGTACCACATAGGAGATTCGGGGCTTCCACGGGCTAGCTATCCGTATTGAATGATCATCGTCTATCCTTAGCCAAGTCCAAGATAGCTTGACATTGCTAGTGACCTTTCATATAGATGAGTCAGTGTGCTGAGCGGCAATCCGTATGCACGGTATCGATCAAATCAAATAAAGTACAAGTACTGCACGAATTGAGTTAAGAAGGTATGCACGGTTACAACACCATTATGGAGCCTAAGATTTGGCTATAGCAAGGACACGTGCTTCGACATGAAAGGTGGCATCATGTTTGAGTCGTCCAGACAAGTTCTACAAGTTGGATTGGTCGTTTCGAGTTAAGTCTGGAAGGGCCGTAAGGGCAAGTTTGGTTAAGTCACAATGAGTTGTGATGCGCGGCCTCGGTGTTTGAAGCACAGAAAATGTTTATGGCATACCATGTTATTATGTCTCGAAATATGGTACGAAAGGCAAGCACGAGTCGGTACATTAACGTTGCAAGCACGAGAATGGTCTAGAGGCACAACGATAAGTAAGTTATCAGTGCAAGGCACGGTGATGGTCTAGAGAGACAAAACAGGCCAGGCGTCTATGTCCTAAAACTGATCCTAAGACAAGATTAGAAAGACAATCAAAAGGATATGTTACACAAAGTAAAATAACGTATAAGTTTTGTATGGGTAGACGGGAGCTTACACCACCAATACAGTTGAGTACTGACACCCATCCAGTATTTATGTGCAGGCACATGTAGAAGATTAATCGGCGTGGAGCTCGCTTGGATACGTTGAGGCATGGAGTTCCATGGCATTTTGAGGCGTGCGGCCGTATGGAGTGAACTTATAGGAACAGAATGTGTGGACATCGCCTTCCGAAACATCCGCAAGTTGCAATCTTGAAGCTTGTATCGAGAGATGAGAGAGCAGAGTGACTTGTATTGTGAGAAGAGTGAGACTGAGTGATTGTAATCGTGGCCACATGCCATATTGTAATCTTAGTTTCAATATAAATAAAGAGTTCTGATTTTGTATACTCATGTTGCCTTCATTATTCAATGTTTCTGCTTGGGACTTCTGTACGACGATCCCGTCACTTAGCCTGAAATCAGCCGTTATAGAACCCGTCTTGCGTGAGCACAACCTAGGCTCACGCGACATTACACCTTAGCGAGGACGATCGCTCCCCCGGGAGTAGGGCGTGACACAACCCATTTGTGAAATGTTAGGATATGTATAGAAACGTACGTTATGAAACGAGGATGAATGTAATGCGAGTCAAGTTAATCTTTATGCAGATTCAATGTTGACCCTCCACTATCAAAATGGATGCACAAAAAAACTAAAGCATGATATGAGGTTACAAAATCGAACAGGCCTATATATCGAGATTTTGTAAGTAGCAATGCAAGAAGTCGAATTGGTTGATAATAAATTTTGTGATTGATTCAAGACAATAATATAAAGTCATTGACGATAGTTTCGATGCGTATAGCATCTCAAGTGTTGACCGTGGATAGATAGACTCGGATTCTGGATGAGTAGATATTTCTTGGTTAGTAGAATCGTCAACGGTAGTGCATAAATTATTCGAACATTAGTGGCGCATCAGTTGTGCAAGTAAGATAGATTATGTTTGGATTTGGATAAAGTCCTATAGAATTCGTCGGAACGTGATTTGGTTCCGAAATAAGATATAGCATGGTCGTAGACTCGTAGTAACCGTCCATCGTTGATGATCTACAATTATGGAGCGTAGCTTCGGGGCAGCTGACCCTAGAAGACTTGACCGCCAAATCAAAGTGAATATTGGAGACACGTAAGATGACCCAAATGATGTTGCATAAGGAATTGCATCAAGAATAAATATTAAGTAGTGCATGTCGATGGTAAGTCTAGGAAGTCAAATATTTATTTCGAGATTGATGGAACAACTTTTGGATTAAAATAATATGGTCGAATTTTGATGATTGGCCGAATGAATACTCAAATAAGTATGTTGGTCGATGATCGAAGTAGAATTTACGGACGAACTTAGTGATAGGGATAGGCGATTGCGAAGATCGTGCTATGCATGAGAGCGACCGATAAGAGAATGACCTTCGAGTTGTGTCATTAGAATTTAAATTTATAGAAATTGAGCTTACACAACTCGAACTTATATTCGATGTTGCGAGACGGACAAGTTAGGATTGAATTTGGTGAATCTGTACTCGATAGAGATTGAACGTAAGATGCGTCATAAGAGAACTTTTGTGTCGGATAGATTATTTCCTTTAAGAAATGTTGATTTAAGTTGCGTTGGGAGAATTTAAGCATGGTGTCTAGGTAAGTCACCTAGCGGGGGTAGTCCTGGATGTTGCTACGTATGCAGTTCAATGGATGGATGATCGTATCAAAATAGTTTTGAAGCGAGGCTTCCCAAATAGTTGGGCAACGACTTGAGTTACGCAAACAGGTAAACATCAGTTAGACGCGAAGGCGCTGCGGAGATTCGTTGCGATCGGATGCGCAACAGCTTGACGCAATGCAAATGTTGGATGATCAATGTGAAACATATAAAATACAAAATTCAATTTTTGAATTGCGTTGCGTGAAGAGACTTTTGGTAGAGGATTACATATTATCTAGTATGCGTATGCAAAAGAGTTGTGGGAATAGACGCTAGGATCAAACTCGGTCGAGAATATGAGATAGATATTATTCGAGGATGGAAGTTACACCTGTTAGCCTTATTCGAATTATCTGTCATTGGGCTTGGCTGAAATACATATATTTTTGGGACATCTAACATATGTGTACGATCCAAACCTAAGTGTATGCTGAATTCAAATCAAGCTGCAGGGAGGATTAGGATATGTTAAAGAAAAATTGCACGAATGTTAAAACAGAACAACAAAGGTAGAACGAGATCTTGAATCGATTAAGTGAAACATGTGGATTGAGTACTGGTTTCAATTCGAGGATAAACCTTTTTCTGAGTGGTATATTATGTAATGCCCCGCTCCGCATGGTATATTACGTCGAGTCGCTGACTCGAAGAAGTTAAATTGACTCAAAGAAATATTGAGTCGATTCGAAGAAGTATCGATTCAGATCGATGCAAGTGTTAAGTTGGTTCAAATTAAGTATTTGAGTTGGTTTCACGTGCAGGCTTTCACACTGAACTATTCAAGGTTGACATTATGGCTTATTTGCAACGGAATCTGCCAAAGATCAAAGTATCGCCTCACAACAAGCTGAGTATAGGCACGATAGGTCGAATCAGTCGGGTAGTTCAAGGGAGCACGAAGTGCTCGAATGGCTAAGTCAAATGAGTTGGTCATACAACGAAGTTAAGGAATCGAGCTGCATCTACTTGACGAAACACTCGACAAATCGACAAGGTGGGAGGACTCTGACCCTTATTTTCTACTCCGTCATGCCTAACTAAATTATACCTTTATATTCTAGTAATTCCATGGATTTCCATGGGCGTGACTTGGATAAGTAGAAGCTATAGTGTGTGTCAAACACTAATATAAAACATTGAGGCAAAACGTGTATGAAATGCACAAATCGAAATAGAACATGGGATAACTGTATCGACGAGTAAATCAAGTGCGCGAGTCATATAATATTGAATACTCTATCGAGGCGTGCCTCAGTGCACTAGTCGAAGGGCATTGAATGTCACGCCCCGACCCGAAAAATTGCTCGTCCTCACATCGGTTTATCCGAATCATCGTCCTCACTGGGGTGTGATGTCGTACGAGTTTGGAGTTGCACTCGTACAAGGCAAGATGACAAGTTCTCAAATGGTTATCTTTGATATTGTTATTTAGCAGTAAAAGAAACAGAGTATACAAAATAATTCTCTTTATTCGATGAATGAATTGAGGTTACAAAGGCTTTCAATAGCCCAACTGAATTTGCCAGATTGGCTACAACACTCAGGTTCTCTCTTGCACACAAAGGATTTTACCGTTCCATACATCATGTCTTCTATATATCGGCCACATCAATCATGTTACAAATCTGAGTGTCAATACGGTCGCATGCCTCAAAATGCTACGGCATTCCATGCCTCAGTGCGTTCAAGCGAAGCTCCGCTGCGAGTAGATCATTGTCTGAACCTGCAAGCAATCTGGTGGGAGATCAGTATTTAATCCTCTTGCGTACTGATCAGAGACCCACTTTACTAAACCGATATTAAGTAGATATATGGATCATACAGCCTAACTTATAATCTTTCTATATTTGCCATAGGATAGGTTTTATGGCATATTCAAAAGCAGTAAGGCATGTTATTTTATGGCAAGTATGTTATCGATGATTCGCATAAGCAAACAGGCAACCAATAGCACTCTTGTGTTGTCTTGTGACTTCTTACCAACATCGACGCACGCACCCTTGCACCGACGTAAGGGGAATATGCCTACCATCTTTTCTTGTCATGTTATAAGTGATCTCTATGCAGGATCTCTGTGTACCTGCACTTTCGGCCCACTGTTACCTAAATATATGAAGGTCGTTGGTGTATCCATGCCAGAATGGAACTCTACCTTGTTTCTCTTCACAAATTGGGCAACCCAACGTCCTTCCCATAGGAGATGCTAGCTCGTTTTGAAGGACACCGAACTTACCATCATTGTGGTTCAACACATCGATAATCGAGTGCAAGTCGTATTACGGATGTGTGTCCTCAAGATTAACCGTCCCTCCTAGGCCGAAAGGTCGTATTTAACTTGTTCGAGGGAAATTACCACACCCATACACGGGCAATATCTCAAGTCCATTCGACCATGCAACGCGCATCTTACTCAAACAACCAAACATAGTCTTCAGTCCGAAACTCAGACTTCATATCGTCTTGCATTTCTCTTTCTTTCAATGTTTTCACTCTTTTTATGTTCTCACATTCTTTGTTTGATTTCATTCTTCGTTTTAATATTCTATCGTACTACGCCCCAATTCAATGTTCGTCAAACGAACGACCCGAAGCCCTCGAACATTCCGAGGCACCATACCACATTCGACAATTCCATCACATTTATGCCATAACTATTCTCTTCGCAACGAAGCAATCTTTTATGATTTTCGTGCATATACACACGCTTTGACACAATTGTTCTCTATTCTTCGAGTTGTGCATGCGATGCATGCCTCGATACTATATTTTTATGTTATATGCCTTAGTGTTCAATATTCATGGCTCTTGCACTAGGGCACTCGCCTTAATAGTCTTTCAATGTACTAGCCTTCTAACTCATGCGTGGGGGCACGAATGCCTTGTGCGCTAAGGCACTCGTCGATACAGTTATCCCATGTTCTTATGGCTTGCGCACCGAGGCGCTCGCTGTTACGGTATTTCGATGTTTAATTGCGACTCGTACATTTGATGCATGTTTTATTTCAATTGTTCTATCTTGTGTTTGATACGCACTATGATTTCTTTCCTTCGAGACACGCCCATGGACTCGATAGGTTAAATTAGCATATAACGGTTCATTTTACTTAGGCGTAAAGGAGTAAGAAAGAAGGGTCAAAGTCCTCCCACCTTAAGTCGATACGCCTTGTCGTTTTGGCGAACCGATGCGGCTCGATTTTATAACTTTGTTGCACGGCCAACTCTTCTGACTTAGTCATTCGAGCACTTCGTATTTTGTTGAATTATCCAACCGATTTGGCATACCGTGCCTATGCTCAGTCCATTGCGAGGCGGTGATTTGGTTTTGCGGGCATCATTGCAAATAAGACAAAATATCGACCTCTTATATTTTAGCATAAACGTATAGCCTGCACACGAAACCAACTAAAATTAATATTCGTTCAAATTAGACTTGTGCGTTGCTTCGATTTGATTTCCTAGAATCTTCGAACCGACTCAATGCTTTCTTTCGGGCCAACTTAACACTTGCATCAATCATACTCGATGCGTTCCTCGGGTCAATGTAACTTTTTGTATCGGTTTGCATCCATACATATTTTGGGTCAACGCAACTCTTGGAGTCAACGACTCAGCATAATGTACCGTGCGAAGTGGGGCATTTCATTGAACACTTAGAACATCGAAGTATTTTATCGATGAGTGCATCAGTGCACAAATCATAGAACATTGAACAATCGAATCGAGGCGAGTATCAAGTTCACAACTCAGAAAATAAGTCGTAGAACATCAAAAGACTCTATTGAGTCGTACATCAAATGCACGAGTAGTAAAACATTGAATACTAGGGCATAAAATATTTAAATATTGTATCGAGACGTGCATCAAATGCACAAGTCAATGAAGATTGAATAATTGCACCAAAGCATGTATACATAGGGCTTATGAAATATGGCTTTGGATGCAAAGAGAACAGTTGTGGCACAAATGCACAGAACTGCTGATTATACAAAGTACCTTGGTGTGTTTGGAACCTACAGGTCGTCGCTTTGAAACATTGAGTTAAGGCATGGTGCCACAGAATAATGAATCAAAGTATGGAAACATGAGATAGAAGATTGGTAATCTGAAATGGTACTATTTCTGAGTTTCAGACTCATACTATTGTTGTGTTTGTATGAGTAAGACGCGCATTGCATGGTCACGGACATGGCTAACCTGTGTATGGGTTTTGATAGCTTTCCATGAACGAGATATACCGAGGCACCGGGATCGTTTCTATGGTGCTATTAAGCGTGGTATTACGGAACCTCTAGTAGGGCTGGCTACACAGGCTGAAAGGGTGCATCGTAATATGAATATAGCGGGATCTTCGCTGGGCTTGCTACCTATGCGCTAGAATGACCGGTTATATCGAGATATATTCCTTTATGACTCAGAATGCCAGTGACCTTCTATCACTACCACTTTCTAGAATAAGGGTATTTTGGTAATTATGAATTTTTGATTATTTTTAATATTATTTAATTTGATGTATTGTGACTTCGTTATTTGCTAGTGAAATCTCAGAACCATTGTGACTAGAGACTAACGATGACCATGGAGACCTCGCTTATGGATTTAGATTAGTAATTGGACTCTAATCTAGCTAGAAACTCACTTAGAATGTAATTAGAGAATAGAAACAACATGGCAGTTTGGGCCTTTAGCAAAGGGGGCTTGATTTGACAACTTAGAAAGGCTTTTGGGCCATTGCAACCCTGACCAAACCCTAGCCCATGACTATGGCCTGCCACACATTGTTTCTTCCCCTATATAGATCATCATTTAGCCCCCTTTTTCCCTCTTGCATTGAAACCCTAACCCTAGTTTGTGTTCTTCCCCAAATTTACTCTATTTCCTCAAATCAACTCCAAATTCATCCAAACCAATTGCATTCTCTTCATCTTGAGGAGAGGAGGTCTCTATTGGCTAGCTAGGAAGGATTCGGAGTTGACCATTAGATTTGGTGGGAGAACTTTTCAAGGGGATTTTTATTAGAATTCCAACTTCCAATTGGTAAGAGCCTCTAAGCCAATTAGATTTTAGTTTTACTGTTGTAGATGCATTCATTTAGGGCCCCCCCTATCCCTAGGAATGATTTGGGTTTAATTCGTGTCCATTTGAGGTACGTATCATGGGCGTATCACTCCTTATCGAATACGTATCTCAAGTTTTCGACAAAATGTCCCATAGGAAGTTTTATCCCCAATTTCAGAACTAATTACATTTTTGGATAGATTATGACCTGTGGATTACAATGGTGTTTGACTTAGTTGATTTTGATGTAATTTGATGTGTTAAAACGGACACGGGGATATGCGGCCTAGGAATGCACTGGCTACAGTGCTTCCCCTGCTGCTATGGTGCCACTGCTCACTCGACACGCAACATTTTCTCGACTTAGCGTCTGTTTTGGGTAGGGGCATTTTTTGACAGCATATTGGAAGAGTTGGGCTTCGAGCCATTGTGGTTTTGATCTGTGGTTCGACCCACAAATCCCTACTGCTCTGTGCAGTGGACCTTGCTGCACATGGTTGACACTCCTTATTTGCATGGTCTGTACACTCCATTGACATACTTGTTGACATTCATTGGACACTTGCACATGTTTGACACTCCACTGCTGTACACTATGACACATGATTCACTCATTCATTCTTCACATTTGTCTGCTGCACACACGTCTGATACACACTTGACACATTCTCTGTTACACTTCGTATATCTGCACATTTTCATTCACCTTGTTGTACAATTAAACTCACTTGTACACTTTTTCTGTTGCATTGACACAGCTCACACACCCTATCATTCACTCATTCACACATCTAAACACCATGCTCTGATACACATTGACACTATTTGACATATCTGTACACTCCTTGCTCTGATACATGTTGACACTTCACTTGTATTTCACACACTCATACTACTGTTGTAGACACTTGCACTCTCATTTCACTTGACACACACCACATATCTGCACACTTGATTCACTTCAGTACCAAATGTCATTGCCTAATTGAGGTTCAGTCCAATTCTGGACTGAACAAGAGATTCATGGCATTGTTTCATATCTCATTTAACCCCTACTTGCATCTTTCCCCTTCTTCAATTCTCAGGTATCTGAGATTGACACCACATGTCTGCATTTACTTTTCATGTGCACTGCACTTACCTGAGGCATCTCTGGCCACTGCCTTAATTGGTTTGTTCAGTCCAAACCCTGGACAGAATTGAGGTAATATTATTATGTGTTATATAATAAGGATATATGCCTATGTATTGATACATATATAGATAAGAATATATGATACATTATGTGTTATGTATCTGTAAGGGATACATGCTTAGGACTATAGAATTGATATGTCATATTATGATGATGAGGGTTTGGGGGTAGCAATTGATAGGGCGTTGCTAGTAAGTTGATAGTATCTTATATACATACTATAGGGATGTATTCCTTATATATATATATATATATATATATATATATATATATATATATATATATATATATATATATATATAAGGTTGATGTATATATATATATAAATATATATATATATATATATATATATATATACATATATATATATATATATATATATATATAAGGTTGATGTATACATATAGTGATATGTATATGCTTGTTAGCTTATATAGTCTCTCAGGTATCCTAGTATATAAGCCTATGGGTTTATGAGATAACCCTATAGAATGACCTAGATATTGACTCTATAGGCCTATGTGACTTTGTTGACTAGAGTTTGACCAAACCCCAGACAGTTGACCAAGTTGACTTAGAAGTTGACCTAGTTTGACTAAAGGTTGACCAGAGTTGACTTAGAGTTGACTTTGACCTAGAATCATGTAGATTGTATTGTAAACTTCAATTATTATATATTGAACACATTGTAACCTGTATTGCTTTAAATAGGACGATGTTACTCCAGTTCGGATATCTTTACAAATCGGTTACTCAGGATATCAGGCGAGTACATGCTTTGTTAGCTTTCATTCATGATAGTACTTATATTGCCTGCTCTAGACTACTTTACTTGATGATAACATATTGTTCACACAGATTAGTACTATATGGATTATAGAAGTTAAAGATCAAGGGGCGCCACCCATTAAAGTGCACCATCATCAAGTGGCGCCAAATCATTAGGTTGCGCCAGATCATTAGGTTGCGCCAGTATTAGGTTGTTCCAAAGCCAAGGTGCACGGCGCCACGTGTTAAGCCTCCTCGAGAAGCTGTAACGGCTTTTATTATTACTGACAGCTCTGACAGCACGAAAATCGAAGAATATCCATTTGAATCCCGTGCTCGAGAAGATTTTGTCAGCATGTAATTAATGCTGACAGCTGGCCCACGCAAGTTGTCAAGTGGTGCACGAATTAATCAATACAGTACAAAATACTTAGTCAGAGATGCCAGTTGTTGAGTTGCGCCCGCGAACAACCTGGCTAGTTGGCGCCACCTGATCAATTTTTATTCAGAATCAAGATGATGTTTTGCGCATGCCACTAATCTCGAAGAACATGTCTACTACACTGCTCACGACCACGTACATCTCACTCAAACGATGCCACGCGTCCCCAGCAGTTCAAGTAACCGTTTGCACAACTGGATAGAAGGTGCGCAACTTGATGTCCGTGCAACTCAGAAAACAGTTATTTCAAAACTCTATAAATAGAGTTTCAAATCAGTTCTAAAGGATCACTAATGATCATAATCTACTGACAAAGTGATGTTGCATCTTCTAGATGCTCGTGTCTTCAATATCACAACGTCCAATGGATAGAGTGATCGTCTTTTGATCAGATTCCTATAGTTGTACTTTCCCAGAAATCAATTATACTCTTGTACTTTCTTTCTTAGTTTGTAATCAAACTTTTGTTTTTGTAAACAAAATAGCGACTCTGCTGGAGCCAATTTTATCCTCTGACGAGAAAGTGACAACTCAATATGATACCTCGTCGATCGGCAAGATGCAGAAGACTTTGGTCGTTCAAATCGACCAAACCGCTTACAAAGCGATGATCAGTGCTGGGGGTATTAGGCGCACCACAGTTGCTGCTAAGAATAAGGTGCACACTGTGTGGACTCCCAAGTCTTCTCTGCCAACCATTGCTCTTGCGCAACCTGCGCAGACTGCCTCTCTGCCAACCATGGCTCTTGTGCAACCTACACAGACTGCCTCTCTGGCAACCATGGCTCATGTGCAGATTGCCTCTCTGCCAACCATGGCTCATGCACAACTTGTCTAGACTGCTTCTCTGCCAACCATAGCTCATGCGTAACTTGCGTAGACTGCTTTTCTGCCAACCAGAGCTCTTGTGCAACCTGCACAGATTGCTTCTCTTCCAACCAGGACTCCTGCACAACCTGCAGAGATTTCTTCTCTTCAAACCAGAACTCATGTGCAACCTACTCCTACTGCTTCTTTGGCTGTGAACAAAGGGAAACGTCTTTTGGCTACTCCATCATCTTCTCCAATTCTGAATTCGGGGAAAAACCTACCTAGCAAGAGTGCTAGACAGAACAAAGGGAAGCGCCCTTTGGCCTTTTCTCAACCTGCGCAACCAGCGCCTGTGGCCTCTCAGCCACTAAATAAAAGGAAACGCTCTTTAGCTACTGCTTCTCCAAATTTGAACTTGGCAAAGAATACACCTATTCCTGCCTCGTCATAGAATAAAGGAAAGTGTTATTTGGCCTTTTCTAATTCTTCTCCAGTCCTTGACCCGGTAGAAAATATCTCTGGTGGCGCCTATGCTCTAGTCAGTGTAAAGCTCTTTTGGGCGGATCTCTACTCCTCTGAACAAAGACAATCAAATCTCTGCTAAGAAAGTGAGTTCTATTCAAACTAAACTTTCTGTTACTCAGTTGCGCCAAGGCAAGCATATAAGAACAAGTTGCACAACACAAAAAGGAATTCTGCCAAATCCCAAAAATGTAACTACGGATCTTCCAACCCTGCACATCTCAAGATCCAAGTAGGGCAAGATGCTAGTATCTCAGACAGATACACAAGTAGCAGATCTATCTGAACTGCACACCTATCTCAACAGGCACCAATTAACATCTACTTCAGCAAAATGCAAACGGACTGCGCCAGTGGCTAACTTACGCCAGAAGCAGACTTCTGAAGTCAAGAACCCCTTTACCTATGCTAACCAACTCAGCACTTCTTTGTACACTCAAGGAATGGGACATCTCAAAAATCGGAATCATGTTCCTAACATCATTAAAGAATATGTTCTTTCGACTTCTTCTCATCCTGATGTTGTAACTGATCTCCGTAAAATTCTTCAACATAAGCGAAAGATCACAAATCCGTCTCATCCAATACAGCCCAAAGAACATCACTGTAACCATCACCATGAGGTAGTTATCAAATGTTGTTGTCAATTAGCTAAACGGTCTGTCTTCGATCATCTGAATTACTCTCAGGTTCCTCAACCGGTGATACTGGATGAAGATGAATTGTTGTATGCCTCTATCAACATGACGTCTCGAAGCATTGGGGGTGGAAAGCGCCCGAGACGCAATATATCCTGCAATCCCAGTCAACAATACTTAGATCGAATTCATGAATCCGGTGAAGGAGTATACCAATATACCAGATCAAGAAGCCGAGAAACAATTGGTCAAAGGAATCATCCTTCTGACCAAGAAACAATCGGTCAAAAGAATTTTCCTTCCGACCAAGAAACAATCGGTCAAAGGAATCTTCCTTCCGACCAAGAAACAATCAGTCAAAGGAATCTTCCTTCCGACCAAGAAACAATCGTTCAAAGAATTTTCTTGATTCCAACCAAGATTCCTTCAGTCAAAAGGACATCCCTGTCACTTATTCTGGGGGATAGTTCCTTATATGACTTTGATGCTGATAGTGAATGTTCCGAATGGACCATCTTTTCTACTAGCTTGTCTTCAATATCTAGAGAAGTGACTGCTTATGTTGTCACAGAAGATCAAGATGCTTCCAGTTCTAGCAGTCAAGAACAGAGAATTGTTGCTTTGGAAACTAGTTTGAAGAGCATGGTTGAAATAATGACAAGCATGCATGCTGTAATTATGACACAACATACGGTTCCACTGGTCGCGAATCTAATTCCGACCCAAGAACCTGTAACAACATCAACTCCCGCTAACGTTGATATGGGTCCTCACACCGCTTCCATACCTGTGCAGGCTATTCCAAGTCAATCTGGTGCTGGAAGTAGTACTTATCATGTAGTACCTCCTCCTAACATATCAAATTAATCTACTGCTCCACAATCATCGGGAGATACCCATGAGGCCGTAAAACTCTTACGTACTCAATTTGAGGCTTTCAAATAGAAAGACGGTTTGCAGAAGCTTGGGATCAAGCAGCCTTATCCTATAGAGTAGAAGGAAGTCCAATTTTCTTCTAAATACAAACCTTCTACTATTATGCTGTTTGATGGTAGCACATCTCCAAGTCAGTACCTCAATCACTTTGAGGTAATGACTGATCAACTACAGCCAAATGACGCTCTACTCCCTAGGGTGTTCGTCGGATGTTTAGCAGGTGCAGCTTACGACTGGTATCGTAGTTTACCAGATGATTATATAACCTCTTTCTCTGGATTCAAACAAATGTTCCTGATGAGGAAAGAAACGACATGACTATGTCTGCTCTCATTAAAATTAGGCAACGACACAATGAAACAACGAAATAGTTCATTGAACGATTCTGCCGTGAGGCACTCAAAATGCCTCTCTGAACTCCAGATGCTTTGACTATAGACACTTGCAAGTCAAACCTGTTGCCTATAATCAGCATGTGTACTAGGTCGACACAATTTCTGGATTGACCTTCATTCATAATGAATGCTAAAGCGGCAGAAGAAAGTGATGACAAGTTCAAATAATTAGGTATTTAGATGCTTAATCTTGACAAAGATGAACATGCTACACCAAATAACGGTGGCCGTCAACCGCAAGGATAAAAAAACTTTGGCTATCAATGTCAAAAGCAAAGAAACTCTAGCCGTCAATGTAGGTCAATCAACACCTACTCCAACGGCACCACCGCAGAGAGCACTACATCCGAAAGAAGAATACTCCTTTGATGAAGATGATGTCATGAGCATCTTTGATTGTCTGATCAAGAGAAATAAACTTTAACTGCCAGAGGCAAAACGGCCAGATGAAGTAGGTAAAACTGACCACCCCAAATATTATGTTTACCACAGATTTATCGGACATCCGACTCGAGCATGCTATGTGCTTAAAGGCAAGATCCAGGAGATGGTAAATTCTGGTATAATTACTCTCCAACAAGACGAAAAGACTGTAACGGCTAACGTCATCTCTTTATAGTTTGGCAATTTTTCTGGTCAACTTGTGTAGGACGGCGTCATTTCCATCCCGAGAACTACTTTAGAGATTGTTAATCTTCCACCTGTACGAACTGATGGTCTTGTTCCTCTGTCTACTGATAAAGGAGAGATTATGTGGATTCATCCTGATTTAGTGGCTAACTTTGAAGCATCTTCTTTAAAGTCCAAGAAAGCAACCAAATACAAATCATGTCATATGACTTCGTTGGGTGAACATTGTCCTCCCCCTTTAACTGTCACTTTTACTTCGGTTGTAGATCCTTCTTCTTCCTCTCTTTCTGAGATAATACTGTCAAAGCTAGAAGCCAAATATCAACCAGCTTTCCATCTGTATAGTCCACAGTCTAGTGAACTAATAACAAAGATGGGAAATGATCTACAAAAGCTCCCGGCCTAAATCATGAAAAAGGATCTCATGTACCTCTTTCTCTATGCCTTTCATACAACTAATCTCGTGTTGGTTTGGGTTACTGGACAAACTCTTCATCTTGCCAAAAGAAACCTTCCAGAAGCAAGATATAGGAAAAGAGTTGCAATATGGTGTCCTTCGAACCTGTATCCGAAGAAGAGGCCTTAACTGGTACCAGGTCTGGAAGAATTTACCTGAGAGACTATTCAGAAGGTCAATAGAACCCTGCTCTAGCTCCAGAGGCTCCTCCAGCATCATTTTCTCTTACTGTCAATGTTCCATCGGTTATATCACATCTAGCGGAACCAATTCCTTCCAAACCAACAACAGCCGACAAAGGAAAACAACATGTCAGCTTTGATAAAATATTAAAGAAGACTCCAGCTCTGGGACTCGAGAAGTCGTATAACTTTGATATACTGGCTCAGCTAGCTAATACCCCAGCAAGGTTATCAATTTTTAAGCTACTGCATCTCTCAAAAGAAACTCGAGAGACATTGAGTGAAGCTTTGATGCAAGCTGATACTTGTCTAACACTCCTCAAGAAGTCAGAGGAGGAGCCTGTAACTTGCTTTCATTGTCATTGTGTGATGGAGCTAATGCCCAACATCACCTTTACACAAGATGATATACTGTTGGAAGATAATAGTCATGACCGACCCTCTACTACACGGGATATGTCGATACCATGAAGGATGATCGCATCTTGATCGACCATGGGTCTGCACTCGGCATCATGCTAAAAACTCTACTAGATGCATTAAAGATTCTTGTACATAATCTTTCAACAACTATCACGACAATCTTGGAATTTAATTCTGGAATAAGTGAACCTTTGGGGAAGATTCGTATGAAAGTTCAAATAGGTAATCTTCGTACAAAGGTTACTTTCTATGTGATTGATAATCATGGCTCTTATAATGCCTTGTTGCGAAGACCCTTTCTGCATGAGCATAACATTGTACCATCCACTCTACACCAATGCTTCAAATATGTAGATGTCAATAGAGAAGTCCAGAAGGAAGTAGCTGACCTAAATTCTTTTAGGGGCATTGAAGCATATTGTACTGATTCTCGGATGTACAAGGAAGAGTTCATGAAGGTTGTGTTAGCGGTGGATAGTGAAAAAGATCAGAAAGACACCTCAAAAGATGTTCTCATAATCTCCGTCAAAGGATGTACTACTCATCCATGTTCTTCTCAGACATTGACTATCTATCTTTTCTCTCATAACAAATAGCCTCCTGCTGTAAAAAATGGAACAGAGGGAGCTCACCTCTTATGAGCATCTTGTTATCGTCCTTCATCGTAACAAACCTTCTCCTTCTCCTTCTCCTTCTCCTTCTCCTTCTCCTTCTCCTTCTCCTCCTTTGGTTATCAACCTTACTAAGCCTTCTGTTAAGGCCAAGAATCCTCCTTCTCCTTCTCTGGTTATCAACCTTACTAAGCTTTCTGTTAAGGCCAAGAATTCTGTTGTAAATGACGATGTAAAAATTAATAAAGTAGCATCTCCTTTACAGTATACTGATATTTTTTATTATACTTGATGTTAACTTCGAACCACTTATAATAGGAGCATTTCAACTCTCCAAGACGAAGTATTGCTCAAACCAATGCAAGACTCCTTCTTCTTAGTTTCTTCCAGGAAGAAAGATGAATTTCCTATACTTTCTAGTAAAGGAACAGAACATAAGATCACGCCCGATAGTGAAAAAAATTAAGATAACGGAAGACTTCAACTACGTCGTTATAGTCAACAATCAAAAGATATCATTCAAAAGATAGGCCATAATTTTAAAGCTAGTCTCAATGGTGGTAAAGGAAGGCGAACTCTTGTTCGTATTCCTGCTCCAAAAGGAAAGTCACAACAATATTATAGCAAAATGAAGCGGAGATTGGGCTATACCTTACCAATTCCAACTCTAGAAGCCTCCGAATCCGATAAAGAAGAACGATCTAACTCTTCTGACTCTGTTTCATGGGATTCAGATACTAGTGTAGGGTACGTCCATCGAGTGACTATCTTCTAATATGGTAACTGTCAAGTTCTCGGAAGACGACGAATACCGAAGCCTCTGAATCTGATCCTTGGGCACAAAGGATGGATGCTCAATGGGAGCTTTACTTTGAGCAACGTGAGCCACCTATATAGGGTGTAAAGAATTCTGACACGCTGACATAAGACCAAGTCAGCCAAAGGCCATACGCTCAGCCAAAGGCCATACGCTCAGTGCAAAAGTCATACGCTCGGTGAATATTTTATTATTTCTCGACTGACAGCACAGCATACGCTCAGTGGGGAATGAATCTGACACTTCGTCTTTCGTGCAAAAAATAGCTTTCTTAGGAGAATTAATCGTCGTATGGATTTTTGAGAGTTGATTTTGTCTTTTACGAGGACAGCTCATTAGCCATCATGAATGCACAGCCATCATTACTGTCATTTCTGACAGTCAATCAGTCGTCATATCTGCAACACGACGCTCGAAAGATATTTGTCAGTTATTGGGAGATATGGCATATTCGAGAAGATTGAGGACAGCCACATGTCTACTTCTCCAGTTATACGACTCCTCATCAAGACAGCGTATGTACTTCATACGACTCCTCATTAAGGCAGCATATGGACTTCATACGACTCCTCATCAAGGCAGCGTATGTACTCCATACGACTCCTCATCAAGTGAGCGTATATACTCCATATGACTCCTTGCTATCCAAGTCAGCGTATGCAAGACATACGTATCCAAAAGACAGCATATGGACTCCATACGACTCCTCTTCAAACAAGACAGCGTATGCTAGTCATACTTATCCAAAAGACAGCGTATCAAAGCAAATGCATTCAGAATGACTTCAAATGTACAGTCAACACACGTTCTCATGTGTCCTGTATTCTGTTACCCACTCATTCAGAAGTTATGTAACATGGCATTCATGCCATCAATCTCTCCTGGATATACTCCACTACTCTCAACCGTACTCCAACGTGTCTCCACCAAAATTCGCCATGCGTCCCTGCAGTTATGCACACGTCAAGTAACTGACTGAGCGTATGCCCAGAGCAGTTATCCAGAACTCTATAAAAGAGAGTTTCTCCACCTTCAACAGACACCACATTCAATTCAGAGAGAACAGAGAGATTGCCCAGTTGCTGTCCAAGTTCTTCGAGGTCCGAGCCTTCTTCATCGCATCGTCCAAGGGATAAAGTGATCGTCTTCTAGATCAGATTCCTACAGTTGTAATTTTCTCAGAAACACAATAAATAAATAAAATTTATTTATGGAAAACAAATTGGCGACTCTGCTGGGGAAAGTTGTCTCCTATAACGAGACAGCAACAACTCAATGCGATATTTCGTTGATCGGTTCGACGAAGAAGATGATGGTCGTACAATTCGACCAATCTGCTTACGAAGAAATGCTCAAGGCGAAGGAGGACCGAACGGCTTCCTCCACTTTTCTCTCTGCCAAGAAGAAGGGACGTTCTATCTATATCCCTAAGTCTTCTCCGGCAGCCCGAGACGCTTCTGTCATTTCCCACGCTGACAAGAACACGTCTCCAACCTCAGCGAAGCACGCCTCGGCTTCTCTGAATACAGCAACAGTGGCTTCTCCTAGTCACGCTGACAAAATGGGTTCTTTAGCCAAGTCAGCGTGTCCAAGGAAACCCATCTCTGGACATATCAAAGTCTCTTCTTCTTCTACTCCTACGACAGCAGTCGGCTCTTTAGCCATTAATGACTCTGTGCGTATGGCAATCATTGACCAACCATACGCTAGTCAAAAGGCAGCGTATGACAAGAATTCTCTGAAGATTCCCCCACAGCTTGTACATCTTGTGCCAACCAAGGAGAACGACTCTTTAGTCAACTCCTCTGCTCCTAAGGTTTTTACCACTAGGGTTAATTTGACTAGTACTCTTACTAGATCAAACAAAGGAAAATGCCTTTTGGCTACTTCCTCTAAAGATGGATTATTACCGACTCCCAGTCGGAATAATGTTCATCTTCCTTCTCTCAAAATTTCCCGATCCGAGAAAGGCAAATTGCAAGTATCCAGGACTGATACCAAAGTTGTACCTCCTATGGACCTTCGTAACAAGCTTAACCGGAATCGTCTCGGTTCTACTTCCGGCATAAAGAAGCCTTATCAAACTGGGACAAGTATAATGGACCCTGATGCACAATATGCTAAGAACTATATCGCTCAGATCAATCGGTCTTTATACATTCAAGAACCAAAAAGACAGAAGAATAAAAGACAAGTTTCTACACAGAGACTATCTTCAAACACTTTCCAGTCTGTTTCTGCATATCTTCGGGAACATCTGCAAAACAAGCAGAGAATCAACACTCCATCTGTCTCTGACATTGCTCATATTCGTCATGAAGAGCATTGTTGTAACTTCCAACGTCGGGTCATGATCCAGTGTTATTGTTCACCGAAAAGACGATCTGTCTTCGAACGGATTCAACATGAACCAATACCAGACGAAGACGAACCTCTTTATGCTTTCGTAAACATGACCTCCAGAAATACTGGGGGTAGAATACGATCTGATTCTATTAGATTCTGAAGACGGTATTTACCTCGGTACCAGATCCAGAACTAGAGCTTCGACCAGGGTCTCTTCTTCTTCTCATCCAGGTGATAATCCTGAGACCACGGAGGACTTCCTAGGAGAGTCAAACTTTCCAGTATTAACCCCCGTGAATAGCCCCAGGAAAGATGCTGACTCTCATAGCGACGATTCGGAACAGACTGTTTCATCGTCGATACCTCGAATGATTACCACTTATATGGTAGATGGCAATCACGAACCTTCGACTAGCCCTGAGGCTCATGAACAAAGGATTTCTTCCTTGGAACAATAGTTACGAGCCATGGCGGATATATTGACTGCTATGCATACTCTTATACAAGCTCAGCAACAAACTCAGTAAGTTCAACAAACAGTACCACCAGTGGTATTAAATACTCCTGTTGCCCCAAACCTGGAACCTTCTACTATTTCGGAGGTACAGTCTAATGTTCATGTACAGCCCACTCCAAGTCAGTCCGGAGCTGGGGGTGGTATATATACTGCAGTCCCTCCTCCCAATTATGCCCAACATACAACGACACCACAATATTCCAAAGCGGTCACTGAAGAGTTGAAGAATCTTCGGTCTCATTCGAAGCGTTCAAGCAAAAGGACGGCTTACAAAGATTAGGTATCAAGCAGCCTTACCCCATACAATGGAAGGATGTATCGTACCCCCCAAAATACAAGCCTCCGACCATCTCTTTCTTTGATACCTCCCCAAGTCAGTTCATCAATCACTTTGAGGTAATGACTGATCAGCTGCAACCGAGCGATGCCCTCCTCACTCGGGTATTTGTTGGTTGTCTTAAAGGAACCGCTTATGAATGGTATCGAAGTCTCCCTGATGGGTGCATTACTTCGTTTACCGGGTTCAAATAGATGTTTCTAGAACGATTCTATGAAGGCATTAACGACATGACCATGTCAGCCCTTATACGAATCAAACAGAAAAATAATGAAAGCACTGAGAGCTTCATTGAAAGATTCAGAAGAGAAGCTCTAAAATGCCTCTCGGAACTCCCGATGCCGTCACTATCGACACTTGCAAGTCGAACCTCTTACCAATCATCAGCATGTGGACAGGATCCACTCAGTTCCAAGATTGTCCTTCCTTCATCGTCAGTGCCAAAGCTGCCGAAGTCAGTGCTGAGACTTTCAAATATCTGGGGGTACACATGACTCCCAAAGAATCAAGTCAAAGTACTAGCAATAGTGCACGACCCAACAATCGCAAAGGAAAAGAGACTCTCGAAGTCAATGTCACGCCCCAGAACCAGAATACTGGAGAGCGGGGGCAGACATAGCCAGCTACGTATATTGAAATAGAAACCACCTCGATATACGGTCACGGCTGTCTAGATATATGAGAGTTTTCTACAAGCCAACAGTCTCTTATGGTCATGAACAAGCCTAGTGTCTCAATCATCACAAGTAAGTAAAGTCGCAAGATGTATGATCATTAAATATACAATAATAAGGCGTCCCAAATATTACATATTCAGCTGATCATGAAGCTAGTCGTTACAAAATGTTAGGACTAGCAAGAGTTTAGTCATACATGATCAACCCTAGGATTTGTTAATCATGTTTACAGCCCGTAGGCAGACAGTAAGTAAAAGTGCTGCGAGCTAACAGGTGCTCGTCGGCTAAACGCCTCAAAAGAATAATTTTACAATAAAGTGGGCAAAACAAAAAGGAAAACCCACTCTTGGCCCGGGTTTCGTCTAGTTGTTACCATTGGGCTGGAAGCTTGGTAGATCCTCGGGAGCTGCTTCGAAATCTGGCCACACAAAACCAGCTGGGTCAACCCCAGAAAGAGCAAGTGCCACAAGGGGGCCACGAAATAAGAACAAAAGCCAGCACATAGCACAAGAAAATCCAGTATTAAAAATAAAATTACGAAAACATGTCAGGATGATATACGACGAGATAACCATGGAACTATTCCGATAGCCAGGTTACAACCTGTAAACCAAACCAGGACCGGAGTTGTAACCCTTCATCTGAACAGAGCTTGGTTTCCCACCATTTATCGGCAAGATAAGTAATGTAAGTAATCAAGACAGGAAGCAATCTTGCATGGGATCAAGACATGACTAGACTGGTTATACCTCATTCAATCAATCACGGCCAAGCAGATCCTACGGCTTACTACTTTAACTAACTAGGGTTATCACAGGCCTAATTACTAATAAGATGCAGTGAGATTGTTCCACAGCCACAAGTCCTACAGACCATCCAGGCTACCCAGGACGAAAGATTAGGGTTGAATTCAGGTGGGTACATCGCCCGGGAGACAAATGTACCCTTAGGTGACTTAGAGGGTGCAACACTCGACGGTGTGCTGGAAATGTGCCCTACTCGACGGCAGGCTACAGATCCCAAGAGCGCCCAGGTAACGGGATTGCCTGTAGCTGTGTCAATCTCTTCATGACTACTGAGTTATTCTAGTTATTAACCTTAATCCATTTTAGTAGGTACTCCTGACCGTGGTACTCAGGAGTCCCCTCCTAGACATGATGCAAGACAGGACAAGTGGATTTAACAAGCAAGCAAGAAGAACCACCCACGGTGTCAAGGCAGGTCAAGTTAAATTATCAAGATAAATTATGTCAGGGTACTTGTCAGGAGTGCGCCACGACGGGCCACTATCATGTCAGGTTGGTCATGTCATGAGTGCACCACCACGGGTCACTGTCGTGTTATGCTAGTTCCTTGTCATATCATGCCATGTACAATAGTTATTCCAAACATATTAAGTAAAATCAAGTTCATGACAAAAGGCGTAAGGATATAAAATGGACGTAAAATATCTAATAAAATATCAATATACAGGACAATAGAAAAGCCAAGCTTAAAGAAATAAGACCATAACTCCAAGAGCTAAGGGGTTAAGCAAGGGGGTCAGGGAAGCAGCGTACGAAAAGTCACGCACGCTGAGAGAGCAACATAGGTGAAAGTCACGCACGCTACAGGAGCAGTGTACGTGAAAGTCACACACGCTCAAGGAAGCAGCATACGTGAAAGTTACGCACGCTCAAGGAAGCAGCATACGTGAAAGTCACGCACGCTCAGGGAAGCAGCATACGTGAAAGTCACGCACGCTACAGGGAGCGCTGCATGAAAAGTCACGCACGCTCAAGGAAGCAGCATACGTGAAAGTCACGCACGCTCAAGGAAGCAGCATACGTGAAAGTCACGCACGCTACAGGGAGCAGCGTAGGTGAAAAGTCACGCACGCTACAGGAGACACGCTTCCAACAGGAAGCATACCCAAGTCTGCGTATGCAGCGCTAAAGAGCGCACGTAGCTCAGTGTGCGTAAGCTAAACAGCTATGCACACTGCTCACTGTCTTCTCCAAACAGCAAGAACACCAAAGAAGAACCCAAAGCTTCACAAGTTCATAACTTGGCCATCCGAACTCCAAATCCGGATTTCCAAAGTTCCAACTTGGGTGAAACTGAAAGCTCTTCCACATGGAAACATCAGAACTCAAGAAAACCAACTAAAATGGATCAAAACATGTAAAATCTAAAAATAGCAATAACTTAGATCTACATCAACAGAGACTCCAAATCATAAAAACCCAAGAACTAATGTTGATCTCCATGTCCTAAACTAGCAAATGGACAAAGAAAAGAGGGTCCTCATGTAGTGGCAAGATGCACTTGCCTAGGGTTAGGAGAGTTGTGGAGGAAGGAGAAGAAGAAGAAGAAGGAAATTAATGGTGGAAGTTATGAGGAGAGAGAGTGGTAGGTAGGAATATAAAGAGGGGGAGTTGTGGTGGGTTGAAGGTGTAGCATAGGGCTAGGGTGTTCCAATGCACAAAACCGAACCAAACCGAACCAATCCCAACTAAAACCGAGCCATGAGAAAAATCCAAAATACGAGAAATACCGAAATTCTACAAGCTGAGAAAAATAGAAATACATGCCAAAATCCAGATATGAGTAAAAATACGAAATATAGGAAAATACGGAAAATACGGAAAGTGAGGGTGACAACTCTACCCACCTTAAAAGAATTCCGTCCTCGAAATTTAATCAAGGAGCTAGAGATTGCCACGACAAGCTACACTAAGCACAGGCAAGTTATACTAAGCAGTTCAGTCATGCAATCATACAATGCAAGCAAGGAAGAGAAAATGTAAGACATAAGAAAGACATTATACCTCACGAGTCAAACAGGTAGGGATATCGCGATCGGATGTCGTCCTCACGCTCCCACGTTGACTCACCTAGAGAGTGATGACCCCAAGCAACACGGACTAATTTAATAGTCTTGTTCTTGAGTATCTTCTCCCTCCGGTCCAATATAGACACGGGCCTTTCCTCATACGAAAGGTTGGTACCAACAACCAATTTTGAATGGTCTAGGATGTGGCTCGGGTCCGGAATATACCGTCATAATTGGGACACATGGAATACATCATGCACCTCACTTAGCGACGACGGAAGAGCGAGACGATAGGATACATCTCCTACTCGCTCTAGAATATCGAACGGCCCTATATACCTAGGACTAAGCTTTCCCCGCACGCCGAAGCGAATGACACCGCGGTTAGGCGAGATCCTAAGAAATATATGGTCGCCGACAGCAAATTCTAAGGGACGTCGATGAGCATCGGCCCAATGGCGCTGGCGGTCCTGGGCAACTCGGAGGTGATCTCTGACCTTCCTGACCACTTCAACCGTCTGGGAAATCAATTCGGGTCCGAGCATCTGCCTCTCCCCGACATCGTCCCATACTTGCGGGGATCTGCACTTCCTGCCATAAAGAGCCTTGAAGGGTGCCATCTGGATACTGGCCTGATAACTGTTGTTGTACGAGAATTCCACCAGGTGCAGATGATTCTCCTATGAACCACCAAAGTCAAGGGTTCAAGATCTCAACATATCTTCAAGAGTCTGGATTGTGCGTTCTGATTGACCATCCGTCTGTGGGTGATAAGCTGAGCCGAACTGAAGGTGAGTCCCCAAACTCTTCTGCAAGCTGTGCCAAAAGTGTGATGTGAATCTTGAATCCCTGTCCGAGGTGATGCTGACTGGCACACCGTGAAGCCTGACGATCTGCCTGAGATACATCTCTGCTAGCTGTGCCATCGACTGTCTAACTCTGAACGGGAGAAAGTGTGCCACCTTGGTAAGCCTGTCCACAATTACCCAAATAGCATCTCTACCGGCCGGAGATCTGGGCAACCCGGTCACGAAATCCATGGTTATATGTTCCCATTTCCATTCTGGGATCGGTAAGGGTTGAAGAAGTCAAGCGGGCCTCTGATGTTCAGCTTTAACCTGTTGGCAAACCAAACACCGAGAGACAAACCGGGCTATCTTCCTCTTCATGCCATTCCACCAAAAATGCTGGCGAATATCACGGTACATCTTCGTACCACCCGGATGAATAGAATACTACAAACTGTGGGCTTCTGCCATAACTTCGTGTCTGATATCTTCACTAGGTACACAAAGACGAGTGCCGTGCCGAAGGGTACCGTCTTCATGGATACATAACTCTGGCCTTCTTCCTGCTTCACACTCTGCTCTGAGTCGCTGGATCTTAGAATCTGCTGACTGCGCCACCCGGATCCTCTCAACTATGCTGGACTGAACCTGTAGGCTGGCCATCAATGCCACGTTGGTAGGAAGAACCACTTCAATTCCCATCTTCTGAAGATCTGCCAATAATTCTGGTTGCGCCGTCAGGAAATAAACTCCGGCTCTCCTGCTCAATGCATCTGCTACAACATTGGCCTTCCCGGGATGATACTGCAAATCTACATCATAATCCACCAATAGCTCGAGCCATCTTCCCTGCCGCATATTAAGGTCCTTCTGGGTGAAAACATACTTCAGGCTCTTATGATCAGTAAAGATCTCCACTCTATCTCCGTACAAGTAGTGTCTCCACAACTTCAAAGCAAACACTACCGCCGCCAATTCTAAGTCGTGGGTCGGGTAATTCTTCCCATGATCACGAAGTTGGCGTGACGCATAAGATATTACCTTCCCATGCTGCATCAAGACACACCCCAATCCTCTGCCTGAAGCGTCGTAATAAATTGTGAATCCTCCGGTCCCATCTGGAAGGGTGAGAATGGGAGCCGTTATCAAACCTCGCTTCAACTTCTCAAATGATTCCTGACACTCTGCTGTCCAAACAAACGGCACATCCTTGCGGGTCAACTGGGTCATCGGCGCTGAGATCCTTGCGAAATCTGAAACGAACCGCCGGTAGTAGCCGGCCAATCCAAAGAAGCTGCGAACCTCTGCCACTGAGCAGGGTACCGGCCATGACTCGATAGCCACAATCTTCTGGGGATCCACTTCCACTCCTCCTCTGGTAATGATGTGACCCAAGTATGAAATGCGATCGAGCGAGAACTCGCATTTACTGAACTTGGCGTACAACTGATGCTCCCTAAGCGTCTGGAGGACGACTCTGAGATGCTGCTCATGCTCTGCTTCACTCTTACTGTAGACCAGGATATCATCTAGGAACACGATCACGAACTGATCCAAGTAAGGCATGAAAATGCGATTCATGAGGTCCATGAATACGGCCGGCGCATTGGTCGCTCCAAAGGGCATAACAAGGAACTCCCAATGCCCATACCTCGATCTGAATGCTGTCTTCGGGATATCCTGCTCTCTGACTATGATCTGGTGGTATCCCGACCGCAAGTCGATCTTCGAGAACACTGAAGCCCCTCTGAGCTGATCAAACAAGTCATCTATCCTCGGAAGAGGGTATCTGTTCTTGATTGTCACCGAATTCAAGGTACGATAATCAACACATAGCCTGGACGTACCATCCTTCTTTTTCACAAGAAGCATCGGGGCTCCCTAAGGCGATCCACTCGCACGGATGAATCCCTTGGTCCTCAGTTCTTATATCATCTTGTACAAAATCTCCAACTCTGAAGGCGCCATCCTGTAGACTCGTTCTGATACTGGTGCTGCCCCGGGAATCAAGTCTATAGTGAACTCAATCTTCCGTTCCGGCGGCATCCCTAGAAGCTCCTCTGGAAAGACATCTGGAAACTCTTCAACTATCCGGGGTAACTGCACTGCTGCTACTGCCATCCGCAATACTGGGGAAGATGGCTCCACTGCGTCTCTGGAAAACGAAAACTCTGGCTCGCCGGGGATACTAAAGACAACTCTGCCAATATGGCAGTCTATCCTAGCATACCGGTTCCTCAACCAATCCATGCCTAGGACTACGTCATAGTCTGCCATAGGAAACTCTATGAATCTAGCGGGGAACTCCCTACCGCTAACTACGATCCGACACGAGGAAAACACGCGATCTACTCCCGCAAGACCATTACCAGTAAGTATATTGAGCCTCACTGATAATGACTCGGGCTCCAATCCTATCCGTGTCGCGAATCGTGCAGACATGAATGAATGCGATGCACCAGAATCAAACAATACCGAAGCTGGAAAGGAGTTGACGAGAATAGTACCTGCCACTACCTCACCTGGTGCAACTTTTTCATCCATAGCCATCATCACGGCCTGACCTTGTCCTCTGGCTGCTGGTCCCCTCTGCTGGAAACCTCTCTGCCTATTCTGGGTCTAAGCTTGGGCTTGTGCATACTGCAGGGGGTGTTGTTGCTGGAATGCCTGAGACTGAGGCGGCAAGGGCCTCGAAGACTGATACTGCTGCTGCTGAACTGGTACTGGGGCCGGTCCTCTCACCGAAGAGCTAGAAGGGTTGGATGCTGACGAACCACCCCTATTCGGGCAAGCCCCTATCCTATGATCTGCTGCTCCACACGCCAGGCACAATCCTTGCGCCCTGCGACAGTCTGCCACCACATGTCCTGGCTTCCCGTAATGAGAACATCCCATCGCGGAAGTCTGCTTCTGCTGCTGCGGGTACGTCGGGGTCGAATGCTGAACCGACGTTACTGAGGCCGCCCGCCTCAGAGTTCCAATGGTCAATCCCCTAGCTGCTGGGGCTGGAGCTGATGATTGGTGCATCTGACTGTGGGACCGCTTCCTACTTCCGGTCCTATCCACGATCCTCTGGGAGGTATACTCATGCCTCCTAGCTGCTCTCAAGACTGCATCGAACGTCTGGTGCTCGAACTGCTCTACTGCTAACAAGATCTCCAAATGCAGCCCCTGCTGGAACCGCTGGGCCCTATCAAACTCGGTCGCCACCAAGGTGGGGGCAAACCTACTGAGCCTAGAAAACTCCGATGCATAACTGTCGACAGATCTGCCTCCTTGCTTCAAGTTGGTAAATCTGGTCTGCAGGTCGTACCGAGCCACAGCATCTAAATACTTCGTCTGGAATCTCTCCCTAAACACTGCCCAAGCAATGGGTGCCACTAATCCCATGGCCTGCGTCGCCCACCAATTGCGAGCTAAATCCAACAACTGCAGGCGTACCACCGCTACCTTCTCATTTTCGGGTGTCCTGGCTGCTTCCAGAACCACCTCGGTATCCTGAAGCCATGCATCCACGGCAATCGCATCCTCGGTGCCGTCGAAGAAAGGAGGGTTCAATCGCTTGAAGCTGTTCGCCGCCTGGTTCCCTGGATGTCCGCCTCGGGTCAAAGCATCTTGAACTGTCTGGTGCAGGGCGTCGCTTCGACGATCCTAGGAAGCTATCAAGGTTCTGATGAGGCCTACTAAGGTACCATCATCTGGCTCTGTGGGCTGGACGGGCCGAACTGGTGACTCTCCTCCAGTAGGCACAACTCTGGAGGCTACCCCGGAATGCTGGGCTTGATCTCCGGGTTGCTGCTGTTCCACAGGAAATGCTCCACCTCGTCGATCGGTAGGACCAGGTATAGTGCCGCTGAAGAAGACGACACAGGGAACAATAAGAAAAGGACCAGGACAGATCAATGATATAAGCACAGGATCAGGGCAAGAATCCAGAGATTCAGAAGATACGAACAGAGATCAAGGACGAGTACTGATTGAGACATCTATCTGGTAAACCCCCACACATCTTGATTTATAAGACCTGCATGGGCTACCACTTAAACCATGTCACGCCCCAGAACCAGAATACTGGAGAGCGGGGGCAGACATAGCCAGCTACGTATATTGAAATGGAAACCACCTCGATATACGATCACGGCTATCTAGATATGTGAGGGTTTTCTACAAGCCAACAGTCTCTTATGGTCATGAACAAGCCTAGTGTCTCAATCATCACAAGTAAGTAAAGTCGCAAGATGTATGATCATTAAATATACAATAATAAGGCGTCCCAAATATTACATATTCAGCTGATCATGAAGCTAGTCGTTACAAAATGTTAGGACTAGCAAGAGTTTAGTCATACATGATCAACCCTAGGATTTGTTAATCATGTTTACAGCCCGTAGGCAGACAGTAAGTAAAAGTGCTGCGAGCTAACAGGTGCTCGTCGGCTAAACGCCTCAAAAGAATAATTTTACAATAAAGTGGGCAAAACAAAAAAGGAAAACCCACTCTTGGCCCGGGTTTCGTCTAGTTGTCACCATTGGGCTGGAAGCTTGGTAGATCCTCGGGAGCTGCTCCGAAATCTGGCCACACAAAACCAGCTGGGTCAACCCCAGAAAGAGCAAGAGCCACAAGGGGGCCACGAAATAAGAACAAAAGCCAGCACATAGCACAAGAAAATCCAGTATTAAAACTAAAATTACGAAAACATGTCAGGATGATATACGACGAGATAACCATAGAACTATTCCGATAGCCAGGTTACAACCCGTAAACCAAACCAGGACCGGGGTTGTAACCCTTCATCTGAACAGAGCTTGGTTTCCCACCATTTATCGGCCAGATAAGTAATGTAAGTAATCAAGACAGGAAGCAATCTTGCTTGGGATCAAGACATGACTAGACTGGTTATACCTCATTCAATCAATCACGGCCAAGCAGATCCTACGGATTACTACTTTAACTAACTAGGGTTATCACAGGCCTAATTACTAACAAGATGCAGTAAGATTGTTCCACAGCCACAAGCCCTGCAGACCATCCAGGCTAACCAGAACGAAAGATTAGGGTTGAATTCAGGTGGGTACATTGCCCGGGAGACAAATGTACCCTTAGGTGACTTAGAGGGTGCAACACTCGACGGTGTGCTGGAAATGTGCCCTACTCGACGGCAGGCTACAGATCCCAAGAGCGCCCAGGTAATGGGATTGCCTGTAGCTGTGTCAATCTCTTCATGACTACTGAGTTATTCTAGTTATTAACCTTAATCCATTTTAGTAGGTACTCCTGACCGTGGTACTCAGGAGTCCCCTTCTAGACATGATGCAAGACAGGACAAGTGGATTTAATAAGCAAGCAAGAAGAACCACCCACGGTGTCAAGGCAGGTCAAGTTAAATTATCAAGATAAATCATGTCAGGGTACTTGTCAGGAGTGCGCCACGATGGACCACTATCATATCTGGTTGGTCATGTCAGGAGTGCACCACCACGGGTCACTGTCGTGTTATACTAGTTCCTTGTCATATCATGCCATGTACAATAGTTATTCCAAACATATTAAGTAAAATCAAGTTCATGACAAAAGGCGTAAGGATATAAAATGGACGTAAAATATCTAATAAAATATCAATATACAGGACAATAGAAAAGCCAAGCTTAAAGAAATAAGACCAAAACTCCAAGAGCTAAGGGGTTAAGCAAGGGGGTCAGGGAAGCAGCGTACGAAAAGTCACGCACGCTGAGAGAGCAGCATAGGTAAAGTCACGCACGCTACAGGATCAGTGTACGTGAAAGTCACGCACACTCAAGGAAGCAGCATACGTGAAAGTCACGCACGCTCAAGGAAGCAGCATACGTGAAAGTCACGCACGCTTAGGGAAGCAGCATACGTGAAAGTCACGCACGCTACAGGGAGCGCTGCATGAAAAGTCACGCACGCTACAGGGAGCAGTGTACGTGAAAGTCGCACACGCTCAAGGAAGCAGCATACGTGAAAGTCACGCACGCTCAAGGAAGCAGCATACGTGAAAGTCACGCACGCTACAGGGAGCAGCGTAGGTGAAAAGTCACGCACGCTACAGGAGACACGCTTCCAACAGGAAGCATACCCAAGTCTGCGTATGCAGCGCTAAAGAGTGCACGTAGCTCAGCGTGCGTAAGCTAAACAGCTATGCACACTGCTCACTGTCTTCTCCAAACAGCAAGAACACCAAAGAAGAACCCAAAGCTTCACAAGTTCATAACTTGGCCATCCGAACTCCAAATCCGGATTTCCAAAGTTCCAACTTGGGTGAAACTGAAAGCTCTTCCATATGGAAATATCAGAACTCAAGAAAACCAACTAAAATGGATCAAAACATATAAAATCCGAAAATAGCAATAACTTAGATCTATATCAACAGAGACTCCAAATCATAAAAACCCAAGAACTAATGTTGATCTCCATGTCCTAAACTAGCAAATGGACAAAGAAAAGAGGGTCCTCATATAGTAGCAAGATGCACTTGCCTAGGGTTAGGAGAGTTGTGAAGGAAGGAGAAGAAGAAGAAGAAGAAGGAAATTAATGGTGGAAGTTATGAGAAGAGAGAGTGGTAGGTGGGAATATAAAGAGGGGGAGTTGTGGTGGGTTGAAGGTGTAGCATAGGGCTAGGGTGTTCCAATGCACAAAACTGAACCAAACCGAACCAATCCCAACTAAAACCGAGCCATGAGAAAAATCCAAAATACGAGAAATACCGAAATTCTACAAGCTGAGAAAAATAGAAATATATGCCAAAATCCAGATACGAGTAAAAATACGAAATATAGGAAAATACGGAAAATACGGAAAGTGAGGGTGACAGTCAATCTCCAGAGCAACAATCAAGAGGTAATGTCTGCCCAAGCTACCCCAGCTCCAACAAATCAACAGTAGAGACCTCCTCGGCCGAAGGAAGAATACTCTTTCGACGACGACGATGTTCAAGGCATCTTCGAATGTTTACTTAAAGGTAACAAGATACAACTGCCAGATATCAAAAAGCATGATGAAGCCAACAAGAGGATCATCCAAAATACTGTCCATATCACAGAATGCTGGGTCATACAATCCGGTTTTGCTTCGTATTAAAAGGAAAGATCCAAGAAATGATCAAATCAGGAGCTGTGATACTAACACCTAAAGACAAGACAGTCACAGCAAATGTGATTTCGATGCAGTTCGGTGACTTTCCTCTGTTATTGGTAGAAAATGGGATTGTCCCTATCCCCAAAGCAACCCTTGAAGTTGTGAATATTCCACCAGCCCAGAATGAAGGACTTGTTCCCGTCACCACTAAAAAAGGAGAGATTATGTGGATCCACCCCGATTTAGTGACGGAGTTCGAGACGTCTTCCTCTTCTCCTCGGAAGGCTTCTCTGTCTAAAAAGAAACCTGGGAAGACTAAGTCATGCCATATGACTTCTAGCATCACACCCAATCTTTCTCTAACCTCTACTTTCATCCTAGCAGGAAAGTCACCCCCTACAGAGGTAAGAACTGTACCTAGATCCGAAGACAGATACAAACCTGCGTTTCATCTATATAGTTCACAATCTCGTGAATTAATGGCGAAGATGGGTTATGATCTAGCCACTGCTCCTGGTTTAAGCTCCGGCAAAGGACTCCGAGCACCTCTAGCCCTCACTTTGAGAAATAATCAATCCCGTGTTGGCCTCGGTTTCTGGATTGAAGCTCTCATCAAGCACCAAAAAACCAAGAACAAGATGAAGGATTGCAATATGGTTTCGGTAGACTCTGAACCTGAGCCTGAAGTCGAAGCTCTCGCCGGAACCCGGTCAGGAAAAACATATCTGAAAGATTACGCTGAAGCTCCTGAGGAAACTCCTGATGTCCCTCCGGTTTCAGCTCCAGCACCCATCGCTAACGAAGGACCTTCAAATGCTCCCGCAGAGACGATTCCCTCTAAACCAACAACAGCCGACAAAGGGAAGCAACCTGCCCGCTTCGACAAACCAATCAAGAAGTCTCTTTTTCCCGGATTGTAGAAGCCATATAATTTTGATATTCTGGCTTAACTTGCTAACACTCCAGCCAGGTTATCCATCTTCGAACTTTTACGTTTATCCAAAGAAACTCGAGAAACATTAAGTGAAGCTCTACTGCAAGCAGACTCTTGTCTGACTCATCTGAAGAAGCCGGAAGCAGAGCCGGTAACTTGCCTACATTGCAATAGTGTCTTGGAAATCATTTCGAACATCACTTTTACCCAAGACGATATGCTTCTAGAGGACAATCGTCATGATCGGCCTCTCTACTTCACTGGGTACATTGACATGATGAAGGTTGACCGTATTCTAATTGATCCAGGATCAGCTCTAAGTATTATACCTAAGAGTCTCTTGGATGCCTTACGGATTCCAGTTCATCATCTAGTCAAGACAGTCACTACCATTTTAGGGTTCAATCAAGGCAAGAGCGAACCTCTGGGGAAAATTTGCCTAAAAATACAAATAGGCAATTTCCGGGCGAGTGTCACATTCTACGTGATCGAGTTAGTTGGATCTTACAACTTGCTCTTGGGAAGACCTTTTCTCCATGAACACAATATCGTCCCCTCCACTCTTCATCAGTGCTTCAAATACATTGATGAAAAGGAAGAAGTTCAAAAGGAAGTCGCGGACATTAATCCTTTCAGAGGAGTCGAAGCTTTCTACAGTGACTCTCGCATGTACAAAGATGAGTATTCAAAAGTCTTACAAGCTATGGATGATGATGAGACATCGAAAGTTGACACCTTTGTTATTCCTGTAAAGGGCGTATTACTCATCCGTGGTCTATTAAATCATCTGAAGAAAGCCCACTGATAATTCCTGTCAGTGGACGTACCACTTCATTGCCTTTCTAAGCTCCACAAAGTTCGCTGATAATCCTTGTCAGTGGACGCACCACTCTCTCACCATCTTCTCAGGCTAGACCAGATACTCTAGTCATTCCAGTCAGTGGACGCACTACTTATCCACGATCCTCTTCAAAGGAGCTCACCTTTTCTGAGCCTTTTGTTATCGACCTTAATCGAAACAAAACTTCTGCTCGCTCTTTTTCTCCCCCTTTAGTCATTAATTTGACTAAATCTACTAAGGCTCAGCCTTCTTCTGTAAATACAGCATCTGATATTAATAAAGCATCTCCTTTACAGTATATTGATGTTTGTAATCATGTACAAAGTTATTTACATTTGACAGATAGCTTAGAGCCACTAACTATAGGAGTTGTTCAAACTCTTCATACAGAAGTATCATTAGAGTCTGTACAAAATTCATACTTCCTTGTTCCTATTAGAAAGTCAGGAGAAGCGCCAATATTCTTCTGCAAGGGGCCCCAGAATCCTCCTAATCCGGAAGACGGCAACAAAAACGATGATACCGAAAGGTTACAACTACGTCGCTACAGTCAGCAGTCCAAAAATATCATTAAGAACATGGGCTATGACTTCAGAACCGACCTCAGTAGTGGAAAAGGAAGAAGAATGCCTGTTCGAATTCCTCCCTTGAAATACGGAAGGACAAAAAGCGGATTGGGTTACATTACTCCTACCCCCTTCATCAACACAGTCCATGAGGATCCAGAATCCGACGGAGACGAACGATCTGATTCTTCCGATTCTTTTTCTTGGGATTCCGACACAAGTATTGGCGATTTTCATCATTCTACTCTATCCGCCAATATGGTCTCCGCCAACGGTCCGCAAGAAAATGATGAAGATGAAGATGATTTTGAAATATCACCCGAATCGGAACAATAGGCTCAAAGATTAGACAACCAATGGGAATTCGGGTTCGAGCAAAGAGAACCTCCTACTGAAGATAAATTGATCCAAATTAATGTTGGTGAGGAGGGATCCCCCAAGCCAATATTCATCAGCGAAAGTCTTTCAGAAACAGATAAGCAAGACATGATCAAGCTTATTCATGATTACATCGATATCTTCTCCTGGAGCTATGAGGATATGCCAGGACTAGATCCGAAGATCGCAACACACAAACTTAATATCATGCCGAATGCTAAACTGGTCAAACAACAACAGCGATGATTTTATCCAGACATTATGGATGCAATTGAAGCTGAAGTCAACAAGCTTATGGCTTCCGGATTTATCCGAGAGGAACAACATCCTGAGTGGGTGGCTAACATTGTTCATGTTCTCAAAAAGACTGGCAAGATCCGAGTCTGTATAGACTTTTACGATCTCAATGCAGCTTGTCCTAAGGATGAGTTCTCTCTTCCAATCACCGACGTCATGATCGATAACTCGTGTGGTTTCGAACGAATGTCATTTATGGATGGGTATTCGGGGTACAACCAAATCAAAATGTTTCCAGACGACGAGAGACATACTTCCTTCAGAACGCCGATCGGTACATACTGTTACACAGTGATGCCGTTTGGTCTCAAAAATGCAGGAGCAACGTATCAGCGAGCAATGAGCACTATATTCCGCGAACATCTCCGAAAAACAGTCGAATGCTACGTTGATGATATTGCAGTCTAGAGTCGACAAAAGGAAGATCATATCCAAGATTTGAAGACTATCTTTGATTTAATACGTCAACATCAACTTAAGATGAACCTCTACTAAGTCCTTTCTGGGCGTCTCTAGTGGTAAATTTCTCGGCTTCGTCATTACCGCTAAAGGTATATACGTGGATCCCGAGAAGATCAAAGCCATCCAAGAGATGTGTCCTCCACGCACCTTAAAAGAGCTACGAGGATTTCAAGGAAGAATTGCTTATATCAGAAGATTCGTCACCTAACTTATCAGGACGCTGCAGACCGTTCAACAAACTTCTGAAGAAAGGTGTGTCCTTCGTCTGGAACGAAGAATGTCAAAAAATATTTAATGACATCAAACAGTACCTCATGAACCCTTCGGTTTTGGTACCTCCCGTCTCGGGAATACCATTTCTTCTATATGTTCGAGCTATGGATCATTCTCTCGGTGCATTGCTCGCCCAGAAAAACAAAGATGGCCTATGAACAGGCTATTTATTACGTCAGTCGCACAATGACAGGTGCTGAACCGCGTTATTCTCCAATTGAGAAAGAATGCCTAGCATTAATGTTTGCCGTTCAGAAGATGCGACATTACATCATCGGTCAAACGATTCATGTCATTTCCAGAGTGAATCCCATCAGGATTTTGATGAAGAAACCCGGTATTCTCAACTCCAGACTGGCTAATTGGGGAATCTTGTTAGCCCAATATGACATGCATTATATTCCTCAAAAGTCAGTTAAATGACAAGCTCTTGCTGATTTTCTGGCAGCTCATGCAGTTCCAAAGGATTCTAAATTATACGATGAGATTCCAGATGAAGTTATGGATTCAAATCAGGTTTCTGAAAAAACTCCTACTTGGCGTCTATTCTTTGATAGAGCGTCTAGAATAGGTCCCAATGGCGATATTGTCGCCGGAGTCGGAATTGTTCTTGTATCCCCGGAAGGGCTGACTATTCAGAGGGCTTATTATTTGGATCAATCGTGTTCAAACAATGTAGCCGAATACAATGCGTTACTCATCGGTCTTCAACTTGCTAAACATCTGGATATTCAGTATTTATGGAGACTCCAAACTTATTGTCAATCAAATTAGAGGTACATACGAAGTTCGTCATCAGGATTTGATACCTTATCACCGAGCAGCACTCTCTATGTCCTCTTCCTTTGAAGGTTTCTTTATTGAACACGTTCGGCGAGCCTGTAATACAGAAGCCGATGCTTTGGCTAATCTTGTTGCTGTGCTAGCCATACCGGTCAGACGTCAACAATTGATATTGGTTTATAACCGGGAGCCATTCTACATCGAGAATAATTTGGCTTTGGGTTTTCCCCATGACCCAGACGAAAATTCTCTCAACCCTGATGAATTTAATTCCTCCAACCTTAACTCTGGATTAGGGTTTGATAGAGAATCCTCGTCTTCTTCCGATTCTACTATGGAATACGTCTTTTTCAACAAAACAGAAGCCATGACCGAAGACTGGAGACGTCCATTTCTAGACTTTGTATTATATGACATACTTCTCGATAATCCGAGCGAAGCAGCGTCTATCCGGCGTCGATCTCTCAGATTCTATTATAATCATACGACAAAGACACTATATCGTCTGGCCTATGACGGTCTTCTCCTCCGATGCATCGCTGGTGAGGAAGCACAACGGATTATCCATGAAGCACATGATGGTGTCTGCGGAGCCCATCAACCAGGTCCTAAACTTCAAGATCGCATCCGACGTATGGGTTATTATTGGCCCAGGATGGTGGCTGACGCCATTCAATATGCCCGGAAATATAAAGCCTGTCAAATCTATGCAGACTTTATCCATCAACCGTCAGAGTTCTTATACCCGACAGCGGCATCATGGCCCTTCGAGTCCTGGGGCATGGACATCATTGGTCCCATCAACCCACCGTCATCAAAAGGACACCGATTTATTCTAGCAATAACCGACTACTTTTCCAAATGGGCTGAAGCAATCCCGCTATCCGAAGTCAAAACTTCCAACGTCATCAACTTCATCATGTCATCTATCGATTTGGTGTTCCTCGGCGTATTATCCATGATAATGGACCACAGTTCGTCAGTCAGAAATTTACTCGATTCTGCGACGACCATCGAATCAATAACCTAGCTTCTACAGCATATAATCTAGCAGCTAATGGATTGGCAGAAGCTTTCAATAAAACCATCATCAAACTCCTGAAAAAGTTTATTTCTTCTAACAAACGCAACTGGAGCGAGAAGCTTGGTGAATGTTTATGGGCCTACCGTACCACAGTTCGCAATGCGACCGGGTGTACGCCTTTCTCTTTGGTATACGGGTGTGAAGCTGTCCTTCCCCTTGAGATCCAGATTCCTTCTCTGAGAATCGTAATCTCAAATGAACTTACAACGAAGAACAATGATCATCTTCGACTTCAAGAGCTAGAAGATCTAAACGAAAAGCGATTGTACGCTCAACAAAATATCGAGCTGTGTTAGGCCCGAATTTCAAAAGCTTTTAACCGGAAGGTGAAAGTTAGAGCATATCGGAAAGGAGAACTTGTTCTTACCGTCAAACGTCCGATGACTATGACACATATGAGCAAAGGCAAGTTCGACGCTAAATGGGAAGGCCCATTCGTCGTAAACAAAGTCTTCTCAAATGGAGCATATCCGCTTACCTCTATGGATGGTAAAGTCACGATGATGCCTATTAACAGCAAATTCTTAAAGAAATATTATGTATAAATCTCGTTAATATATGATATTTTTATCTGCTTCGATTATTCCCCAGCAAATATAAAATCAGAATTTATTCTTCCCCACAAAAGTCGTCTCGATATCGTTATTCCCAGCGGAAATTGATATTCTACCACATATCATCTTCCCAGAGAATTTGATATTCTGTCTTATTAGATCCCCAGTGGATTTAATAAAGATCTCATATAGAAAATCACGTCCATATTACCTCTGAATTTTCTATCTCAGTATCATATTTTCTATTCTATGAAAATGATATCTAGTCGTTTGATTTCCGAGTCCAAAGATCATGGAAAATTGAGTTCAAAGATATCTTTATATCTAAATTCTGTTTTCTCTAATCAGTATTAAACTAAAATTTTTGGTTTAATATCATCTGATGAAATTACAAAATTCATTTGTATATTTTATTCTATTGAAATATGTCATGTATTATTTACCTCTGAACATATTTTCTACAAAAACATCATACACAAAATCGAAATCAGGTCAAAGTGCTCATTTCCTCAGTCAAAATCAAAATACTGATTACAAGAGCCTTGCCTTTCCCCTTTGCGGCAGCGTCGAGCTTGGGTGCCATTGACGAAGATTAGGTTGGAGAAGAAGAAGGCTTGAGCTCTGGATTCTCTCTCTCGAAGACGAAGGCAAAAGTAAAGAAAGGAATTAAGTTCTTAAAGGCCTATTTATAGAAGAAAGAGAAGCCCAAACGGCAGCCTTTTTCAAATGCAGAATCCCTAGAGATATGCACTGATATCGAGGAAATAACAAACTCGTGCCAGCGTGTCAAGACTTATTCCCACTTTGAGTTCAAAGTAATTTCGAACTTTCGAATCATAAAGTTCGAAAACTTTGAAGGGGGTCTTGTAGGGTGTGAAGAATTCTGACACGCTGACATAAGCCCAAGTCAGCCAAAAGCCATACGCTCAGCCAAAGGCCATACGCTCAGTGCAAAAGTCATACGCTCAGTAAATATTTTATTATTTCTCGACTGACAGCACAGCATACGCTCAGTGGGGAATGAATCTGACACTTCGTCTTTCGTGCAAAAAACAGCTGTCTTAGGAGAATTAACCGTCGTATAGATTTTCGAGAGTTGATTTTGTCTTTTATGAGGACAGCTCATTAGCCATCATGAATGCACAGCCATCATGAATGCACAGCCATCATTACTGTCATTTCTGACAGTCTATCATCCGTCATATCCGCAACACGACGCTCGAGAGATATTTGTCAGTTATTGGGAGATATGGCATATTCGAGAAGATTGAGGACAGCCACGTGTCTACTTCTCCAGTTATACGACTCCTCGTCAAGACAGCGTATGTACTTCATACGACTCCTCATCAAGGCAGCGTATGGACTTCATACGACTCCTCATCAAGGCAGCGTACGTACTCAATACGACTCCTCATCAAGTGAGCGTATATACTCCATATGACTCTTTGCTATCCAAGTCAGCGTATGCAAGACATACGTATCCAAAAGACAGCGTATGGACTCCATACGACTCCTCTTCAAACAAGACAGCGTATGCTAGTCATACTTCTCCAAAAGACAGCGTATCAAAGCAAATGCATTCAGAATGACTTCAAATATACAGTCAACACACGTTTTCATGTGTCCTGTATTCGGTTATCCACTCATTCAGAAGTTATGTAACATGGCATTCATGCTATCAATCTCTCCTGGATATACTCCACTACTCTCAACCGTACTCCAACGTGTCTCCACCAAAATTCGCCACGCGTCCCTGCAGTTATGCACACGTCAAGTAACTGACTGAGCGTATGCCCAGAGCAGTTATCCAGAACTCTATAAAAGATAGTTTCTCCACCTTCAACAGACACCACATTCAATTCAGAGAGAACAGAGAGATTGCCCAGTTGCTATCCAAGTTCTTCGAGGTCCGAGCCTTCTTCATCGCATCGTCCAAGGGATAAAGTGATCGTCTTCTAGATCAGATTCCTACAGTTGTAATTTTCTCAGAAATACAATAAATAAATAGAATTTATTTATGGAAAATAGCCTACCGAAGATCAGTTATTCAAGTTGACGTTGGAGACGAAGCCTCCCCAAGACAAATATTTGTCAGCAAAAGCCTCCATAAAGCGGATAAACAAGAACTGATTCAACTTATTAGGGAATACATTGATATATTCGCTTGGAGCTATGAAGGCATGCCGGGATTGGATCCCCAGATCGCTACCTACAAGCTCAACATTCTACCAAATGCGAGGCCAGTCAAGCAACAACAACGTCAATTTCGATCTAACATGATGGACGTCATAGAAGCTGAAGTCAAGAAGCTCTTCGCCTGTGGCTTCGTCAGAGAAGAACAACATCCAAACTGGGTGGCTAATGTTGTCCCAGTTTTGAAGAAAACAGGAAAAGTCTGAGTCTGCATCGACTTCATAGACCTTAATGAAGCTTGTCCCAAATACGAATTTCCTCTTCCGATCACTGATGTTATGATCGACAATACTTGCCAATTTAAACAAATGTCTTTTATGGATGGATTGTCAGGATATAATCAAATCAAGATGCACCCAGAAGATGAGAAACATACATCATTTTGTACTACTCTCGGAGTCTATTGCTATACTGTCATGCCATTTGGTCTTAAAAATGCTGGTGCAACTTATCAGCGGGCCATTAGTACTATCTTCCGTGATCATTTACGGAAGTCAGTTGAATACTATGTAGATGATATTGCTGTCAAAAGTCATCTAAAGGAAAACCATATTCAAGACTTGAGAAATATATTCGGTCTAATGCGCCAACATAAACTCAAGATAAATCCTACCAAGTCATTCTTGGGAGTCTCTAGTGGCAAATTTCTTGGATTCGTTATTACCTCTAAAGGTATACACGTTGACCCTGAGAAAATCAAAGCTATTCAAGAGATGTGTCCTCCATGCAACCTAAAAGATCTACAAGGATTCCAGGGACGGTTTGCGTACATCAGGAGATTCATCTCAAATTTTTTTGGACGTTGTAGACCGTTTGCTCAACTCATGAAGAAAGGTGTGTCTTTTATTTGGACTGAAGAATGACAGCAAGTATTTGAAGATATAAAGCGGTACTTGATGAACCCTCCAGTTCTAGTGCCTCCAGTCTCAGGAATACCCTTTTTGATGTATGTTCGAGCAATGGATCATTCATTGGGTGCCTTATTAGCTCAGAAGAATAAAAAAAGGTCATGAACAAGCTATCTATTATCTCAGTCGTATAATGATCGGAGCTGAACATCGATACAGCCTAGTGGAAAAAGAATGTCTTGCTTTGATATTTGTTGTTCAAAAGATGAGACATTATATCACCGGCCAAACTATTCATGTTATTTCTAGAGTTAACCCTCTCCGGGTCTTGATGAAGAAGCCCAGTACACTCAATTCCAGGCTTGCTACATGGGCCATATTGTTAGCACAATATGATATGATTTATATTCCTCAAATGTCTGTTAAGGGTCAAGCTCTTGCTGACTTCCTGGTCATCCAATTCCCGAAACATCTAAACTCTATGACGAGATTCCAGATTAAACTTTGGAATCCAATATGATTTCAGAAGTGATTCTTACATGGCGTCTATTCTTTGACGGTGCATCCAGAATAGGACCAAAAGGTGCCATTCGCAGGAGTTGGAATCGTCCTCGTATCACCAGAAGGATTAGCTATTCAAGGAGCATATTCTTTAGACGAGTTGTGTTCCAATAACATGGCTGAATACAATGCTCTACTCATTGGTCTCCAATTGTCTAAACAATTAGATATTGAATATCTTAAAGTATATGGAGACTCTAAACTGATTATCAATCAGGTTAGAGGCATATATAAAGTTCGACACTAGGATCTTGTCCCATATCATGAAGCGACAGTTAGGTTGGCTACATCGTTCAAGGGTTTCTTTATTGAACATGTACGTCGGATATGCAATACGGAGGCTGATGCATTGGCTAATCTGGCAGCCATATTAGCAATTCCAGTAAAAGGCAATAGATGATTATTATCACTCACAGAGAGTTATTTTGTATTGAAAATAACTCAAATATCGAGTTCAGCAATTCAACTGAAATTAATATCATTAGTAAAGACTGGAGAGCTTCTTTTATTGACTTTGTGGTACATGATATTTTATCGAAAGATACTAAAGAAGCTACGACAATCCGTAGGCGATCACTCTGGTTTTATTACAATCGTACTTCTAAAACCCTTTATCGACGAACATTTGATGGTCTACTCTTACGTTGTCTTGCTAGAGATGAAGCAAAACAAATACTACGAGAAGCTCACGATGGTGTGTGTGGTGCACATCAGCCTGGTCCTAAATTACAAGATCGTATCCGACGTATGGGCTACTATTGGCCCACTATGGTATCAGATGCCATTGAATATGCAAGAAAATGTCGAGCTTGTCAAATCTGTGCAGATTTCATCCATCAACCGTCGAAGTTCCTTTATCCGACTATCGTATCATGGCCCTTTGAAGCTTGGGGTATGGATGTCATTGGTCCTATCAATCCACCATCGTCTAGAGGACATCGGTTTATACTGGCAATAACCGATTACTTTTCGAAATGGGCTGAAGCTATACCTTTATCTGAAGTCAAGACCAACAGTGTTATTAACTTCATTAAACATCATGTGATATACAGATTCGGTATTCCTCGATGAATCATTCATGATAATGGGCCACAATTCATCAGTTAAAAGTTTACTCGATTTTGTGATGATAACAGAATCAATAATGTTGCTTCCACAGCCTACAATCCTGCAGCTAACGGTTTGGCTGAAGCATTCAATAAAACTATTATTAAGCTTCTCAAGAAATTTGTTTCTACCAATAATAAAAATGGACTAAAAATCTTGAAGAATATCTATGGGCTTATCGCACTACTATACGTACTCCAACCTGTTGCACACCTTTCTCCTTGGTGTATGGATGCGAAGGTGTCCTACCATTGGAAATTCAAATCCCTTCCTTAAGGATTGAAATTGGCAATAAACTCACAATAGAAAATAATGATCGCCTTCAACTTCAGGAGCTTGAAGCGTTGGACAAGAAACGGTTACTAGATCAACAGCATATTGAGCTATATCAAGCCCGTATCTCTAAAGCTTTTAACCGAAAAGTCAAAGTACGAGCATTCCAAAAAGGCGAACTAGTCTTTACTGTCAGACGTCCTATGACTATGACACACATGAGCAAGGGCAAATTCGAAGAAAAATGGAAAGGTCCCTATATTGTAAGCAAGGTTTTCTCAAACGGAGCTTATCAATTAACAGAGATGGATGGCCGAGTTGCTATGATGCCTATCAACAATAAATTCTTAAAAAAGTACTATGTCTGAAGAAAATATAAAATATTCTTTGAATGTTATACATGCTAAAAGAGTTGAGTTGTTGTCTTTTGTTCACCCTTCTGATAAACTCTTAAAATCCCCGGCAGAATATATCCACATCATATCACATGATCATAAACCCAATCTTTCGGAACCCAGTCGTTTTAAAAGATATCTTATTTTTGAATCCCAGCTGATTCAAAGATAATCAACAAATACATGAATTCATGTTCGTATTGCCTCTGATTCTATCATTTACATCAGCAACTTATTACGTCCATATTACCTCTGATAAAGTCGTCTTTTGAAATGATAATATTATGAGAATTATATTTTGTCACGTCCATATTACCTCTGAACAGATATAATTAGTATTGTTAGTTTTTTTAGGAGATATGTCATGTCCGGTACCTCTGAACATATTTTTCTATCCTTATCTATTACTTATATCTACTATAGGTATATAATAAGTAATAGAACCACAAAAAGAGCATTAATTTTTATTGCAATAATGTCCAAAATGTCAAAAAAAAGTACATTATTTTGAAAGAAAAGAAGACAAAAGCTCCTATAAATTACTTCATTGGGGAGGCTGAGTGCTGAGATCAATAATCAGTCTTTTCAAATTCTCACCCTCTCTACTCTGGAGTTGAGTATCCTTTCTCTAGCAAGAGCTCTCCCGAACTCTGGATCAAAAGGTTGCAGCAAATCTGCTCGACGTTCCAGTTCTACACCTTTGATTTGGATAAGTGCATCCCGTTGCCTCCTCAAGTTATCTAATTGACTTGCAGCAATTTGATGCATTTCCAATACCTCTTCTTCACATTGTCGAGCTGCTTTAACTGCTTCTTAGAGCCGAGCCATTTTAATTTCTATATCCTGAAGGCAAAGTCGATATTCAGCAGCTTCTTTTTCTTTCTCTGCAGCTTCAGTCTTATAGCACTCAATAGAAGAAGTTGTCTCGACAATGCAAGATTCCAACTCTGCATAGCACTGTGAGAAAGCTACCACAGAAGCTTCGAACTCTGCTTTTCATATTGCAGCCTCATGAGCCATCACCTCGCATTCAGCATCTACGAGTTTCTGGATGTTTCCTCTTGTTAGATCTTTATAAGATTTGATTGATTCTTCAAGCTCATTCAAAATATGATCTAAATAGTTGACTCTATCCAGATCACCAATCTTGCGAATGGCTCCAATGATGAAGGAAGAAGGACCCCTTACTAACTCATAAGGTTGGTCCTTTTCCATGACCATTTGAATTAGAGGCTTCAGAGAAGTGAAGAAAGCATTAGTATAAGCTTCGACGACAGCTATGTTCATCGCTGTGATCCTCGGGGTAGCCACTACTGTTGAAATTCTTATTTCTGTAGTAGCTGGAGGGATTACAAATTGTACACCAGGAGACCCGAGTACTGGCATCATAGAAGAACTTTTCTCTCCAGTTTGGGTCCCCATATACAAGGGATCCATGGTTGAGCTAAAATAGAATGTAGTAGATGTACCTTTTGCAAGTGTCCCTACAGGACCCATTGTAATCAAGATACAAAGTTATTACACATCATTACAGGAATTAAGATAAATAAAAGTCAAAATTTAACCTGATCCTGGCAATACATATGGGGTTTCATGGGGCATATCCAGATCAGAGCGGAGCCTGGCCATGGTAGTTTCAGACACAGTTGCCTGACTACTTCCAGCGTTGGAACAGCCTGATAAGAAACGGCTGCTTTCGACCCCTGATTCTGCCCGGTCAGCTGGGGCAATCTTTTCTGTATCCCTGACTTCAAAAGCTTGATCAATAGGGGTCTGAGTCTCTAAAACAACAGTGTTGGGATTTTCATCATTCCCAGCATCTTCAAGAGCCGTAGTCTGATCTTCGTTATTTTCAGGTATATCAATTTTTGGGCTTGGATGTCCCTTCTCAACAATGGGATGTTTTTCACCCTCAACAGTTATATGGCCTTCTTCAGTTGGTATTAGTGGGACATCTACTGAAACTGGTTCTTCTTCAGCAACACTTGCAGAATTATCTCCGATGGACACATCGCCATAGTCATAATCTAGGAGGGGGTCTATCATCGCTCGATCTCCTTGAGAACGAGTAGAAGTTTGAGTGGCCGAAAGATTGGCAGCCCCAGCTTGAGATTATATAGGAGGCAACTCCACTTTGGAGGATATAACATCTGGGATATTTGGAGTCGGGGATGACAGTGTTACTCCTGGTGCAGTCAGTGCAGTTACGGAAACAGTTATCCGTACAACTCGATATCCTGGAATTTCCTCGGTAGTAACTGAGACTGGAATAAAATTGTTGTAGTCTCTGTAGATAAAAAAGAATAATATCAATACATATCCTTTATATTTTAAAATTATGCTTAAAATATAGAAATTACCTTTTTGAGATGGTAGATCCTTCTGCGAGGATAATGATATATCAAATTCCTTTTGGAGGGAGGAAGCGTCAATTGTTTGACGTTCTGCTTGAGTCACTAGCAATTTTCTTCTGGCCTTCTGTAGCAGAGGTGCTACAGGTTCTTCGACCTCATCAAGGTCGTCTTGTATTCTGGGCACTTTATCTCGGGCGACTCCACTCTATTTTGGAATCGAAGGAGTTATTTCTCCCTTCCCAAGGGAGGCCCCAGTATGCATCTGCTTCGACCGGGACCGAGTTATCCTAGTAGTAGGCTGTTCACTAATGACCAAAGTGGTCTTCGTCTTTTTCTTCCCCGGAGCCTTAGGAGAAGAAGGAAGATCATCATGATATGAAGAAGCAGATGAATCTCCAGTCTTCCTTTTCTTAAGCCCCTTGGCAGGAGACTTTCCTTTTGTACTTTTAATGATATATCCAACGGCTCATTTACTTCATCTAGGAAGCCTACAAGAGAAGCCTCCAGAGGTTCATCGGCAGGGTCTCGATCTTCTGCATCCCTGAACAATTGTGCAGTACGGACTCCAGCCTTTGATCGCTTATCACTGTCAAAGCTGTGGGCCAGATAAAAAATTTTGGCAAAAGTGTTTGCCAAAGGATAGAAATTCGCGTATGTGTATAACATACGCGGACCCTGAGCAAGATTATGGGGCATGGAGAATATAGCCTTGGTGCCTCTGGTATTATAATATCTCCAAGCCCTAGCACCATCAATCAAGAAACCCTTGGCATGAAGGCAAGTAGTGGCATTCCCCACATGTAGTTGGTCATAGCCAAATTGTCGAGCGAATCGACTTGGCAAATATGGTTCTAGAAAACACTCTTCCTCAAATCTATATACTAGGTGAGACGGATGGATTGTCTTCAACCATGCAAAAATAGTCGGAGACAGACGGAGGGATGCCGCTTCTAAATCCATAAGTTGTGGAGGAAGAGTCCCATATCCTGGAGGAGGAGGAACACATTGAAATCTCCATCGAGATCCTCGGTTGAAAGCTCTCCTGCATTCTGAAAGTGCGTTTATATTCCATCGAGCATTAGAATAATGTCTGATAAAGTTGCCTCCAACTTCACCCATATCAGGGTCCATCAAGCTGGGATGGTGTAGCAATAATTACCCGAATAAATAAGTATATGGCATTTCGGTGCGGGGAAAATCTAGCCGAGCAGCCTTATCTTACAGCATAGTGTCAATAAAAGAACGCAGTCCTGCGTTCAGGCAATAAGTCATCGTTGGAAGAAGGTCCATCTTGTGACCAAATACTAGACGCACAACAGCAAATAATACGCCTCGGTGAAATCTATCGACTGCACTGGCCCCAGGAACTACAAACCGTCGCAGCCACAAAGAAAGAAAACCCACCAATTGGGCTTCTTTTGAAATGGGTCTGTAACCCTGTCTGAGATAACTCTCAATAGTAGCACCAGCCTTAAAGGGGTGCCAGTCCACATCCAAGATGTTATCGGTATGCATGGACTTTTCCATTTTCTATGTCGCTACGGCTGAGCGGTTGGAAGAAGCAAGGATCGCAAGCCTGACTCTCGATTATCTTATCTTCAAAGATATTGCCTAAAAACAAATACGGCAACCACTTAGTTGTATATCAAGTCCCTGCGGAAGCGCTTTTGTAATAAAGGGAGCATATCTTATAATGGCACAGAAGTTCCTCAAACACAGCCACCATCTGAGGGTTTTCTGTAGAAAGAATATCCAGTTCCTCATTAGTGGGCACATATTCTTCATATGGGTTGTTACCCATTGGAAGATGGAAGAGATATTTTATCTCATGAAGTACAAAACCAATTTCCCCGTGAGGGGTCATGAAGGTACCGGTTCTGTCATTGTATCTTTTAATCAGAGCTAAGAACATATGAGCATTTGGACAAAAGCCGTGAACAGTAGTCCAGATGGACTCATAAAGTTCTAGTTCAAGGAGTTTGACCTTGAACTGATCCAGAATCCAAATCACTAAGCTGCTCCAACGTTTCATGTCAGGGTTCACTAGGCCTGTCAAACGTATGGCCTGATCTGGGTATCTTCCTTCAGCTTTAGCAAATGTGCTCACAAAAATAGACACCCTGACTGGAAGAAGCATCGATGAATCTTTCGGAGGTATACAACTCGGCTTCAAACCCCTTAGATTAGAGTTATACCTGTCTGAAGTACTGTGAAATAGGTCCTTGCTCTGCGGACCTAACCTATAACATTTTTTTCGACTCTGGCTTGCTGAATCGGAGTCATGTCCTATACCATCCGTCGAGGGTGACTGGAGAATTCATATCGGGACAAGGATAAGTGTCTTGATATCTAAGTGAGATATATAATTTTGTCCTTACATTAATAAATCCTTTCTTCTTTCTTAGTCTTTGGTTGAGATGTCTTCTTCACTGCATCTCCAAATAAGAAGGCTGGTTTCTTATGAACCAGATTATTACACTTTCCAAAGGTTCACCATTCATCAGACATAATAAAGTATTACTTTCTTGAGCAATGAGTATGGCCCTTCAGGATTCAGGTGCATCATATTATGGATATGAGACATGAGATAAGTCTTCTTTATATTCTGATACATTGAAAGCTGAATCATATTTCTCAGCATCAAGGTCTTCTCTAAGATCAACTACAAAAAGAAGAAGAACAAGCAAAAGTTAGTCTCAAAAAGAGTTTTATGAAGCAGAACACACAAAATCATAGGTTGCGCGACATCTGTATTGTACAACTTCCGTGTTGTACGACATCTATATTGTACGACATATGGTTGCACAGTATCTGTGTTGTGCAACATCTGTGTTGTACAACTTCCGTGTTGTGCGACATCTGTATTGTGCGTGATTTCAAGTTGCACCACTTTGATATGTACATTCGCAAAAAATTAGAAAGTACAAATTTGAAACTCGTGCAACACAGTTCATAAAAATGAACAGTATGTGAATAGCAACCAAACTCTAAACAGAGAAGGCACAAGATGTGAAGTATGCCTACACTCTAAAAAGAGGTAGCGCATGTTGTGAGATGCGCGAATCGATCAAAGCCCTAAAAAGAGTCAGTCAATCCAGTCGACGTTCAGTCCATTCTTGAAGAATCACCTTCGAGTGCCGGGTTGGCTCTCTCAGTTTTTGGTGACGGTGGCACGTATTGAGGCGCTCTCATTGGCGGTACACGAGATAAAGGCCCAGCAATGGCCTTTCCCTTGACTGCGGTAGACTTTTTTGGGGCAATTGATGATCGTTGGAGGAGCTTCGAGAGTTTGGAAGAAGAAGATAAAAGAGTTTAAGAGAATTAACTTTCGATAAAAAGTTAAAAGTTCTCTTTGGACGGCTATTTATAGCCTAAAAAGTCTTTCCGAAAATGTTGCGCAACTGGCGCTTAAAATTTGGAATTTGTTTGAACAGTTGACTGTTGCAACCCGTATTAAGTTCTTCTAATTCTAAGTATTTCAAAAAATTTGAAATCTTTCAAACTTTGAAGGGGGTCTTATAGAAGTTAGAAATCAAGGGGCGCCACCCATTAAAGTACGCCATCATCAAGTGGCGCCAAATCATTAGATTGCGTCAGATCATTAGGTTGTACCAGTAATTGGTTGCGCCAGTATCAGGTTACGCAAAAGCCAAGGTGTGTGGCACTATATGGCAAGCCTCCTTGAGAAGCTGTAACGGCTTTCATTATTATTGACAGCTATGACAGCACAAAAATCGAAGAATATTCATTCGAATCCCGCACAAGGAGGTGCTCGAGAAGATTTTGTCAGCATATAATTAATGCTGACAGCTGGCCCGCGCAAGTTGTCAAGTGGCGTGCGAATTAATCAATACAATACAAAAGGCTTAGTCAGAGGTGCTAGTTGTTGAGTTGTGCCCGCGAGCAACCTGGCTAGTTGGTGCCACCTAATCAATTTTTATTCAGAATCAAGATGATGTGGCATGCATGCTACTAATCTCGAAGAACGTGTCCACTACAATGCCCACGACCATGCGTATCTCACTCAAACGATGCCATGCATCCCCAGCAGTTCAACTAACCATTCGCGCAACTGGATAGAAGGCGCGCAACCTGAAGTGCGCACAACTCAGAAAACAGTTATTTCAAAACTATAAATAAAGTTTCAAATCAGTTCTAAAGGATCACTAATGATCATAATCTACTGACAAAGTGTTGTTGCATCTTCCAGAGGCTCGTGTCTTCGATATCACTTCGTCCAAGGAATAAAGTAATCGTCTTCTGCTCAGATTCCTATATTTGTACTTTCCCATAAATCAATTGTACTCTTGTACTTTCTTTTTTAGTTTGTAATCAAACTTTTTTTTTTGAAACATGGATTTTTTTATGAGATGTTATCCCCTCATCGGGTGCATCAGGTACTTCATGTCATGTGCTTTTCTCGTACATCACGTACTCCTTGTACTCATATTTATCCATGTACAATCATGTGCTCTCATGTACTCTTATGTTCACATGTGCTTCATGTATAACCAACAATCATGTACGTACGTAACTTGAACGGATCCTTGTGTATTGATTGGGGCGGAGAAGTAGAAGTGGTTATGTGGTTAATTCCCAAGTAGTGTAATCATGTACATGTCTATTATACCTTCACATATAATGGAGTTACCTTAGAATAATCATGTGCAAACCTAACCCGATTACATAACCATCTTGTGCTCTAAAACACTTATATTTACTTATAGTTCTTATTTTCTATACATCTTTCCTGTACTCAGATTTTTCTATTTTTACTGTTCATGTACATCTCTTTACAGCATTTCATGTATTTTATCCTATTGCTTGCTCTATATTTTCTACCATGTTATGGAACTACTTTCAGAGTTATGTATTCGTTCATGTCCTAACTGGACCCATTGACAAAAATATTACAGAGAACCTGGAGGACTTCTGCACTACCTACTATGGAGCTGACGTAGATGACACTTGCGACTTGGACCCTCAGGAGGATCCAGTTTGTACTGAGTAGACTACCATAGTTCCTAGGCTAGACTGCTAGGATTTTACCTATCTTATTTTAGTTGCCTTGAGTTCTATTTATTCAGATATTCTGTTGTAGTGTTGATAACACTTAAACTTATTTCATTTTTGGTTGTATCTCACTTTGTGGATTTCATATCTATCTTATCGTGCTAATTATCTATCTTTATAATTGTGATTGAGTTGTATCTTTTGAGATGTCCTCTGATTGGAGAGTATATTCTATACAGGTATATTTATGCTGTGTTAGATGTTTGAGACCTAGGACACTGTTCTACTGCCGATACTGCGACGTAGGCTGGACGTACCCACGGTCTCGTGTCCTTACACTGGGTGTGGGTCGTGACATGTTTTTAGTGGTGGCCCATGCAGGTCGAGTTCTGAGTTACGTCTCAGTTCGTAGTGGTACTCAAACTAGAGTATCGCTACAACCTGCAGTAGGATATAGGAGATAGGTTTTAAGATACTCAATCACAGTTAGGAAAAACTCTTATCTAAATTCCTGCCATCTAAATTCTTGCTGATAATTGCCTTCTTTTGAAGTAAACTGTCCTTTTTTGATTATATCGCTTCCTGCCCATTATTGACTTCTACAACCAAAATTCATCGCTTTAGCGACGGCCGCATTCGTCGCCCAGTCGTCGGTAAATGGCAATATCAACGGATGGCCGACGGATTTTGGTCAAAAACATCCATCGAAAAAAGCTTCGTCGCTAAAAATAATCCGTCGCCAAATTGTCGTCCAGTGATGATTTCGTGACGGATTTTCATCCACCATGCTCGTATATCTCACGACGAATTACTGACAAATTTTCGTCAAAGCACGTATCAGAAAGTTAATGACACATCGCCTTAGCGACGGCCGATGTTAGTCGCTACTGTTCGACGGACTAGCGACGGTAAACGCGTATCAGAGAGTGTCAGAGAGTGTCTGATACACAATATCCATCGCTAACTCGTCGATAGTAGTCGCTACTGTTCGACGGACTAGCGACGGAATAGCGACGGTACATCCGTCAACCCGGTTCTGTGAATCTTTCATATTTACAGAACCGTGGCAACGGATATTCCACCGCTATTCCGTCGGGATATGTCGCTACTCTGTCGCCAACCAGTTGCAGATTTGGTGACGAATTATCCGTCGCCAAACTTTTACCGACTACTAGCGACGGTCTACCGACGGAATATCCGTCGATCCCATTCTGTGATTTTTTTCATATTTCTAGAACCTTGCCGACGGACGATCCGTCGATGAGTTGTCACCATCCGTCGCTAACTTGGAATAGTCCCAGTTGGCGACAGATACTCCATCGGTGAGTAGTCGCCATCCGTCGCTAACTTGGAATAGTCCTAGTAGCGACGGATATTCCGTCGGTTAGTAGTCACGGGTCCGTCGCTAACTGAGAATTTTTTGAAAAAAAATGCATAAAATAGAGCATTCCCTGTTCACACAACATCCACCAACATAAATAACACAAATTATCCAAACATTCAACATTATCCAAATATTCAAACATTCAACATCCCAAACATCCACCAACATAAATAAAATAGAATATTTCCAAACATCCACCAACACAAACCAACATAAATAATGCAACAATCATTTAAAACAGTCAACATTATCCAATATTTCAAATTATCCACACAAATATTCAATATTTAAACAGTTTTCAAAGTCTTCGAATACAAACATCAACGAGGAGGAGGAGTTGGATCATCCGATGGTGCTGGTACTCCCTGCTGCGCCCGACGTATGTACACTTCTACCAGGTGTGGCGGCAATCCGTCTAAGACATGGTCTGAAAGTTGGCATAGCTGCTCTGGTGACATCAGGTCGAGAAGGGCCGTCATAGCAGAAGGCGGTACGATAGGGGCAGTAGGGTCAAAAGAGAGACGTTCGGTGGAAGAAAGACCGGTAGCACCAGTAGACGGACCGGGAGCAGACGGACCGAAAGCAGTAGAAGGACGCAAAAATTACGTAGACAACTATGCCCGCAAGTTCGACACCGTCTCGTTCAGATGCGCAAGCTGGGACCTCACATTATCTTCTGTCGGGGCCGTGGGAGGAGGCGGGGGAGGTAGAAATCTCAGAATTGTCGCATGCAACAGCGTCAGGGAGCCGACACCGTACAGGCGCCCTTTCTTAAAGCCGCCAACGGTATCTACAAAAATGCCATCGTAGTGAGCGGTCGTAGAAGAGGGCGTCCCGACGGGCGTCGTTTCACCGACATCCTCGAGAGCAGATGGCTGAACCCGACTAAGGGCCTCACGATACGCAGCCTATCAAATGAATGTGTTTATATATACACCTCTATATATATATACTAAGTTTATATATATATATATATATATATATATATATATATATATATATATATATATATATATATATATATATATATAGATATAGAGAGAGGAATGATAGGCATCCCCATACTTTTTGCATCCCTATGCATCCCCATGTTCACATCTGTTAGATGTGCTTTAAGTCATCTAATCTTAACCATTGGTAAATCAACGGTTAAGATTAGATGACTTAAAGCACTATCCAATGGTGTAAATATGGGGGATGCTTGGGGAAGCAAAAAGTGCGGGGATGCCTATCCTTCCTCATATATATTTTTTTCCTTCCTCATATATATATATATATATATATATATATATATATATATATATATATATATATATATATATATATATATATATAGTTTCCTCATATATATATATATATATATATATATATATATATATATATATATATATGTGTGTGTGTGTGTGTGTGTGTGTGTGTGTGTGTGTGTGTGTGTGTGTGTGTGTGTTCCGACCCCTACCACCGCCGACCCCAACTCCCACCCTCGGCCACAATCCGATACACGACCCCCTCCCCCGCGACCCCAACTCCCACCACCGCTGATCCCGGCGCCCCCGTCCCCCGCCACCCACCCCCCTGCGGCCTTCTCCGCCGCCCCGGCCCCCATCCCCTGCACTACCCCTCCCTCCCCCCCTCCCCGCGAGCCAAACTCCCACCACCCCCATTCCCTGCACTACCCCTCCCTCCCATGGCCTTCCACCACAGCCGACCACCCCCCACCACGGCTCCCCTCCGCCCTCCCCCACCGCCTGCTACCTCCCGTCCCCCTCCCCCCATACCCCCGTGGCCTCCCACCACAGAATGTGAAGATATACAAAGTGAATGAGCTGTGTCAATGCAATAGAGAAAGTGTACAAGTGAGTGTCAATTGTATAGCAGGGTGAATGAGAATGTGAAGATATACGAAGTGTAACAGAAAATGTGTCAAGTGTGTATCAGACGTGTGTGCAGCAGACAAATATGAAGAGTGAATGAGTGAATCATGTGTCATAGTGTACAACAGTGGAGTTTCAAACATGTGTAAGTGTCCAATGAGTGTCAACAAGTGTGGCAATAGAGTGTATAGACCATATAAATGAGGAGTGCCAACCATATGCAGCAAGGTCGCTACACAGAGCAGTAAGGATCTGTAGGCTGAACCACAGATCGAAACCACAATGGCTCGAAGCCCAACTCTCCCAATCTACTGTCAGACAATGCTCCTACCCAAAACAGTGGCTAAGTCGAGAAAACGTAGCGTGTCGAGTGAGCAGTGGCACCCTAGCAGCAGGAGAAGCACTGTAGCCACTGTATTCCTAGGCCGCGTGTCCCCGTGTCTATTTTAACACATCAAATCAGTTCAGTCGATCACCATTGTAATCCATAGGTAATAAGCTATCAAAAAATGTAATTAGTTCTGAAATTGTGGATAAAAACTTCCTATGGGGTATTTTGTCGAATACTTGAGATACGTATTTGATACAGAGCGATACGCCCATGATACGTACCTCAAATGGACACAAATTAAACCCAAATCATTTCTAGGGGTAGGAGGACCCTAAATGTATGCATCTACAACAATAAAACTAAAATCTAATAGGTTTAGAGGCTTTTACCAATTAGAAGTTGGAATCCTAATAAAAATCCTCTTGAAAAGTTCTTCCACCAAATCCAATAGTCAAATTGCTCCAAATCCTTCCTAGCTAACCAATAGAGACCTCCTCTCCTCAAGATGAAGAGAATGCAATTGGTTTGGATGAATTTGGAGTTGATTTAAGGAAAGGGGGGTAAATTTAGGAAAGAACACAAACTGGGGTTAGGGTTTCAATGCAAGAGGGAAGAAAGGGGGCTAAATGATGATCTATATAGGGGAAGAAACAATGTGTGGCCGTCCATAGTCATGGGCTAGGTTTGGTTAGGGTTGCAATGGCCCAAAAGCCTTTCTAAGTAGTCAAATCAAGCCCATTTTGCTAAAGGCCCAAACTACCATGTTGTTTCTATTCTCTAATTACATTCTAAGTGATTTTCTAGCTAGATTAGAGTCTAATTACTAATCTAAATCCATAAGCTAGGTCTCCATGGTCATGGTTAGTCTCTAGTCACAATGGTTCTAAGGTTTCACTAGCAAATGACAAAATCACAATTATCAAATTAAATAATATTAAAAATAATCAAAAATTCACAATTACCAAAATACCATTATTCTAGAAAGTGGTAGTGACAAATCTACCCTTCTTAAAAGAATTTTGTCCTCAAAATTAAAGACGAAACTAGACAGAAGAGAAGATAGAAAATCATACCTCAAGGCTCAAAAAGATAAGGATATCGCTCGCGCATCTCATCCTTCCTCTCCCAGGTAGACTCACCTGAAGAGTGATGCCTCTACGTGACGCGAACCAAGGGTATAGTCTGGTTCCTCAACACCTTCTCCCATCGATTCAAAATCTTTACAGGCTTTCTGGATAACTAAGAGTAGGACCCACCTCGATCTCGGAGTGATCTAGTACGTGACTGGGATCCGCCACGTACCATCTCAATTGCGACACATGAAACATATCATGAACTCCCTCTAGTGCAGGTGGCAAGTTTAGCCTGTAATCCATGGCACCGACTCTCTCGCGGATAATGAAAGGTCCGATGAAACGTGGGCTAAGCTTTCCACCTCCACCAAAGCGAATGGTGCCTCGTGTTGGAGATATCCTCAGGAACACCAGATCTCTAACCTAGCACAAAGAAGGTCTCACACTTAACTATAGAAGTCAACATGATCAAACAAAATCATAAAACAAACAAATCCTAATCCTAAATCTAAGCTATACCTCAAACTCTAAAGGTCTCCGGTGGCTATCGGCCCAATACTGATGTCTGTCTTGTGCCACGCGAAGTCGATCTCTAATGAGCTTCACCTTCTCGGCTACGTCCACAACCATCTCAGGCCCCAATAAAGCTCTCTCTCTCTCTCTCCAATGTCATCCCAAGACAAAGGAGTACGACATCTATGCCCGTACAATGCCTCGAATGGTGACATCCCAATGCTGGCCTAGAAGCTGTTGTTGAAAGGGCCTCTGCTACTGCTGCTGCTGGAAGTGGGGCCTCTTGGCCGGGCCTGTACTGCTATCGGCTCCATGTGTATCGTGACCTTTCTTCTGCTTCAGTTCCAGGTCGCCCTCTGCTGCCGTGGCCCCCTCCAAGATCTCCTCAAAAGTGGCATCACGGTCACTCTTGGTCAGTGACTTGACCTCCTTGATCAAGCCCTTTTGGAACCTCCTCGCCTTTGCTGCCTCGCTCATTCCTTCCAAAAATTTGCCCAGATGGCAGAACTCCCCAGCGTACTCTTCGACCGTCTGGTTTTCCTGAACCAGGCTCTCAAACCGAGTCTCCAAAGTACCGATTGCTACATCTGGAAAGAAATTTTCCTTGAAATGCTTCTTAAAGGCCTCCCAAGTCTGTCCCTAAACACCAACTCTGGGATCAGTGTGGTACCAAGTCCGTGCAAGATCCTGCATCCGGCTGCCTACTGCCTTTATCTGTATTCCAACTGGGATCTGTGCCAACCAAAATATCTCATCGATATGCTATATCCAGTCATCGACGTACAGAATGCCCTCTGTACCCCTGAAGTCCCTTGGCCTCATCTTCCGGATGTCCAAGATGTTCCAGGCCACTGCTGTTGAATCTGGCCTCCATATGGCTGAGTAGCAACTCTCTCTACAGCCGCCATCGCCACCTGATGGACATTCTCGATGGCCTGCCTCATGTCTACAGACTAGCGCTACTGTACCTCCATCATCTCGCAAAAGAGCACAAAAAGCTGTGCTGCATCTACTGGTGCCGGAGGTGGTGGTAGCTAGTGAACATCTGGTACAACTGGTGCAGGCCTCCGAACAGGTGGAGGAGCACCCCCAAAGGCTGTAGAAGCTCCCACATAAGCAGAAATAAGAGGTTCTACGGTCCCAGCGTCTGGCCGAGCCAGACGAGAGGTGACAGACCTCTCAGTAGCTACTGGGACGGAGCGATGCGATCTGGTCTCCACCATCATGAAGATAGATCAAACAAGGGAGTCAATACTGAGCAGGAAGTGATATAATCAAAGGAGGACAATTTATCTCACAAGTAGGCAATTATCAGCAGAAATTTAGATGGCAAGAATTTATATAAGAGTTTTTCCTAATTGTGATTGAGTATCTTAAAACCTATCTCCTATATCCTACTACAGGTTTTAGCGGTACTCTAGTTCGAGTACTACTACGAACTGAGACGTAACTCAGAACTCAACCTGCATGGGCCACCACTAAAAATGTATCACGACCTGTACCCAGTATAAAGACACGAGACCGTGGGTATGTCCAGCCTACGTTGCAGTGTCGGCGGTAGAACGCTCTCCTAGGTCTCAAACATCTAACACAGTATAAATATACCTGTACAGAATATACTCTCCAATGGAGGACATCTCAAAATATACAACTCAATCACAATTTTAAAGATAGATAATCGACACGATAAGATAGATATGAAATCCACAAAGTGAGATACAACCAAAAATGAAATAAGTTTAAGTGTTATCAACACTACAACAGAATATCTGAATAAATAAAACTCAAGACAACTGAAATACGATAGGTAAAATCCTAGCAGTATACCCTAGGAACTATGGTAGTCTCCTCAGTATAAACTGGATCCTCTTGAGGGTCTAAGTCGCAAGTGTCATCTACGTCAGCTCCATAGTAGGTAGTGCAGAAGTCCTCCAGGTTCTCTATAATGTTTTTGTCAACGGGTCCAGTCAGGACAGGAATGAATACATAACTCTGAAAGCAGTTCCATAATATGGCAGGAAATATAGAGCAAGCAATAGAATAAAATACATGAAAAGTTGTAAAGATATGTTCATAAATAGTAAAAATAGACAAATCTGAGTACATGAAATATGTATAGAAAATAAGAACTGTAAGTAAATATAAGTGTTTTATAGCACAAGATGGTTATGTAATCGGGTTAGGTTTGCACATGATTATTCTAAGGTAACTCTATTATACGTGAAGGTATAACAGACATGTACATGATTATACGACTTGGGAATTAACCACATAACCACTTCTACTCCGCCGCCCCAATCAATACACAAGGATTCGTTCAAGTTACATTACGTACATGATTGTTGGTTATACATGAAGCACATATGAGAGTACATGAGAGCACATGAGTGTACATGGATAAATATGAGTACAAGGAGTACGTGATGTACGTGAAAAGCACATGACACAAAGTACCCGATGCACCCGATGAGGGGATAACATCTCATGAAAAGATCCATATAGTACTAATTCGTGTGAACGATGTGTCAGTATTAAGTAAAGTAGTCTAGAGAAGGAAATATAAGTATTATCATGAATGAAAACTAACAGAGCATGTACTCGCCTGATATCATGAACAACCGATGTGTACAGATGTCCGAACTGGAGTAACAGAGTCCTATTTAGAGCAATACAGGTTACAATGTGTTCAATATATAATAATTGAAGTTTACAATGCAATCTACATGATTATAGGTCAAAGTCAACTCTAAGTCAACTTTGGTCAACCTTTAGTCAACTTAGGTCAACTTCTAAGTCAACTTGGTCAATTGTCTAGGGTTTGCTCAATCTCTAGTCAACAAAGTCACTTAGGCCTATAGATTCAATATCTAGGTCATTCTATAGGGTTATCTCATAAACCCATAGGCTTATATACTAGGATACCTAAGATACTATATAGGCTAACAAGCATATACATATCACTATATGTATACATCAGCCTTATATATATCTAACATATATATACATACATCTCAATATATATATATATATATATATATATATATATATATATATATATATATATATATATATATATATATCGAGCAAGGCTCTCTCAAGGTGGAGCAAGGCTGCTTTCGGCAACATCTTTCAGGAGATCAAAAATACGGAAGATGATGTTACCCGAACCGAGATCTCTTACGTTGCTAACAGATCCCCCGAAGTATGGACCGTGCTCAACCTCTCCAGAGCTATCCTCAAGTCCAGGCTTAAAGTCGAAACGGAATTCTGGAAACAAAAAGCTAGACTTAAATGGGACAACGAAGGGGACCGCAACTCCAGCTTCTTCTACGCCTGTGTTAAAGGCCGCAGGCAACAGCTCAACCTATATCGCATCTCCGATAACAACGGCAACCGGCTGACGGACCAGCAAAAGATCTAAGAGGCTGCGGCTAACTTCTTCTCCAATCTCTTCACCAAGGAAGCGGTGGTCATGGATGAGGAAGTGCTGGCGGAGATCCCCAGCATCATCACCGAGCAAGACAACACGCAGCTGCTTTCCCTCCCTTCCGCTGTCGAGGTGCAGACCGCGGTATGGGATCTCGACGAGCACAACACTCCCGGTCCCGACGGCTTCAGCGGGGTATTCTACAGACAGTGCTGGGACATCATTGGCCCGGACTTTTTGGAGGCTTCGGTGGCCTTCTTTCAAGGAGCTAGATACCATAAATCCTTATCCAGGGCTAATCTCATTCTTATACTAAAAAAAGACAACCCAGATACCTTCAAAGACTTTCGCCCCATAAGTCTATGCAACTTCGCCAACAAAATCATCGCGAAAATTATCGCTGACCGGATGACGGATCTCCTGCCCAAAATTATATCCGAGGAGCAGAACGGTTTTGTGAAAAGGCGTAACATCGTGGACAACATCTTGCTCGCACAAGAGATGGTCACTTGCATGAAATTTCTGGCTAGAGGGGGGAATATTGCCATTAAGCTGGACATGGAGAAAGCCTACGACCGCCTTGACTGGCAATTCATGATCTGGCTTTTCAGGGCTTTTGGCTTCTCTGAACCGTGGATTGACATCATCTTCAAGTCCATTAACAATTCCTGGTTCTCTACCGTTATCAACGGCCAGACCGATGGGTTCTTCACCTCTAGCCGTGGCGTCCGGCAGGGGGATCCTCTTTCTGCCACTATCTTCATCATCACTGTTGAGGCCCTCAGCAGAAACCTTAAGAGCATGCCTAATACCCCAAGGTTCCACTACTTCCACACCACCACCGGCTGCCCCATCATCACCCACCTTGCTTACGCTGACAATGTTCTCATTTTTTCCTCCGGAGACATCGGCACCATCGAGGTGGTCCTCTAAACGCTGAACAAGTACACCAGATGTTCCGGCCAAAGAATCAACAACAACAAGAGCGTCATCTACACCCATCACAAAACGAACAGGTCTCACTCTGCGACTATCTCCAATTTGACCTCCTTTGCCATAGCTTACCCTCCCTCCTTTCACCTACTTAGGGTTCCCATTGGTCTATGGTAAGGCAAACTCGGGTATCTTCGAGTACTTGGTCAGCGCCATCAGAAAAAAGATCGAGGGGTGGCACAATGCCACTCTCTCGCCTGGAGGCAAGCTGATTTTGATCAAGCAAGTCCTATCCTTCATTCCTATTTACACCCTGGCGGTCTGCAACCCTCCCAAAAAGGTTCTCGCTTCGTTTGAATCCCTCTTCGCCCGCTTCTTCTGGGGTCACAACAAAGGCAAAGACAAGCACTACTGGGCCAGCTGGACCACTATGGCTAATCCTACCTTCGAAGGAGGTCTGGGATTCTGTATATTGGAACACATCGCCGACGCATGCTCCATGAAGTTATGGTGGAAACTGTGCGCGGACAATTCAATTTGGACTCGCTTCATGCAAGCGAGATACTTCAGATATTGCCATCCTGGAACGGCCTTAGTCAACAACCATTCATCGTCATCCTGGAGACGCATTACTCGCGACCGTCTGCTTGCGGACCCCCTAATGCACATCCAGCTGGGCAATGGCTTCTCATCGATGAGCCATGATCGCTGGCTGGGTGTGAACCTCTAGCACCCTCCCGAGTCCCCTCCGCGGGAGGGCCAGATCTACGAGCTTTAGGATCCCACGTCCGGATGGATCTGGGACCGAGTCAGGATCTGGCTCGATCCAGCGGCTGCCGTCTGTCGCGCCACTGCGAATCTAAGCCTCTCCAATAATCCAGACATCATGCGATGGTCCCCTAACCCGGATGGCCAATTCTTCCTGCATTCTGCCAGGTCTGTCGCCCGCGGCATCGAGACCCTATCACCCCTCATCGCTTCTTACTGGCACGCGTACATCCCCATCAAATGGTCGATCCTTATCTGGCGAGCCTATTTTTGTAAGCTCCCCACCGACGACGCCATCACCTAGTTTGGCTACAGCCTCGCCTCGAGTTGCCATTGCTGTAATGCGCCCTATGGTGAATCTGCAGAGCACATCCTAACCTCCGGTGATCTGGCCAAGAACATTTGGGCGAGTCTCAGCACCAAGTTTAGGAAGGCCCTCCCTACTAGGGGCTTCAACGATCTCCTGTCCAGCTGGGGCATTTCCTACGGACATCAGATTGTCACAGCCGCGGGGATTTGGGTCCAGTGGAAAAATAAGAACAAATTCCGCCGGTACGAGGGCCGACACCTTACCCCTCCCCCCCAACTGTACAGGGAAATCATCAGACAGATCCTAAAGATTCGGAGACGTTGCTCGCACTCCACGCCCAAATTCTGGGAGACCCTAGATTAGCCTCTGTCATCTTGTTTATATTTTGTCGGCTTGACTAGCCGTTTTTTTTCTTTCGCCAGCACTTGACGCTCTTCTTGTATAGGCTTTACCATTTTGCACCTGATACATCAATAAAATTCCCCCTTAAAATATATATATATATATATATATATATATATATATATATATATATATATATATATATATATATGTCAACCTATATGGCATACATCCCTATAGTATGTATATAAGATACTATCAACTTACTAGCAACCCCCTATCAATTGCTACCCCCAAACCCTCATCCTCATAATATGACATATCAATTTTATAGTCCTAAGCATGTATCCCTTACAGATACATAACACATAATGTATCATATCTCCTTATCTATATATGTATCAATATATAGGCATATATCCTCATTATATAACACATAATAGTATTACCTCAATTCTGTCAAGGGTTTGGACTGAACAGACTGTGGCCATAGATGCCTCAGGTAAGTGCAGTGCACATAAAAAGTAAATACAGACATGTACAGTCAATCGCAGATATCTGAGAATTGAAGAAGGGGGAAATGCAAGTAGGGGTTAAATGGGATATAAAACAATGCCATAAATATCTTGTTCAGTCCAGAATTGGATTGAACCTCAATTAGGCAATGGTATTTGGTAATGCAATGAATCAAGTGTACAAACATGTGGTGTGTGTCAAGTGAAATAAGAGTGTAAGTGTCTACAGCAGTAGTGTTAGTGTGTGAAATACAAGTGAAGTGTCAACATGTATCAGAGCAAGGAGTGTACAGATATGTCAAATAGTGTCAATGTGTATCAGAGCATGGTGTTCAGATGTGTGAATGGGTAAATAATAGGGTGTGTGAGCTGTGTCAATGCAACAAAGAAAGTGTACAATTGAGTGTCAATTGTACAACAATATGAATGAGAATGTGCAAATATACGAAGTATAACAGAGAATGTGTCAAGTGTGTATCAGACGCGTGTGCAGTAGACAAATATGAAGAGTGAATGAGTGAATCATGTGTCATAGTGAACAACAGTGGAGTGTCAAACATGTGCAAGTGTCCAATGAGTGTCAACAAGTATGCCAATGGAGTGTACAGACCATGCAAATAAGGAGTGTTAACCATGTGCAGCAAGGTCGACTGCACAGAGCCGTGGGGATCTGTGGGTCGAACAACAGATCGAAACCACAATGGCTCAAAGTCCAACTCTCTTAATCTGCTGTCAGACAATGCCCCTACCCAAAATAGTAGCTAAGTCGAGAAAACATGGCGTGACGTGTGAGCAGTGGCACCCTAGCAGCAGGGGAAGCACTGTAGCCCGTGCATTACTAGGCCGCGTGTCCCCGTGTCTATTTTAACACATCAAATCACTTCAAAATCAACTCAGTCGAATACCATTGTAATCCATAGGTCATAAGTTATCCAAAAATGTAATTAGTTCTAAAATTGGGGATAAAAACTTCCTATGGGGCATTTCGTCGAACATTTGAGATACATATTCGATACGGAGCGATACGCCATGATACGTACCTCAAATAGACACAAATTAAACCCAAATCATTCCTATGGTTAGGGGGACCCTAAATGAATGCATCTACAACAATAAAACTAAAATCTGATAGGTTTAGAGGCTCTTACCAATTGGGAGTTGGAATCCCAATGAAAATCCTCTTAAAATTTCTTCCACCAAATCTAATGGTCAAATTGCTCCAAATCCTTTCTAGCTAGCCAATAGAGACCTTCTCTCCTCAAGATGAAGAGAATGCAATTGGTTTGAATGAATTTGGAGTTGATTTGGGGAAAAGAAAGGTAAATTTGGGGAAGAACACAAACTAGGGTTAGGGTTTCAATGCAAGAGGGAAAAAAGAGGGCAAAATGATGATCTATATAGGAGGAAGAAACAATGTGTGGTCGGCCATAGTCATGGGCTAGGGTTTGGTTGGGGTTGCACTGACACAAAGGCCTTTCTAAGTTGTCAAATCAAGCCCCCTTTGCTAAAGGCCCAAACTACCATGTTGTTTCTATTCTCTAATTACATTCTAGGTGATTTTCTAGCTAGATTAGAGTAACTACAAATCTAAATCCATAAGCTAGGTCTCCATGGTCATGGTTAGTCTCTAGTCATAATGGTTCTAAGGTTTCACTAGCAAATAACAAAATCATAATCCATCAAATTAAATAATATTAAAAATAATCAAAAATTCATAATTACCAAAATACCCTTATTTTAGAAAGTGGTAGTGACAAATCTACCCTCTTTAAAATAATTTTGTCCTCAAAATTAAAGATAAAACTAGACGGAAGAGAAGGATAGAAAATCATACCTCAAGGCTCAAAGAAAAGGGTATCGCTCGCGCATCTCATCCTCCCTCTCCCAGGTAGACTCACCTGAAGAGTGATGCCTCCACGTGACGCGAACCAAGGGTATAGTCTGGTTCCTCAACATCTTCTTCCATCAATCCAGAATCTTCACAGGCTGTTCTGGATAACTGAGAGTAGGGCCCACCTCGATCTCGGAGTGATATAGTATGTTACTGGGATCCGCCACGTACCGTCTCAACTATGACATGTGAAACACATCATGAACTCTCTCTAGTACAGGTGGCAAGACAAGCCTGTAAGCCATGGTACCGACTCTCTTGCAGATAACGAAAGGTTCGATAATACGTGGGCTAAGCTTCCCACTTCTACCAAATCGAATGGTGCCTCATGTCGGAGATATCCTCAGGAACACCAGATCTCCAAACTAGCACAAACAAGGTCTCACACTTAACTATAGCAATCAACATTATCAAATAAAATCACAAAATAAACAAATCCTAATCCTAAATCTAAGTTGTACCTCAAACTCCAAAGGTCTCCGGTGGCTATCGGCCCAACGCCGCTGTCTGTCTTGCGCCACGCGAAGTCGATCTCTGATGTGTTTTACATTCTCGGCTGTGTCCACAACCATCTCAGGTCCCAATAAAGTTCTCTCTCCAACATCATCCCAAGACAAAGGAGTACGACATCTACGCCCGTACAATGCCTCGAATGGTGACATCTCAATGCTTGCCTGGAAGCTATTGTTGAAAGGGCCTCTACTGCTGCTGCTGCTGGAAGTGGAGCCTCTTGGCCGAGCCTATACTGCTACCGGCTCCATGTGTATCGCGACCTCCCTTCAGCTTCAGTTCTAGGTCATCCTCTACTGTCATGGCCTCCGCCAAGATCTCCTTAAAAGTGGCATCACGGTCACTCTTGGTCAGTGATTTGACCTCCTTGATCAAGCCCTTTCAGAACCACCTTGCCTTTGCTGCCTCGCTCAATCCCTCCACAAATCTGCCCAGATGACAGAACTCCCCAGCGTACTCTTCAACCATCTGGTTCCCCTGAACTAGGCTCTCAAATAGAGTCTCCAAAGCGTCGAGTGCTACATCTGGAAAGAACTTTTCCTTGAAAAGCTTCTTAAAGGCCCTCCAAGTCTGTCCCAGAATACCAACTCCGGGATCGGTGTGGTATCAAGTCCGTGTAAGATCCTGTATCTGGATGCATGTTGCCTCTATTTGTATCCCAATCGAGATCTCATCGATATGCTCTATCCATTCATCGGTGTACAGAATGCCCTCTGTACCCCTGAAGTCTCTCGGCCTCATCTTCTAGAAGTCCAAGATGTTCCCGAGCCGCTGCTGCTGAATCTGGCCTCCCTGTGGTTGTGCAGCCACTCTCTCTACTGCCGCCATCGCCACCTGATGGGCATTCTCGATGTCCTACCTCATGTCTGCAGACTGGCGCTACTGCGCCTCCATCATCTTGTGAAAGAGCACAAAAAGCTTTGCTACATCTACCGGTGCCGGAGGTGGTGGTGGCTGGAGAACATCTGGTACAACTGGTGCAGGCCTTCGAGTAGGTGGAGGAGCAACCCCAAAGGCTGCAAAAGCTCCCATATGAGCAGGAATGAGAGGTGCTGTGGTCCCAGCGTCTGGCCAAGCCAGACGAGAGGTGACAGACCTCTCAGTAGCCGCTGGGACGGAGCGATGTGATCTAGTCTCCACCACCCCGAAGACAGATCAAACAACGAACACTACCAAAATTCATCGCTTTAGCAACGACCTGTTAGCGACGGATTAAGTCCATCGCTAGTAGCGACGGACTCCCGACTATATACTGACGGTTTACCGTCTAATCACAGGCAATATTTTTTTAATTTTAAGGGTGAAAAGTTGTCTCACACCTGACGGTACGGCGTCGATGAAGTAGCGACGAACAATGTATCTGTCACTAGGTAGTCACTCCTTAGTCGATATTTGCATGGGAAATGTTAAAAAAATTGTGAGAAATTGGCGACTACGTAACGACGGATAGACCGTCGTCCAGCTGATGAGTTTTAGCGACGGAACCTGCAGCCGTCACTACGTAGTCACTCAGCTGGCAGAAAAATATATAAAAATTTGTGGGAAATTTACGACTACTTAGCGACGGATATATTCGTCGACAGTCCGTCGTTAAATTGCCAGCCCTAACTTAAATTGAACCGACGGGGGGAATTTTATTCGAACTCTCTCTCTCTCCTCTCTCTCTCTCTCTCTCTCAAAGGTACTCTCTCTCTCCCTTTTTTTGGGGGTTATGGGGGGCGGGGGGGCGGAGGTAGCCGACGGTAGGGTAGGGGCGGAGGGGAGCCGTGGTCGGGGGTGGGTAGGAGGCTGTGGTGGGAGGCCGCGAGGGAATGGAGGCCGCGGGGGTGTGGGAAGAGGGGGGCGGAAGGTAGCCGGCGCTGGAGGGGTGGTGTGGTACCGTGGTGGGGGGTGGTCGGCTGTGGTGGGAGGCCATGGGGGGAGGGGTAGTGCAGGGGATGGGGGTGGTGGGAGTTTGGCTTGCGGGGGGAGGGGTCGTGCAGGGGATGGGGGCTGGGGCTGCGGAGAAGGCCGCGGGGGGTGGGTGGCGGGGGACGGGGGTGCCGGGGTCGGCGGTGGTGGGTGTTGCGGTCACGGGGGGTTAGTATATCGGATTGTGGCCGAGGGTGGGAGTTGGGGTCGGCGGTGGTAGGGGTCGGAACACACATATACACACACATACACATACACACACACACACACACACACACACACACACACACACACACACACACACACACACACATATATATATAAGGAAGGTTAGGCATTCCCACACTTTTTGCATCCCCAAGCATCCCCCCTTTTTACACCGTTGGATAGTGCTTTAAGGCATCTAATCTTAACCGTTGATTTACCAATGGTTAAGATTAGATGACTTAAAGCACATCTAACGGATGTGAACATGGGGATGCATGGGGATGCAAAAAGTATGGAGATGCCTATCCTTCCTTTATATATATATATATATATATATATATATATATAAACTTAGTATATATATATAGAGGAATATATATAAACACATTCATTTGATTGGCTGCGTATCGTGAGGCCCTTAGTCGGGTTCAGCCATCTGCTCTCGAGGATGTCGGCAAAACGACGTCCGTCGGGACGCCCTCTTCTACGGTCGCTCGCTACGATGACATTTTCGTAGATACCGTCGGCAGCTTTAAGAAAGGGCGCCTATACGGTGTCGGCCCCCTGACGCCATTACACGTGGCAATTCCGAGATTTCTACCTTCTCCGCCTCCTCCCACGGCCCCGACAAAAGATAAAATGAGGTCCCAGCTTGCGCATCTGAACGAGGCGGTGTCGAACTTGCGGGCATAGTTGTCTACATAATTTTTGCGTCCTTCTACTGGTTTCGGTCTGTCTGCTCCCGGTCCGTCTACTGGTGCTGTCGGTCCTTCTTCCGTCGGGAGTCTCTCTTTTGACCCTACTGCCCCTATCGTACCGCCTTCTGCTATGACGGCCCTTCTCGACCTGATGTCACCAGAGCAGCTATGCCAACTTCCAGACCATGTCTTAGAGGGATTGCCGCCACACCTGGTGGAAGTGTACATGCGTCGGGCACAGCAGGGAGGACCAGCACCATCGGATGATCCAACTCCTCCTCCTCGTTGATGTTTGTATTCAAAAATTTTGAAAACTGTTTAAATATTGAATATTTGTGTAGATAATTTGAAATATTGGATAATGTTGACTGTTTTAAATGATTGTTGCATTATTTATGTTGGTTTGTGTTGGTGGATGTCTGGGAATGATCTATTTTATTTATGTTGGTGGATGTTTCGGATGTTGAATGTTTGAATGTTTGGATAATGTTAAATGTTTGGATAATTTGTGTTATTTATGTTGGTGGATGTTGTGTGAACGGGGAATGCTCTATTTTATGTAAAAAAAATTCAAAAATATCCAGTTAGCGACGGACCCGTGACTACCAACCGACGGAATATCCGTCGCTAACTGGAACTATTCCAAGTTAGCGACGGATGGCGACTACTCACCGACGGAGTATTCGTCGCCAACTGGGACTATTCCAAGTTAGCGACGGATGGCGACAACTCATCGACGGATCGTCCGTCGACAAGGTTCTAGAAATATGAAAAAAAATCACAGAATGGGATCGACGGATATTCTGTCGGTAGACCGTCGCTAGTAGTCGGTAAAAGTTTGGCGACGGATAATTCGTCACCAAATCCGCGACTGGTCGGCGACAGAGTAGCGAGATATTCCGACGGAATAGCGGCAGAATATTCGTCGCCACGGTTCTGAAAATATGAAAGATTCACAGAACCGGGTTGACGGATGTACCGCGGCTATTCCGTCGCTAGTCCGTCGAACAGTAGCGACTACCATCGATGAGTTAGCGACAGATATTGCGTATCAGACACTCTATGATACGCGTTTACCGACCATTTAGCGTCGGATATTGCGTATCAGATACTCTCTGATACGCAATTACCGACCATTTTAGCGACGGATACGGCCGTCGCTAAGGCGATGTGTCATTAACTTTCTGATACGCGCTTTGACGAAAATTTGTCGATAATTCATCGCGAGATATACGAGCATGGTTGACGAAAATCCATCGCAAAATCGTCGCTAGGCGAAAACTTGGCGACGGATTGTTTTTAGCGACGAAGCTTTTCCCGGATGTTTTTGACCAAAATATGTTGGCCAACCGTCGGTATTGCCATTTACCGATGATAGGGCGATGGATGCGGCCGTCGCTAAAGCGATGAATTTTGGTAGTGGAAGTCAATAATGAGCAGGAAGCGATATAATAAAAAAAGGACAGTTTACTTCAAAAGAAGGCAATTATCAGCAAGAATTTAGATGGCAGGAATTTAGATAAGAGTTTTTCCTAACTGTGATTGAGTATCTTAAAACCTATCTCCTATATCCTACTGCAGGTTGTAGCGATACTCTAGTTCGAGTACCACTACGAACTGAGATGTAACTCAGAACTCGACCTGCATGGGCCACCACTACAAATGTGTCACGACCCGTACCCAGTGTAAGGGCACGAGACCGTGGGTACGTCCAACCTACGTCGCAGTATCGGCGGTAGAACACTGTCCTAGGTCTCAAACATCTAACACAGTATAAATATACCTGTACATAATATACTCTCCAATCGGAGGACATCTCAAAAGATACAACTCAATCACAATTCTAAAGATAGATAATTAGCACGATAAGATAGATATGAAATCCACAAAGTGAGATACAACCAAAAATGAAATAAGTTTAAGTGTTATCAACACTACAACAGAATATCTGAATAAATAGAATTCAAGGCAACTGAAATAAGATAGGTAAAATCCAAGCAGTCTAGCCTAGGAACTATGGTAGTCTCCTCAGTACAAACTGGATCCTCTTGAGGGTCCAAGTCACAAGTGTCATCTACGTCAGCTCCATAGTAGGTAGTGCAGAAGTCCTCCAGGTTCTCTGTAATATTTTTATCAATGGGTCCAGTTAGGACATGAACGAATACATAACTCTGAAAGCAGTTCCATAACATGGTAGGAAATATAGAGCAAGCAATAGGATAAAATACATGAAATGTTGTAAAGATATGTACATGACCAGTAAAAATAGAAAATTTTGAGTATAGGAAAGATGTATAGAAAATAAGAACTGTAAGTAAATATAAGTGTTTTAGAGCACAAGATGGTTATGTAATCGGGTTAGGTTTGCACATGATCATTCTAAGCTAACTCCATTATACGTGATGGTATAATAGACATGTACATGATTACACTACTTGGGAATTAACCACAAAACCACTTCTACTCTCCCGCCCCAATCAATACACAAGGATCCGTTCAAGTTACGTACGTACATGATTGTTGGTTATACATGAAGCACATGTGAACATGAGAGCACATGAGTGTACATGGATAAATACGAGTACAAGGAGTACGTGATATACGAGAAAAGCACCTGACATGAAGTACCTGATGCACCCAATGAGGGGATAATATCTCATAAAAAGATTCATGTTTGCAAAAACAAAAGTTTGATTACAAACTAAAAAAAGAAAGTACAAGAGTATAATTAATTTATGGGGAAGTACAACTATAGGAATCTGAGCAGAAGACGATTACTTTATCCCTTGGACGATGTGATATCGAAGACACGAGCCTCTGGAAGATGCAACAGCACTTTGTCAATAGATTATGATCATTAGTGATCCTTTAGAACTAATTTGAAACTCTATTTATAAAGTTTTGAAATAACTGTTTTCTGAGTTGTGCGCACTTCAGGTTGTGCACCTTCTATCCAGTTGCGCGAATGGTTAGTTGAACTGCTGCGGATGTATGGCATCGTTTGAGTGAGATATACGTGGTCGTGGACAGTGTAGTGGACACGTTCTTCGAGATTAGTGGGATGCGTGCCACATCATCTTGATTCTGAATAAAAATTGATCAGGTGGCACCAACTAGCCAGGTTGCTCGCGGGCGCAACTCAACAACTGGCGCCTCTAACTAAGTGTTTTGTAATGTATTGATTAATTCGCACGCCACTTGACAACTTGCGCGGGCCAGTTGTCAGCATTAATTACATGCTGACAAAATCTTCTCGAGTGCCTCATTGTGCGGGATTCGAATAGATATTCTTCGATTTTCGTGCTGTCAGAGCTGTTAGTAGTGATGAAAGCCATTATAGCTTCTTGAGGAGGCTTGCCATATAGTGCCATGCACCTTAGTTTTGGCACAATCTGATACTGGCGTAACCAATTACTGGTGCAACCTAATGATCTGGCACAATCAAATTATTTGGCGCCACTTGATGATGGCGCACTTTAATGGGTGGCACCCCTTGATTTCTAACTTCTACAAGACCCCCTTCAAAGTTTGAAAGATTTCAAATTTTTTGAAATACTTAGAATTAGAAGAACTTAATACGAGTTGCGCCAGTCAACTGTTCAAAAAATTCTGAATTTTAAGCGCTAGTTGTGCAACAGTTTCGAAAAGACTTTTTAGGCTATAAATAGCCGTCCAAAGAGAACTTTTAACTTTTTATCGAAAGTTAATTCTCTTAAACTCTTTCATCTTCTTCTTCCAAACTCTCGAAGCTCCTCCGACGATCATCAATGGCCCCAAAAAAGTCTATCGCCGTTAAGGAAAAGGCCATTGCTGGGCTTTCATCTCATGCACCGCCAATCAGTGCGCCTCAATACGTGCCACCGTCATCAAGAACTGAGAGAGCTAACCCGGCACTCGAAGATGATTCTTCGAGAATGGACTGAACGTCGACTGGATTGACTAACTCTTTTTAGGGTTTTGGTCGATTCGTGCATCTCACAACATGCGCTACCTCTATTTAGTGGTAGGCATACTTCACATCTTGCGCCTTCTCTGTTTAGAGTTTGGTTACTATTCACACACTGTTCATTTTTACGCACTGTGTTGCACAAGTTTCAAATTTTTTACTTTCTGATATTTTGCGAATGTGCATATCAAAGTGGTTCAACTTAAAATCACGCACAATACAGATGTCGCACAACGCAGATACTGTGCAACCAGATGTTGCGCAACACGAAAGTTGTACAACCCCGATGTTGCGCAACATAGATACTACGCAACCAGATGTCGCGCAACATAAATGTCGTGCAACATAGATGTCGTACAACACGGAAGTTGTGCAATACAGACGTCGCAAAACCTATGATTTTGTGTGTTCTGCTTCATAAAACTCTTTTTGAGACAAACTTTTGTTTGTTCTTCTTCTTTTTGTAGTTGATCTTAAAGAAGAACTTGATGCTGAGAAATATGCTTCAGCTTTCAATGTATCAGAATATAAAGAAGACTTATCTCATGTCTCATATCCACAATATGATGCACCTGAATCCAGAAGGGCCATACTCATTGCTCAAGAAAGTAACACTTTATTATGTCTGATGAATGGTGAACCTTTGGAAAGTGTAATAATGTGGTTCATAAGAAATCGGCCTTCTTATTTAGAGATGCAGTGAAGAAGACATCTCAACCAAAGACCAAGAAAGAAGAAAGTATTTATCAATGTAAGGAAAAAAATTATATATCTCACTTAGATGTCAAGACACTTGTCCTTGTCCCGATATGAATTCTCCAGTCACCCTCGACGGATGGTATAGGACATGACTCCAATTCAGCAAGCCAGACTCAAAAAAAATGTTATAGGTTAGGCCCGCAAAGCAAGGACCTATTTTATAGTACTTTAGACAGGTACAACTCTAATCTAAGGGGTTTGAAGTCGAGTTGTATACCTCCGAAAGATTTATCGATGCTTCTTCCAATCAGGGTATCCATTTTTGTGAGCACATTTGCTAAAGCTGATGGAAGATACCCAGATCAGGCCATGCGTTTGACAGGCCTAGTGAACCCTGACATGAAATGTTGGAGCAGCTTAGTGATTTGGATTCTGGATCATTTCAAGGACAAACTCTTTGAACTAGAACTTTATGAGGCCATCTGGACTACTGTTCACGGCTTTTGCCCAAATCCTTATATGTTCTTAGCTCTGATTGAAAGATACAATGACAGAACCGGTACCTTCATGACCCTCACGGGAAAATTGGTTTTCCACTTCATGAGATGAAATATCTCTCACATCTTCCAATGGGTAACAACCCATATGAAGAATATGTGCCCACTAATGAGGAACTGGATATTCTTTCTACAGAAAACCTTCAGATGGTGGCTGTATTTGAGGAACTTCTGTGCCATTATAAGATATGCTCCCTTTGTTACAAAAGCGCTTCCGCAGGGACTTGTTATACAACCAAGTGGTTGTCGTATTTGTTTTTAGGCAATATCTTTGAAGACAAGATAATCGAGAGTCAAGCTTGCGATCCTTGCTTGTTCCAACCGCTTAGCCGTAGCGACATAGAAAATGGAAAAGTCCATGCATACCGATAACATCTTGGATGTGGATTGGCACCCCTTTAAGGCTGGTGCTACTATTGAGAGTTATCTCAGACGGGGTTACAGACCCATGTCAAAAGAAGCCCAATTGGTGGGTTTTCTTTCTTTGTGGCTGCGACGGTTTGTAGTTCCTGGGGCCAGTGCAGTCGATAGATTTCACCGAGGCGTATTATTTACTGATGTGCGTCTAGTATTTGGTCACAAGATGGACCTTCTTTCAACGATGACTTGTCGCCTGAATGCAGGACTGCGTTCTTTTGTTGACACTATGATGTACGATAAGGCTGCTCGGCTAGATTTTTCCTGCACCGAAATGCCATATACTTATTTATTCGGGTAATTATTGCTACACCATCCCAGCTTCATAGACCCTGATATGGGTGAAGTTGGAGGCAACTTTATCAGGCATTATTCTAATGCTCGATGGAATATAAATGCACTTTCAGAATATAGGAGAGCTTTGAACCGAGGATCTAGATAGAGATTTCAATGTGTT